>RDRW01000661.1:0-25000 GCA_007896445.1 Puccinia hordei | reverse complement strand
AAACAATTCAGCTAACAGCTAACCGTTAGTGTAGCATAGCATAGATCTAATGCCGCTACGCTAATGGAAACTTCAAAATGTGTTAGCAGCAAAAAAAATACTCTACTTGTTAGCGTAGCGGTTTTTTTCCTAAGCTAACACTACAAAAAAGTTGTCTGCAAAATTTCTTGCTAAGCTAACTGTTAGTTTAGCGGAGTGTAGCATCAGATAACAGTACAAATTTTCCGGCAAAAAAATAACCGCTACGCTAACAGTTAGTGGTCAAATAGTGTAGCATAGCGTAGCATAGTGTAGCATAGCATAGCATAGCGTAGTGGCCCACCGTTGCAGAAAGCTATAAATTGCTCAGAACCTAAAATTGTGTATATATCATGTGCTATTGAATTATTGACAATGGCATAGAATATGGGGGTGATGTATCAGGGGTGTACACTAGTAGGTATCATGACTGCTACACATCCCTTATATGTCATGTTCTAAAGTAGGACTATTGGGAAGAAGTTCAGGGAACATGATATATATAGAAAATACAAGTACTATGAGATTCCTAGCCATCTGTGACATGTACTGAAAAATAAAATCTAATTTTTCACAGTTCTTTTGTGCTAATAATAAATATTCAAATTTCAATGTTTTTTTCAAAAAAGAAAAAAATTGGGCCATCAGAATACCTGGAAAGAAACAGGGTATGAACATGGGTTGCGGGAAAAAAATGTAACTGCAAAAACCAGGTATAAATGCAGAAAACCCGGGTACATTGATTAACCCCCTAATTTTATTATCATTACATTGATGGAAATAGAATCATTGTCTCTCAGGTTTTACCACAAATAATTGAATTCATACCTTAAATAGCCATCTTTTTCTAACAAGCACCTTTGAGTTATGATACAGAAGTACTAGAAAGAGTGGGAATTTGGTGGTGGTTTGAGTGGGGTACCCCACCTGATTTGATGTGAAAATTTGATTCATCAATTCCAGGTTATATTAATATTTACAATAGTAATACAATATTTTGCAGCCAATTCAGACTTTAGCTCTGGAGTATCTCTTGGCCTGAAATGCACTCCTCTCCAAGCTGTCTCCAACTACTACACTTATCTATTATCTATCTCCTGCTGCACGGATTGCCAAATCTAGAGGACTGAGATTCCATCCTGCTCTGTTGCATCTGCTGGCTTTTACAGATACCAACCTCAAAACTGTGTGTTCTGTGCATTTTGCCCAGATATGTAAGTTTTGCAATGGTATGCTCCCGTAGCAACGGTGGGCCGCTACGCTACGCTAAGCTGTTTGACCGCTACGTGTTAGCGTAGCGGGTTTTTTTTTCCCCAGAATATTTGTAGCGTTAGCTGAAATTTCACTCCGCTACACTAACAGTTAGCGTAGCGACAAATTTTTCCGTCCATTTTTTTGTAGCGTTAGCGGGGAAAATTCACCGCTATGCTAACAAGTAGTGTAACTTTTCTGGCGCTAACAGATTTTGAAGTTCTCAGTAGCGTAGCGGCATCATCGCTACGCTACGCTAAATGTTAGCTGTTAGCTGATATTTTTTCCGCTACATAGCTTTTTGGATTACATGCTAACACTGATTTTTGACAGCTAACAAGACAACTGTTAGCTGTGTAATTCAAATTATATCTCTTGTGAGAATTGATCCCGTGCTCAAAAGGAAGAGGGAGGTTAGCCATGGCGTAGTGGTCAATCTTGACCACTACACCACGGCTACCCTGAGAGTTGGAGGGATTGGTGGGAGTACATCCCATCCATGCAGCTCAGGTTCCATTTTTTTTTTTTTTTCAAATCCTGGATGAGTTCTTATTTGATTATCAATTCCAGTCTCCTTTGAAAATTTGTCACCTGAATTTTTTTTTTTCAATTTTTTTTGTCGGTGATAACTTTCTCAATTCTCAATATTTATTTATTTTTTGAGATTTTTTCGAGATTTTTTTTTTTGAGATAAGTTCTTGATGCTCAACCGGCACTCTCACTCAGCTCCTCCAATAGCTTCAACCTCCCAAATACCTCCCACCAGGCTCAACCTAGCTCTCAGGATCACCGGTAAGTCCCCTCCCCTTCTCCTCCACCCACCATTACTTACCACCTTGCTACCCTACCCTGCCACTATCTGCCCAGCTACCCACAACCACTGCTACCCTGGGGCAACCTGCCTTGTAAGTCCCCTCCACCCTGCTACCCTGTCCACTACCCTCACCTCTGCTACCCTACAGCCACCAGATACCAGCTACTCTACCACGCTCGCTACCCTTTTTCGTTACCCTGGGGCACCCACACATGTAAGTCCCTTCTTTCTCTACCCCCCTCCCTCACGTTGATTGTTCAACGTGTGAACGATCAAACGTTGATCGTTCAACGTTTGAACGTTCAAACGTTGATTGTTCAACGTTTGAACGATCAAACGTTGATCGTTCAACGTTTGAACGTTCAAACGTTGAGCGATCAACGTTTGATCATTCAAACGTTGAAAGATCAATGTTTGATCGTTCAAACGTTGAACGATCAACGTTTGATAGTTCAAACGTTGATTGTTCAACGTTTGAACGATCAAACGTTTGATTGTTCAAACGTTGATCGTTCAACGTTTGAACGATCAACGTTGATCGTTCAATGTTTGAACGATCAAACGATCAATCAAACAGCAAGCTGACCGCTTGCTACCTGCCCAGCCTACCCTAGCCTACCCTAGCCTACCCTGCCCAGCCTACCCTGCCCTGCCCAGCCCAGTGTCATGAGCCGTATTGCGGGCCTGCCCGCACCAAAGCCCGCACCACATGTAGATAGTCTATCACGTACATGTCACAGACAGACCACTATATAGTCTGTCAGGACGAGGATCCACATCTCTTCCTCATCCTGCAATCTACATTATAGGATCCCAAAACGCCAGAGCCTTCCTCTCCACAGATCAGACCATAACATATTGCAGGATCTAACACTACGGAGACAAAGGCAAGAAACCAACACCCAGACACCTGAACAAAACCAGACAGACAACCCGAACGATCCCAACTCCACCCACACCCAAAAGATGGATGAAGTAGAGCAACTCCGACGACAGCTTGAGGAGATGACTCAAGCAAGGGAGAACAAACGATCCCGCCGAAGAGCGGCCAAAGCACAACAGGACCAACCATCCCGACCAACCGGTTCCACCCCAACCTGCGGACCAAAGATTGCATGTCCCGACAAGTTCGATGGTGAACGCGGGACAAAGGCAGAAACGTTCACCCGCCAAGTGGCGATTTATACATCGGTCAACAGCGCCATGTTCCCTGACGACAGGACAAAGCTGTTATTCGCCGCGTCCTACCTTACTGGACCCGCCGCCGTGTGGTCCGCCCCGTACATTGACCTAGTCACGGAAGGGGCGGACTTCTCGTATGACGGGTGGACGAAGGATTTTGGAACGATGTATTTCGACTCCGAGAAGAAAGGGAAGGCGGAACGGGCGTTACAAACGCTACGAAAGACAAGGACAGTGGCCGACTACACCCACACATTCCTCACCCACGCTATTGCCACCGGATGGGAGGTCCCGACCCTCATCAGCCAATACCGACAGGGCTTAAAACGGGACATTCGGACGGCACTAGTACTGGCCCGCACCACTTTCACCACTGTCAATGAGGCAGCGGGTCTAGCCATGGAGCTTGATTCGGAGATGCACGGGGCGGAAACGACCACTGGATTTGCAAAGACCCAGCCAGATCCCGACGCCATGGACACATCTGCAATCAGCGGCCGACTGTCCGAGGACAAGAAGGCCCGCATGATGCGGGAAGGACTTTGCTTCCGCTGCGGGACGCGAGGAAATATCTCTCGGGAGTGTCCAAACAAGAAAGGGAAAGGACGGACACCTGCCTCAGTCTCCGCACTCAAGGACCAGATCCGACAGCTAGCCGATGGATTGGCGGCGCTCAAAACGGAGGGACAGGCGGACAAGGTGAACAAGGGACGGGCCAATAAGTCAAAAAATGGAGACGCTCGGGAATGAAGGTTGTGCCCTTCCCGAGCGTAGCGGAGTTGTCATGCAGTATTGGTGCTAGTCAGACATTACATGTAAATGAAATTGATCCCCGATGTTTCCTTTCATGCACCATCACAACTCCCAGAGCCACACCCCAAAGCCCCTATCCCCCCCTATCCTTCCTCATAGACTCCGGAGCAACCCACGACGTTCTGAGTGAATCGTACGCATCCCGATGGGGACTCCTCAAGGCCGCTTTGGCCTCGGGGCAAACCGTCTTCGGATTTGACGGGTCCGCAAGCAGAGCAACCCATGAGATAGACCTAATTTTGAACGACAAACCCCGCCCGTCCCAATTCATCATTACACGACTGAAAGACTCGTATGATGGGATCCTAGGGATGCCCTGGATCCGCCAATATGGACACCGAATCAATTGGACGAACCGTACCCTATGGACCCTGGACATTGCGGCCGCTTCGGCGGTTTCGTCTATTCCAAAAAACACCCCAACCGGCAAGTCGGGGAAAGCTAGGAAGATTGACAAGGGGGTGTGTGTTTTGAACACAATAACGCCCCCGCAATGTGAGTTCAACATCCCTATCCCCCACATCATTCCCGAAACGGCTGGCAAGCTTGTACACCCTGTAGATAGACCCCAGAACCCCACATGGAATCCCGAATCCCAACACCCCAACCACGTACCCGATGAAACCGTATCCAACCAAACTTGTGCTACTGCGGCAGCAGTATCATCCTACCCGCCAACATCCCCGCAGAAGGTCGAAAGGCCCATGGGGAAAGCTAGGATTAGTGACGAGGGGGTGTGTGCTTACAGCACAATAACACCCCCGCAATGTGAGTTTGACAACCCCCCACCCCATACTTTACTGCCCGAGACAGCTGGCAAGCTTGTACGCCTTGTAGATAGATTCTCAAGCCCCGCCAAGAACCCCAAGACTCAACACTCTGACCAGGTACCCGATGAAATTATTGCTACTGCCAAGGCAGTATCGTCCTCTCCGCCAACATCCCCGCATACGGTCTACAGGCCCATGGGGAAAGCTAGGATTAGTGACGAGGGGGTGTGTGCTTTTAGAACAATAACACCCCCGCAATGTGAGTCTGATAGATCTCCCCCGCATTTGAATCCCGAAACAGCTGGCAAGCCTCTTTTCCCCCTAGGACATACCCCCGCAGTGATCAGCACGGCCAAAACATCGTGGCCGACATCGGCCCGATTGGCAGCAAAAGGGAAAGCCATGACTACGGAGCGGACTACGGAAGAATTAGTACCGCGGTGCTACCACCGACACCTTGACATGTTCCGGAAATCAAGTGCCATGAGACTTCCCCCGCGAAGAAAGTATGACTTCCGCGTAGATCTGATCCCAGGAGCCGCCCCACAGGCCGGAAGAATCATCCCGCTATCCCCAGCCGAGAACCAGGCACTTGATATTATGATTGCCGAAGGACTGACGAGCGGGACCATTCGACGGACCACATCCCCGTGGGCGGCACCAGTACTATTCACTGGAAAGAAGGATGGAAACCTGCAACCCTGTTTTGACTACAGGAGACTCAACGCGGTAACGGTGAAGAACAAGTACCCGCTCCCACTGACAATGGACTTAGTTGACAGCCTTTTGGATGCGGACACATTCACAAAGCTCGACCTCCGCAACGCATATGGAAACCTCAGAGTTGCGGAAGGCAACAAAGATAAGCTGGCTTTCATCTGCAGGGCAGGACAATTTGCCCCGCTTACCATGCCCTTCGGTCCCACGGGAGCGCCAGGATACTTCCAATACTTCATGTCAGCCTCCCTGATGCCAAGGACAAGTCCTTCTAGCTACAGGTGGTGCACGGATAGATGGAAAGAGTTATATAAACTCTGGGTAAGGTAAAAAGTTACAATTCCCAAAAGGTATGGGGGAATTGTGACATAAAAAATTGAGAGAAAATAGGTTAATAATTATATTAAATAAATTTAATATAATTAAAAACCAGAGGGGCCTGATAAATCAGGGGTGGTTTAGATCCCTCTAAGGTATCTTACAAATAAATGCAGAGGATTTAGGTACCTGGAACACTGGGGCCTGTTGGAACAGGGGTGGTTTAATCCCAGGAATGGAAATGGGGGAATATCTTCAAGAAAAAAGGGTTATTACTTACTAGTAATAAACCTTGAGGGATCTTGGGGATATTCTGGGTGGAACTGGACAGTTTGAAGCGCTTGGATGGATGGATGGTAGAGCTGGATGGGCACTGTGAAGTTGTTGGGGAAGACAGGGCTAAAGAATAACTACTAAGAAGCTTACCAGACTGTGTTATAAAGATGTATATATCTAATAAGAAGTGGGTAAGGTTGTTAGTGGGTATTGGGAAGCATGAGGAGCCTTCTTTGGGCGGTTGAGGAGCTCCTTAAATAGTCTAGAGTTCCCCCTGGGGACCCTGTAGGTATTATTGGCCAACTTGTGGGATCTTTGGACCACATTTTGGCCATTTTTTGCTTTCTTGGTGACGCTTCAGCAGCCCTTGCTTTGAATACACATCACCAATTGATTTTATTAATGTATTTTTATATTTATATTGTCTTACAGTCTGTAGTACATCAGTACTGGTTGTTATAGATTTAATACTAGTGGCTTATTTGTATTTTATATAATAAGCCACAGTATTGTTTGTACTGTTTGTTCAGTCAGTATATTTTAATTATATGTATAAATAATAATACAATCTAGTATAATTAATTATTTAATCCCCAGTAACCTTTATTACATATGTAACATATGTAATGAGGTCACTGGGGCGTGTTTTTACTGATTTGGGTGTACCTGAGTGACTGTGGAGTCCGCGTGCCAAGCTGAGAGTCTGTAAGGGGCTTAATGCTTGCGCGGGGGCTTGTATCCTAACTTTGGCGCGGGCTTTCAGACACGCGGGTTGAACTTCAAGTTCTGCGGACTGCGGTACGCGGGGTTTGAGTAAAACACGGTGTATTTACACTATCTCTCCTAATTTACACAACACCTCATTTCCGTGACTGGAAATGGGGTTTAAGCATATGTATATATATATATAAGCATTTAATTACGGCAAGTACTTTTTATTTAAAAGGTACTTGCTAATTCTTCTTTGCTAATTTACATAGTGAAGGAGTGGTAATTAGGGGTACCTGTGAGTGAGGTACCCTAGGTTAAATTTAGTGTAGATTCAGAATATCAAATAATATTCTAAATATTATTTTGATATTCTATATTTTTTTATAATAATTTTGTGGGGAACTTGTGACAGGTTGCTCTGTCATAGTAGCAAGCTGACACTTCATGCAAGACATCCTCCTCGGACGGATTGGGAAAGACACCGCTGCATACCTAGATGACATCATGATCTACACGCGGAAAGGGTCGGACCATGCGGAAGCGGTGGGCAGTATACTGGACACATTGAGCAAGCACCAATTGTGGCTGAAACCCAAAAAGTGTGAATTTTCAAGGCCGGAAGTGGAATACCTAGGATTATTGATATCATGCAACCGGATCAGAATGGACCCCGCAAAGGTGCAAGCAGTAACCGACTGGCCCGCACCAAAGAATGTCACCAAACTTCAACGATTCATTGGGTTTGCTAATTTTTACCGCCGATTCATTGACCATTTCTCAGGAAAGACCAGACCGCTCCACAACCTGACAAGAGTAGAGACCCCCTTTGTGTGGGACGCCAAGTGCAACTCTGCATTTGAATCCCTCAAAACCGCCTTCACATCCGCCCCGATCCTGAAAATCGCGGACCCGTACAAACCGTTTGTCCTCGAATGTGATTGCTCCCATTTCGCGCTCGGCGCAGTACTGTCCCAGGTTTGCACCAAGGACCAGGAACTTCACCCAGTAGCTTACCTGTCCCGATCCCTTGTACAGGCGGAACGCAACTATGAGATCTTTGACAAAGAGTTACTGGCTATTGTGGCTGCCTTCAAAGAGTGGCGGCAATACCTAGAGGGGATCCCACACCGATTGACGGCAATTGTATACACCGATCACTGTAATTTGGAAAGCTTCATGACAACCAAACAGCTCACAAGAAGACAGGCAAGATGGGCGGAGACCATGGGATGTTTTGACTTCGAGATCATATTCCGACCAGGACGCCAATCGACAAAACCCAAAGCCCTATCCCGCAGACCGGACCTCGCCCCAGCACCGGGAGAAAAGCTGACCTTTGGTCAACTTTTAAAGCCAGGTAACATCACCGAGCGGACTTTTGAGGAGCTTGCGGAATGTGCGGAATTGGACAGCTGGTTTCTGGACGAATCAATTCAAATGGATGATGGGGAACATTGGTTTGAGGTGGACGTGATGGGGACTGATTTGGAAGATGCGGGAACGGACGACCTAGTGTTGTCTGACGCCGAAATCATTGCCAGGATTAGAGAACTGACCCCACATGACCCAAAATTGGCTGACTGGATTAAGCTGTTACAGAAACCGACAGGGGACCACAACAGGTATGCAGAAGCCGACGGGGTACTCTATGACAAGGGACGGATAGTGGTACCAGCGGACTCGGCATTGCGGACAATAATCCTCAAAAGTCGACACGACACAAAGTCCGCAGGCCACCCAGGCAGATCCCGCACGTTGGCATTAGTACGGAGAAGTTTTGTGTGGAGTGGAATGAAGAGATTTGTCAACCAGTACGTAGACGGATGTGATTCATGCCAAAGAGTCAAATCTAGCACTTGACGGCCGTTCGGAACATTAGAACCCCTCCCGATCCCCGCAGGCCCATGGACGGACATTAGCTATGATTTGATCACTGATCTCCCTGAATCCCGCGTGAGTGACAGCATACTAACAGTAGTAGACCGACTGACCAAGATGGCCCACTTCATCCCATGCAAGAAAACCATGAACGCGGAACAACTAGCGGAACTGATGGCAGAACACGTATGGAAACTCCATGGAACCTCCAAGACAATTGTCTCGGACCGGGGAAGTTTTTTTATCTCCCAAATCACACGTGAATTGAGCTCCTGCATGGGGATTAGACTACAGCCATCCACAGCGTACCACCCAAGGACAGATGGACAATCCAAAATCGCCAACAAAGCAGTCGAGCAATACCTGTGGCACTTTGTTTGCTACCAACAGAACGATTGGGCCCCACTCCTCCCAATGGCCAAATTTGCTTACAACAACAATGACCACACCTTGACAGGAGTTTCCCCGTTCAAAGCCAACTACGGATTCAACCCGGCATATAGCGGAACCCCCTCAACAGAACAATGCATCCCCGCAGTAGAGGAACGACTCCGCAAACTTGCGGAGGTCCAAGGAGAACTCAAGCATTGCTTAGAAGAGGCGCAAGAAACAATGAAAGGCCAATTTGACAAGAAAACAAGGGAAACACCGGAATGGGACGTAGGGGACGAAGTATGGCTAGATGGACGCAACATTTCAACGACCCGCCCCAGCCCAAAATTGGAACATAGATGGCTGGGACCTTTCTCTATCTGTAAAAGAATCTCAAGATCCGCGTATAAGCTAACACTACCTATATCCATGCGGGGGGTACACCCCGTATTTCACGTATCAATACTCCGCAAACACAGAGCCGACGAAATTGTGGAACGACGGAGGGAAGACCCGGAACCAATTACAGCGGACGGTGGGGATGAGTGGGAAGTTGAAGAGGTACTGGACTGTGAAAGACGACGCGGGAAGACCCAATACCTGGTCAGCTGGAAGGGATTTGGAACGGAAGACAACTCATGGGAACCGACGGAAAACTTGAAGAATTGCGAGGAACTGGTAGCGGGATTTAATTCAAGATTTCCGAATGCGGCAACTACTCATCGGCGGAGGCGGAGAAGGAAGTGAGGAACAAAATTGATAAGAGGTGGAATTTTTTCTTTGTTTCTTGATTGGCGAATGAGTGGAGGATTTAGCATTAAAAGGGGGATAATGTCATGAGCCGTATTGCGGGCCTGCCCGCACCAAAGCCCGCACCACATGTAGATAGTCTATCACGTACATGTCACAGGCAGACCACTATATAGTCTGTCAGGACGAGGATCCACATCTCTTCCCCATCCTGCAATCTACATTATAGGATCCCGAAACCCCAGAAACCCCAGAACCCCAGAGCCTTCCTCTCCACAGATCAGACCATAACATTCAAAGATCTTGCTCATACTCCCTTTCAACAGAATCAAGATCTTATGAAGAAATATAATATCCCTTCCTTTCCCAATCTTTCTTATGGTGAACTTCCTGAAGACAGCACCTGCACTCCTTACATTACTTTTACTACAAATGGTTTCTTCAATCCCCCACACACCGATACTGAAGATATATCCCAATTTGCCTTTGTTTTATTTCTCCCCACTCGCACTTCTGATTATACCCTGGTAGACTCTTCTAACTATGATATCACATCTGGTCCATTCATTTTTCCTGATCACCGTATTGGTATTGATTTTGATCATCAGCATGGTATTGTTAAAATGATTTGGCAAGCTAATAAGTATACTCATTGTACTATGCCTCATTCCATAAGCTCTCCTTTCACTCGTCTTGGTTTATCTATTCAAATCAATTTTAGTCTTGCTAATACTTGTAGTAAATATTTGAAGGGTTTTTATCAAGATTCTGCTCATTACTTTGCTGATCATTTTTATTGTATGTTTCATAGTATGGCTAGAAGCACATTAACAGCTAGTTCACTTACAATCTTTTTTTTATTTACTATTTTTTCCTCTTTTTGTTTCTGACTTCTAAACTCTTAATTTCCAAGGCTTTTACCATTAAATATTGAATGTGTTATTTTGTGGTTTATTCTTTTATATCTAACCAGTTAATCATAATAAAAATCAATTCAAGAAGGGGAACAGAGCCATGGTATTAGTAACAGTAAGCTTGGGAATTGATTTTAAGAATTAAAACAGGTAATAAAAAATTACCAAATGGAATGTGCCTCAAATAAATATTCAAGCAGGGAAAAAGAGTCCTGGAATTAATAAGCTTGGGAATTGATTTTAAGAATTAAAACCGGTAACCAACAATTACCAAATGGAATGGGCCTTGAATAAATAATTGCAGTGTGTAGATTAGTTTTCTGTCAACAGGGGGAATTGAAGATGATACACTGTTTCTATTTGCAATAAACATCTGACGTGGAGCTCAACTTCAACAGGAGACTTTTTTCAAATCCGAACTTCAGAGTCAACTCTCCAATTAATTTCTTGTTGTTAAACCAAACGTATCTCAATCTAGTCAACCAGCAACAATGCCCAATCAAGATGGAAATATGTCTGATTCATCAGGTGGCCATACCCGCAGATCTTCACGAGTAACCACACCAATAAGGCGATCCGGAATGATTCATCCCTCGCCAGATTCACGCCGGTCAATTGTGCCATCATTTTTATCACAAAGAAGTCACATTTCATCAGCATCATTGGTATCGAATTCCCAATCAAACAAACGACAAGGCCCTGCATCAGAATCTGTATCAAATTCCCAATCAAACAAACGAAAAGGCCCTACATCAGAATCTTCAATTGAAGAACGAAGCCCTCCACTCCCTGGAAAGAAACCGAACAACAATAATCTGAGTCAGCCCTTATCGACCTCCGAAGTTCCAAGCTCACAGGTGATTGATCTTGCTCAAGACTCCGATGACAAAAACACAAAGGCAAAACCCAAACGTAGAAAGAAAAACCCTGAATTTGATGATGCAAAGGATTTTTTTTCCAAACCAACTAGACGCCAGGTGATGTGTGTAATTCTTGATAGCTAAGTGTTTGAAATGAATGTATACTAATATAACTGTTTAAAAAAGCCTATAAATAAAGTGCCATCAACATATGCCTGCTTGTGGTGCAAGAAGGATGTCAGGGTTTCTTTAAGCAGCTTTTCAAATCTTCGAACTCATCGCGATGGTTCCCGTCAAACAGGAAGGATTTCTCTTGGATGCCCCAATTGTTATCAAGCAATCTCTTCTGGCGCCAAGCTTCCACCAACAGCACTTGAAGAGGAAAGAATCAAACAGACTACCCAATCTGGATCGCTCACCAAACATTTTGCCCCTGTTGAAAAGTTTGACAATCAGGTTTTCAATCAAATAATAACTCTATGGCTGTTACGGCAATCATTACCTTGGAACTGTGTTGAAGACCCCTATCTCCAAGCTGCCTTCTCCTATTGTCAAACAGGAGCAAATTTGTTTAAACGAAAGTGGGCTGCAACTTCTGGACGAGTGGTATACTTGGATTTACAAGAGGCTATGATATGCCAGTTGAAGGTGAGTGATACCATTGCGTTCAATTAAATGTAAAAAAATATACTTATTTCCCTTTAAACAACATTTCAGCAGGATTCTGAGAGCAAGTTTAACTTGATACACGATGTTTGGACAACAAAAGGAAATCGCTTTGGATTTATTGGAGCTTCTGTCTCTTTTATTGATAAGGATTGGAACTATCTATTGCTGTATCTGACTCTCAAGCTAGTTGCCTGGCACCATAAGGGAAGCATGCTGGCTGAACCTGTTGTGAACGTATTGAAGAAACATGATTTACATAATAAGATAAGCACCCTTTGATTCATCACTGGTAATCTGCCAAAAACTTATTTATTTTTTGTCCTATAAATACATGCTTTGCCAGACAACTGATTCAGGATCAAATAACAACACAATGGCCAAAACAATGCACTCCAAACTTGTTGCCCTGCCCCAAACCACGGATTTGGATTGGAACTACAAGACAATGCATATCAAGTGCTTTTGTCATAAAATGGCGCTTGTTGTCAATGCTGGATTGAAATAATTGGGCCTTGAAGCTCCTCCTCCACCAAAGCTCAAAAAGTCATTCCTCGGAACTTTCCCTTTTTCCAACACAATGGACCCAATAATTGAAGAGGACGAAGAAGAGCAATCCGTAGAATTATTGGTTGAAGACAGGGTGGAAGATGAGACGGATGTTGATGAGGATGAGCTAGATCTTGAAACTGACGATGACAACAATGATGAGGGGACTGAATCTGGATACAAAGACTATGATCAAATCACCTTAAAGAATAAAAATAATCATAAATTATTCTAATCATTTGAATGAGTTAACCAAAGCGGTAAGCTGGATATTTTATATTTTTTTTATTTTACTAGCAATCAATTACTGAATCTTTCCTTCTTATTTTTTTGATATATAGCTGGACTTTGTAGTACGAAAGATTACCTCATCAAGTGCATGGAGAGCTGAATTTGACCGCCGTGCGGAGGATTACCAGAAGCAAAAAGGGGGAACAAAAGTGAATGGTCTGATTTCTGGTCATGGAATCCGCTGGAACATCAAATATCAAAGCCAAGAGCAGGCCTACAGGGCAAGAGAGGTATTTCATTAAGCTTCACCTCCAAATAATGTGTTGGTACTGATAGACATATTGTTAAACTCAGGTTATTGATGCAATGCTTCGTGATGAGTATAGTAAATTCCAAGATCAAATTGTTCGGTCCAGCCGCAAAGAAAATTGCAAGAAGTTTGGCTACTTCAAAGAAATTCAGTTTACCAGCAAGGAATGGATAATGATCAATGAATTGAATAAGGAGTTAGAAGTAAGATATATTCATTCCACAGATCCACTTATATATTTCATACATAATGCTCATTTTTTTTGATAGCCGTTTAACCGTTTGACCAAGGAGATGGAGGGAAATGGTCCTACAGGTGCTTTTGTATTGCCAAATTACTATCAAACAATCTCTAATTTAAAGAAGAAAGAGGCAGGATGCAATCGAGGGCATCCATTACATCCAATGTATGTGAAAATGATACAAAAGCTTGAGGTCTACCAAGAAGAGGCGCTTGAATGTGAAACACTTGTAATGGCCACCGTTCTTCACCCAACGTTTCACATCAAAATCTTCTCTCATTGCTGGCCTGAAAAAGCAGAGGAAGCCGAAGCAACTTTGGACCGCCTTTTTTCTAAACGAAGGGATTTGTTGAACAAGAAGAAAAAATCAAACATTGACATATTGGACGAAAATACTTCAAATGTTGAAAAGGATAATATATTTGATTTGTTCAACACTCCTGAAACATCGGATGAAAGCAAAGAGCTAGAAGTATATGTCAAGAACATGGATTGCTTAACCGGTCCAGATGGAAAGGATCCCAATAGTATTTTGAGGTGGGTGGAAGGTATAGCTTCTATTTGTTCTCAGCGTTTGTCCACTTGTGTTTGTTAGCTCATATTGATTTTAACAATGCTAATTCAACTTTTCAGGTTCATTCATCAACATATCCAGTTCTTTCATCATTAGCCAGGGACTACTTGGCCAGCTCAGCATCATCTTGTGCTGCAGAGCGTACATTTTCTTCTGCTGCCGATGTTTGCTCAAGTGGCCAAGGAAGCTTGAACCCACGGACAATTGAGAGGTGTGTTAGTAGTCACATGTGGTTGAAAGACGGTATACAGGTGGCTGGAAAGTTTGCACAAGCTCAAGGCATTGTTAACAACTATACAAATTTTTCCCAAAAAAATAATGAAAATAAATAAATAAATAAAATTCTTATTGCTCTTGTTCATTGGTCTCAATATTTCTTCCTTGTTTCATGGATTAAAGAAAAAAAAAAAAAAAAAAAAAGAATCGTATATACAAATAGTTTGCACAATAATTGCTATCTGACCGCCTTCATATTATTATTATCCTTATTCCCTAGTTTTTTTTTTTTTTTTTTTTTTTACTCCTTAATATTGATTTATGAGAGCCTCTTCTGGTTCACTATGGGTGAGTGGTATAGCTGAGCAGGGCGCTACACTAACATGTAGCGTAGCTGAAAAGAGCGCTACGCTAACAGTTAGTGTAGCTGACAAGAGCGCTACGCTAACAGTTAGCGTAGCGTTTGTTCCAGCTAACACCGCTACAAGTCAGCTAACAGGTAACTCCTGTAGCGTTAACTTTTTTTTTTTGAAGTCGCTCACGCTACGCTACAGCTATTTTTTTTTTGACAAAAATTTTGTAGTGTTAGCTGAAAAAAAAAACCGCCAACAGTAACTTTGTGTTAGCGTAGCGATAAAAGCTAACATTACGCTACGCTACAGCTATTGTTAGCGTAGCGGGCCCACCGTTGCCCGTAGCCCACATTTGGTAAGCCCTATCTAGCCTTGCTTGCACGTTTAGATACCTCATTCCATGCATCCAAAGTGCTTAATTTATTTGTTTGTAGATGTTTTCACATGTGTATATAGGTTTCTCTGCACAGATTTTCTTGGACTGCATCTGTGGTGCTATATAATTAGATGTTTGATGCTTTCAGGCAAGCAAACTGAATTCAATTTAGTTTTCAGCCAAAATCATCATGACCTGATGCACTCATGATTTAGTCTAAATACATGGCTCTTAGGGTTTGGCAGAGCTAGTATCACGAGGTTAGGTTATGGTTATATCCAAGTACATAGTTTACACAACCTTGTCTCTCCTCTTAAAAATTGGCTTCTGGCAAATATTAATAACATCCATATTTCAAATAGTGCTTGGGAAGATATATGAGTTAGGGATAATCAGTCACAAAGTTAAACAATTACCAACCATCTAAACAAATACTTTTTCAGATACTACACACCTGCTTGAATCATTCTCCAACTACACATGTCAACCTGTGGCTTTTAATTTCATTTAGCCAGAAACCTAACTACATAGCTTATGTACCCAGGGAATCATATACACCTTAGCATGGGATATTTAAAGGCTTCTGCTGGATTGAAGCTTATCTTATGCTAAATCTGTAATTACATAGAGCTGTGTTTATTTTAAGAGAATACAATTAACTTTGTTGATTATAAGAGAATACAATTAACTGTGTTAATTATGAGAGAATACAATTGAACATTAAGATAGGTCCAGGATAGTCTGTTGAACATTAAGATAGGTCCTGGATAGTCTGGCAGTAGCCATCACCCATGGAAGCTTGGTGTCTCCCCTGTGCAACAAATCATATCACTCCTGAGAGATTTACTAGTCCAGTGCTCATGTCCCAAAGAGCCTAACCCCTGGCTGCCACCCCTTCCAACCCAGGACAACTACACCTCACCCTTCAATTTCAAACCATTTATTAGTTGTGCCCTTCATGAACCCTCTTTCTCCAACAAAACCTCTCTCTCACTTTCAACACCTGTTACCCATACCCATTTACAAACTAGCCTGAGAAGTTTACAAACATCACACCCCCACCACAGCCCAGTAGATCAAATTGTCTAGATTACTGTGTACTCACAGAAACCTATGTCCTCATAAAACTAAGGCCCTGTTTGGCAGCCATCATGTTATTTAATATTGGCAGCTTACATAAGATGATATATAACTCACATTTTATATGTTTTGCAAAATAACCTGATCGTTTGGCCACATCTTCAACAATCATATGCATTGTACAACACCTGGACAAAGCTTTTGGCCAAGCCTAATAAAAATGCTGTTAGATCTCCCTCAACACAAAAATATCACCAACAACAACTCGGATGACAAAGCTCACTTGGATGACAAAGCACTCCTTGTTCACTTGTGACCTTGAATTCTTATGATGTTATCTACCAACTTATTTAAACTCTCCTGACCGCTCTTGGTCCTTACATGATATCAAGTCAAGAAAACATTTTAGAAAACATTTTACTTAATTTCAGTTTCTGATAAAGCCAAAGGTGCAACATCTGCTTCTGCAGGTTTTGTGTTTTTGATGGTTGACCTGTTTCAGGTCAATCAGATGGACACTCCTCATGATTTTGGAAAAGACCAGCTCAAGGGATGGTGGAAGCTGATCAACTCTCTATTGGTCCTGAATTAGATACAGCAATAGGAGACACCGGAATCAATGGACAAGCCATTTAGACAATATTTTAATTAAACTTAATACTCTCCTGACTGCTCTTGGTCCTTAAATGATGTGAAGTCAAGATTTTCTTTTAATTAAATTCATCTAGTTTGTTGAATCTACAATACATTTTTCTAGCCATAATAGATGCAAATATTTGTGTTTGATTGACATTTATAAAGCAGCCCAGCGTTCAGAGTAAAAAACATTAATCATAGCCAGTTGTTGTGAATCTTCAAAGTCTGCAGCCTTGTTATCTTGAAAAAACCTCATCCCAGTCGCACCTTGAGTCTTCCTTGGTCCAGGTTTATTGAGTTCAATAAGTCTTTCAGGGCACCTGCAATTCGCAACCCAGTTGACATTCTGCCTGCTGTACGATGAACCCGTGGAGAAACTGAAGCTTCCAACCAGGATGTTGACTGATGGCTTTTGGATTGCTGAGTATTCTGAGATAAGTTGATTGATGGATTTTCTTGTAAAATGGTTTGAGAAGAAGTGTCAATTGAGATTGATGACATTTGATTCACACCAGTTGCAACTACCTTCTCAAAAATCTCACTTAATAATGGCCATTCCGGGAATGGTTTTCCCTTGAACTTTTTGCCCTGCGGGGGAGACTGTTCAAGAAATTATCAGTTAAAATTATTGTTGATTTTAACACATAGCATCCTGATTAACTCACAGTAAGGTAATTATTCCAAACCTGGCTGATGTGGTGACCTAAAATGTATCTTCATTCCAGCCAAAGCCACTCTGGTTTTTCAGCTTGAGAAAAGTTTTGTATTCCTTTTTGAATCCCTGAATGAAATGCAATGAGTTTGAATCAGTAGGGTAACTTGAGCAAGAAATTAATGTGATGACATGTGTATCATACCTGATTATACTTTGACTTCACTTTTTTTTCATCCAGATCAACTGTTGGGAACTTTAACTGCAAGATGGATGCTATCATTGTCAGATTGTTTTCCTTCATGTACTGCCTGGACATAGAGCTCAAGAGCATCTCACTCCATCTCCTATATCCAAAAGAGCTTTGATTCTTTGCAAATTTTTGGAGTGCTTTCAATGAGACACTTTTGCTGAGATGGTTGTAGAGTTGAATCTTCTTCCATTTCCACATTGGAGATCATTGAATGTGAAGACTAGTACAAGGGTCAAGTAGCGCTGGGTTGATTGTGATGAGGTTCAGGATGGCTTTATGTTTGGGAAGGTGCCTGATATAACACCAAATACACCCGCAGGAGGTCTATTTGAAATTAGGCAGGGGGGATGAGGAGTGATATCAAAAGTAGTGCTATACATCACAACTTTTGGAAACTGCCAAACATGTGTGTGAGGCCTGTCATTACAAAAGGAGCCAATATTACATAACATGACAGCTGCCAACACAGGGCCTACGGACTTGTTACAACTAACAAATTTGTAGTTTGAGACAGATTATATGACTAGTGTGCAATGCCAATGGCAAAAGTACACTTAAAAAAATGATATAAAAAAGCTTAATTGTCCTGTGTGGCAAGCAAGAGGCCACGAAAATAGATGGAGGAGTTGAAATTAATACAGATCGATAAGTTTTCCCGAGTTGTCACACTAAGCTTGTCATTGAAAATTACTTTGGTATCCTTCGTTTCTCTTTGAAGCCTTAGTAAGAGGATGGCTTCTCCCCCACCAGCATCAAACTGGGGTATCGATGTTCGGGTAGTATACAACGTGTTCTGAATTAACAGGCCAAAATTCTGCAAAAATCAGAACCCAATTAGAATAGGATCTCTCCCCTCGTACATGTAGATCTATAGGCTATCTCTTTTTTGTCTTGGTTGATCTAGCCATGCACTTACATGTTTCCAATTATGGCGGTGTGGCGGTGTCACAGGGTGCCCATACAAGGGAGAAAAAATCCTGTTTAGTCATCAATCAAAGGGGACAACGTACAAACGATTAGGTATTACACCTACAAGTTGCTCTAGGATCATCCAAGTGGTGTCATTGAAAAACGAGGTTCCTTTGTAAGTTAGCTTTTCAAATTTTATTGAAAATCAGCTGTGTCACATTCCAGGATATGAGTTTTTCAGCATTTGCCGAAATGCACAGTACGCACCATGTAGCAGAGCAGTGGGCAATACAAGATGGTATCCAAGTAGAGCAAATATGAATGTTTTATGAGCTCTTTCTGACGCTTTCGAGCGCTGCTCTTTCTCGTGTAGGTCCATCATTCATCAGTTTCATCACCGGGGTTTGGAAGTTCGACATTTGGGCATCGCCGTAATTTTTTGTCGTTGGAGGAGCTGTTTGCTTGCGAAGACCACGTAAGGCAAGGACCGATGTGGGTATGTAGAGCTGGAAAAAATCCATTCTTGATTTCTATCAGTTTCTATATCTCTATCGAGTCCTTGGAGAAAGACTTTCCATCGAAAAGGCTCTGATGGCGACTTACGGCCGTGGCTACTAGCTGGAGTACCAAATATAGGAATAACATTAATTTGGCATCGTTGGCGAGATGATTCTGTGCAAGAGAAACATATTTAGGTGAAGCATTGTAAATAACATCTCGGGTGTATCGATTGTAATCTTCGATTTTTGGCAACACTGATGTGAGGGAGTCAAACTTAACAGTATGAATGGCAAAAACCTGTCCGGGCTTCAAGATTACAACAGTTTCATGACGTTATATGTTTCGGGCCGATACTTTGGGGCCTCTTGATGAAGGCCCGTCAAGATCTCTCTGGAAGCTATCTCTATTGCTTTCATGTCCAGGGCGGTCCGGATGGAGACCCATAGGATGAAAGCTAAGAACTCGACAAGATTTCAAAATTTCAAATGAGTATCTTGCGCTTTACTCGAGGACCATACCACGATCAAGAAGCAAACGTACCACTTGGAACTATCACGACTGCCAACATGAGCCGTTTGCAATGAATCGGACCCAGAGGATAGTTTTGATTGATGTTTCCTGCTCGGGCTTGTGCTCTGAGCGAAGTGTGGGACATGATCGCCTCGATACTACAGATCCACAGAAAAACTTGTAATTCAAGCAGCAATTCATGACAGCCGTTTCCGATCCATGCGATGAACAAATCAGCTTCGAGCGTGACGCATTAGAGAAATTTAAAAACAACTGACACCTGAATTGCAGAAGTAACAAACATTTTCGTCAGCAGTCTGGACACGCAGAACAAAGAGACGAAATTGCTTGCCAACAAACGACCGCTGTGATTGAAAACTTAGAGGTGCGCAAGACCAGCTTGCTGGAAAATTGGATAAGATCTAGTTCGACTAGTTTCTTGTGTTACTAGATCAACAACAGCGACTGAAGTACATCAAAGCCGTACGTAAAACCAAAGTTAAGTGAAGACCCTGAACCGGAATTTAACTGCAATCCAAACCTGCAGAAAATATGAGCATAAAAAGCACAATCTCATTGAGGACCTCGATACGTATCAGTCCAACTGTTGGGTAGAAGAAAAAAAAAAGGTTACATAAATCATACTATATCATTGGTCATAGACTTCAATTTGAATTCATAGTTCACGGTTGCACTGACGTTTGTTGAGTCTGAAAAACTTCAACCTGTTTGCTTTCTTCCTCAGAAACAAGACAGTGATACATTGGCCACATAATCTTTGCAAAGATGAGAGTGAAATATGTGCGGGAAAAAAACCCCAGTTCCAGAGGAAATGTATGTGAGCTCGATTATTATCTGTAACTAGGACTCTTGAGTGAGGTGACTAACATGCCAGAACTGAACTGCTATGATTCGTCGAAGAATACGGCCCCATAGAGGAGGAGTGGGTACCTGATGAAAGATCAAAAGGTTAACTTGTGTTGAACTTGAACCACATGGATACAGATATATCGTGCGCCAAAGCCTGTAGGTCGTTGACGTCCGACCTACTTGGGTTAGGTGCCTAATTTTTGTAGCGACTGCCTCATACGGATTGATTGAGAGTGGCAAGCTAAGGACGAACTTGAAGATTTCTTCGGTTGGGTCTGCCATGAGGGATCTGTGACAAGAAACGAGCGTGCAATGTGATGATTAAGAACGCGGATGGTGAAGTAGAGACGCGCGCTAGCATTACAGCCTACAGAGCTCAGCCTATGCACATATCTCTTTGAGAGTGCAATCTCCACCCATGCTTGAATGGAAAAATGGTTTGAGCTGATTCCACGACGGTCGTATGCGCTGGGCCTCCAATCTATCAAGCTGCTTTAGTGGTATCCGATCTTGCGGTGGCCTGGTGGGAGAGGGAAGCCAGAGAGACGGACCGATGGCCAGACCCTGTCTGTGTCCTGGAATTCTGAGGGAACCGAAATGCACATGGGGACCATACGCGCGTTTGAAGCTTTCTGGGCGTGGTCCTCTCGAATCCATAAGAAAAACCTATTGTTGCTTGAGAAATCCTTGTGAGAATCTTACATATAAAGCAGGGGCAGAGGAGTCAAAGCGAAAGCTATCATCCCGGGCACAGGGGAGTAAAAAGTACGATGTGACAATCGGGCTATCGGCATTCTCAAGTAGCTTCGGGCCTGCCTCTGGCTCACGACCTATTTGGTGATTCGAGTTTCTTGATCGGATGATTGGTGTCAATGACCACGGCAAGCTCAACAAAGAAACTGGGGAGTTTCTAATTCAGACCTAGCTGTCTATCAAAAGATAAATTCAGATTTCAATGTTGATAGTATTTTGAAACACAGTAGTTCTATCAAAACTGAGTGCTACGTCGATACGTATTATTGAAACGGTTTGTAAATTAAAAAGATACATCATTTGCTTTCCCTGTGTTATGACTACTCATTTTGAAAATATCTCCTAGCTTCTCGAACATGATATCTTTTTCCGGCTAAACTTGATGCGCATCGTGCATCAGGATTGCGATACCCACGAGTAAAAGTGTGGTCAATGGCCTGAGAAATCAAGACACAGTTAGCAGTTTCCGAAAGCTGAGGACCCCTCGAGCTTACGTGATAAAGACAAACGACCAAACACAGCAACCTGAAAACTAGTTTTTCCAAATCTTCATCCTGTTCTGTTGCCATTTGAGACAGTGTGATCGCGGGTGGTGCGCCGACCAGCAGTACAGTCGTCAACAAGAAAATCGGATCTGCGAAGATAGCCACTCGTGCGAATCTCGCTAAATGTACATTACCGGTAGCAAGACTAGTGGTGTGATCAAGTGACGCGAACAAGTGCTAAAGCAATTTCGTGGTGTGATTTTTAGATGGCTCTTGCGGCGAAGCTTCGGACTGTGAGGCGCGTTCGATGTCTCGTGCCAATTTTTTTGAACTTTGATAGGAAGTTGGTGATGAGAAAAAAAACCTGAGACACGATGATTTAGCCTTGTCAGTCATCTCGGGCCTTCATTCAGCTATGGCAGAGCAAATACCTAAACAACCAGCGTGATTGGAATGGATGCGTTCCCGGCTGAGTTCAAGAAACTTGACAAAACAAGAGGGCATCATCAGAAATTATGACCGACACTACTTGTGAACAATCGGGCGAAACCTCATACTTTCTTAAAATCTGAAGCCCACTGAGCCAACTTTGAAGTGGGGGGATGCAAGCAATCACGATAGACAACACAGAAGAAATCCTGTAGAAAACGAGCATACGTGAGTGTCGATGTTAAGTGAGGGACTCCAACTCACTGACAATGGTGGATTTATAAACTTTTGAACGATTTGTATACAACTCATTATCCCTGAAGGAACCCGAAAGCTCTTGGCGAAATTTGGTTTCTTCCATCGCTTGGCATGCTGTCCCTTGCCAGGAAGCGCTGCGGTAGCTTTTTCAGGCGCTGATAAAGAGCTCGCCTCGCCACCTTCGCCGGGTTGATTTTCGGATATGGGCTGTAGTCTTGGTGGCTCATCAAAAAAAGCTGTGACCTCGTTAAACTGGCAGGCGTGCGTTCCTGGTATGCTATTTTGGAATAGGTCAATCTTTCTTGAATCACATTCCAATGTCGGTAGTAGACAGTACAACTAACGTCATTGACCCATGATGGCACGACTTTCTCCGCTCCTTATGTGTGTCGCCAAGAGATATCACATCTCGTTATTTCTGAATCAACACTGAAGGTAGTTGCAGAGCTCATCCTTAGACAGCCCTTCCTTGTTCCATTTGGTCCGAGAAGATTGAATAAGCGCCTGCAAAGGCCGTTGGGTAGCTAAATCTGGCATTATTGGGTTTTGAAAGGGTCCAAGATCCAAATCAGAGCTGCAGGTAGTCGCAGAACTGATTCGATAAGCCCCTTGAGTTCTATTCGGCACCGCCAGCTCGATAGAATGCTGTTTGCCGCATCCTCGATATGAACCTCGGTATCGTGGCCTACTGACGAAGGAAAATCGATCTTCTCGCAGTCTTTGCTGGTGTAAGATTATTGGAATCTATTGGCTCAGTACGTTTTTTCGCCGGAGGCTGCAATAGTTTGACTCCGTAAGACCATCTTAACAGAGATCCTAAAAGTGAAAAGTCCGACGTGAGGTAGGAGAATGCTCTTTCCTAGTTCCTGCGTAGTTCAATGTCCTCATTGGGTTTGATAAGCTTTAATTAACTGCCTGATATATTTTATTTTTTTGAAAATCTTGCAGTTACCTTGTCTGGGGTATCGAGAGAATTTATCTTCAACTTCTCAAGAGATAAAGATAAACTTTGTATTAGGGCTATAGGAATTGTATTCGTGTCATGAACATGGCCCCTGCCAGGGTAACTTTCAGGTGTAATCTTGACAGTCGAAAAAGCTTCGCCAAGCACCATGCCGATGCAAAGGAGACAGATGTGATAATGACAAAAGACACTGGTATGACTGTATCCCATACATAGATCAGTAATTTTCAAATCAAATTTACACTGAAGAAAAGCGGCCCCGTACCCAATAATCCTGCCAACTTCTCAGGCGTTAAGAAGAAGGCAACTTTTCCGAATACCAGAGCGGGTGTGAAAATGGCGCTGAGGGTGGAGCGGACGATGAAGGAGGATACATCTATCAATGACTGTGGACGTACTGTCGGTGGATTCAGGGAAAGAAAGACTTGCATATTCAGTCGATTGAGCTGTCTTCTACATTTACAATCGACGATTCCTCGAATTGCTGCGATGTAGCCTGCAACCTAACGTGATTGTTGAGGCCTTATCAACTCAACTATTCAGTCGGGAGGTAGCCAGTGCTAGACAGTTTTGTCGACTTACACAAAATGCAGCAATCTATGAGAAATTTGATTCATTTAAATCCGAACTCAGTAAAGAAGAATGGGAGTCGATTGAAGCATAAAATGACATAGGAACCTACGTGAACTATGGAGGTAGTAACAGTTCTGCAAAATAGCGAGCATAGTTAAGCCAGGGATCAGCTCACCGTAGGTAATTGTCAGTTGGATCCAGCGATGAAATACTCGGTCGAGACGACTTTGAGAGGGAACGACTCACAAGACGATCGGGATAACGTCTAGGGCCATCAGCTCCTGGCGTGAGCCTCAAGAGAAATGTCGAACGAAAAGTCCAAAGAAATGTCATCAGCAGCATTATTTTTCATCGGAAGATAGAGCCTTCCTACAAAGATCAACCCACCCCATGAAATTTTAAACAGCAAGGCCAGGAATCTAGTTGATCGATGGCACGGGTAAAGTGAAAATATCTCCTTGACAAAGTGAGTGTCCAGATTTAAACTGAATCACGTAGATAGAAACTTGCGGAAGTAGCTTCGAGGTGATGGATAGCGCTGAAATAAAATATTATCTTATTGGGCGCGTGTAGTGGGCTCCACTACCAGCACCATTGCAAGAGAACTCAGCAGGCGTTGAAAAAAGAATTATTCGGCAAATATATGGAGAAAGAATGTATCTCAAGAATATACTGACACCAGAAATTAGGCAGAAGCCAGGCTCCGTTAATCTATGGATATGTATCTCGAACGGATAAATAAAGATGATGCACATAGGATGGAGGAAATAGGTAATGAGAGTTACATAGCTTGAGTGAGGTGGAAACTATATCCCAATACCTTCAGAAAAGCATCTTTACTTTTCGGTATTATTGATGCGGGAACTGGCATTACTACCAACAGCCAAGCTTTAATTTGTGCTTGAGCGTACTTGTCCTTACGAACCCTTCGGCGCGTTACTTTGAGGAAGACGAAAAGAAGAGCGTC
>RDRW01000164.1:0-314600 GCA_007896445.1 Puccinia hordei | reverse complement strand
GTACAGATTAATTAGAGAGATGTCAATTGTGGAGTCATTTTGGATAAGAGAAGAGTGAGTGAAAGAACTCACCACGACCGGTCATATGGCTCGTCATCATGCCCATAGCCAGTCCCAGAAGCGAGTATGATCGGCGATCATTCTTAGTGGATACTTGAGCGTTTCGAGCGATGGATTGTTGATGGAGATCGTTGAGGTTGGTGAACGAAAGGGAGGAGGAGGAGGAGGAGGAGGAATGGGTGAGGATGGAGGCTTGAGGTTGGTGATGAGGATTTGGTGAGAGAAGAGGTAGAGTGGATGGGGATGATCCTCGTAGAGGGAATGATTGGTTGGTTGGGATGGTGGTTAAGTTCTGATTGGTGGTATGACGTTGGATTAATCCTGCGTTGAGGTTCTTTGTTGGAGGATGTTTTGGATTCGTATCGAGAGATGACGTGGTGGGATGAGTTCGAGACGGGCGCATCTCTGAATGTGATCTAGTTTAGACCTGGGTGCTTTGTAGGTGATCCATTGATTCTCACAGGCTGGACATTTCTGAAGACGGAGGAGGGTGGAATAATCGATAGAGATCTGTGACTGATGTTCATCCAGCTCCAAGGTTGTTTTCTGATTCTTAGAGCTCTTCTTTACTGAGAGTAATGATGGTGATGATGATGATGAGGTTGAGGTTGAGGATAGTTTTTTGTTGGGTTTATTAGCGTTGGTTGTGGGTTGATGATGATGACGAAACTTTGAGATGAGCTTGTTGAGTCGATTAACTGGTTGGATTTCGATGGATTCAGTGTCACTATCGTTAGGGTTTGTTGTTTTGGGTGATGATTCTTCTTCTTGTTGTTGTTGTTGTTGTTGTTGTTCTGTGGATTGATGAGATGGGGTTGAAGTTTGTTTGTTCTTATGATATTCGATTCGTTCTGGTTCTGAGTCGTAACAAATTTGTCCATGAGTTTCTTGGACGTGTTCGGTTGAAGTTGTTGTTGTTATTGATAATGAGGATGAGTCCATAGTTGGTCATCAGGTGGTTGCAGTTGAGTTAATGTGGGAGTGTGTGTTTGTTCAGGTTGAAAGATGGAAAGAAAGAAAACAACTTGCAGTCTTGTTTCTGTTAGTAGAAGTAGGATGTGACAGGTTTGTGATAATCAATAACCTATGCATGTGTGATAGTTCAAATCTTGTAAGCATCTATCATCCCGAGGCACCTCCATGACAGTTCTGCCAAACAAGGTTTTCTCTTCATTATATACAGCTGTGTAAAGAACAAGACTTTTATTTCTTTTATTACATTAAGTAAAAATAAAGAGTTTTGAAAAGTTATGATTTTGAGATGATCAAAACAAAATAAATCCCATGATCAAGGGAAAAAGGAAAAAGAGCAAAAAGAGATAATAGCTATTTATTGTATTTTGAATAAACCTTGGCCTTGGGTTTGTGAAATTGAAAACTTTAGAGTTTGAATTTGTGGTTTAATCCAAGTTTCTGACATTGGTGTGATAACCAATGAGATCATCAAAAACAGTGATGATTGGGTGCTGTAATATTAATAATATTAAGTGACCCTTATCACCCTACCATGGAGACCAAGATCAGTCTACGGCCTTGCATCAATGTTTTGAATTGGCTATCACCTCTTTGGAAGGGACAAACAATCACAACCCCCCGGATATTTCACTGATGCGGAGAGCGTCCACATCCATGGCATTGGCCCTCCACTGGCTGAACTGCCTGTAAGTTGAGATTCTTTCCTTCAACAAGCTAGTTGATAGAAGAAACTTAAATTATGTTGTTTTGGATCTGCATGCAGCCGCAGATGGTGCATCTCAGCGCATCATTCAAGCTTTGTTACATGAAACAAGGAACATCCACGCGGTTCCTGGGTAAATCTACCAGGAACTTTGGGGTTGATGTTGCAGCAGGATCAATCTGCCTTGCAGATCTTTGCAACCTTGTTGCTGACAAAGCAGACAAGCACTTGGAGAGCAGCAGGGCCCTGATCCCAAGCGGTGTTACTGCAGGATTGCCGCATATTGATTGGAAGCTTTCAATGGTCGGGAAATGGGCTGCAGAGTTGAAGAAGGCGGAAAATTACACAATCAATGACAAGCCCTCTTTTGCTCACTGGGTAAAATTTATTGTTGATCTGGGTAGAGATCATACAAATGCAAGCAAGCCTGGATGGTCAGATGCAGAATCCGACTGCAGTAGTTAAACAGGCCAAGACAGCTGTTGAGATTAAAACACATGTTGTGACTCAGACAGCTGCCCAGAATGTCAGCACTTCTTTGACTACCATGGATGGCTCCACTGAACCAACTGTGTTGGACTGTAATGGGCTGAATGTGGTGATGAATGAGCTTTATTCCATTCATTTACCCAATGTCAAAATACAAGCACAGCCTGCCAGTATTCATTGACCCTACAGATACAACCCGCTTCATACCACTCACAACAAATAAGGTCCAAGTTTGGGCCCAGGTCATTGTGAGGAGTTTTCTCTTTTAATCATTTTAAAATAGACTGTCATTAAAAAGATGCTTCTGTTTTTTTTCCAGATGAAACCTGCTAAAGGCGTCTCACTGTACTCACCCCCCGCAGAGCTTAAGTTCCAGAAGCTGTTGTTGACCAAGAAAAGAAGAATATCATCTATTGAAGATCCGGC
Source organism: Puccinia hordei (assembly GCA_007896445.1). Taxonomy (NCBI): domain Eukaryota; kingdom Fungi; phylum Basidiomycota; class Pucciniomycetes; order Pucciniales; family Pucciniaceae; genus Puccinia; species Puccinia hordei. The sequence goes on along the minus strand of RDRW01000164.1, from coordinate 311,947 downwards.
CTCGCCTTGGGAGGGCGCTTCATTGTATGGGGTTGAATCTGAAATATCCTCAGTTGTACAGCCGGATGAAAATCTCATGGTCAAATACATAAACTTCATCAAGATTAAGGAGAGAAAAAAGCAAGAAACTTTGAAGATCCTTGCTGAGAACAATATCACCCATCTGAGTTTCTTTCAATCCATTACCATCACCAGGGAAGAGATGAGCCATTGGGGCTTATCTCCTGGAACCATTTTCCCGCTCAGGGACAATTTCAAGGAGTTCAGCAAATGCCCTGTTTTGTAGTAAATGAGATTTTAATCCCAAAATCGTATCCAACAAGCCTAGTGAAACATGTATAAAAATATCTAACCAATTCTTTTTTTTGAGCCGTCTCAGCCAAAAGGACAACCTGATCCCCATTTTTTTGTTTTATCTCTCTGAAAGGTCACAGAGATTAATGTGATTTGTTGTGACTGTGCTAAGTTGTCATTCAGCAAAAGAATCCTGTGTTATTATTGTTTCATTTTAAATCAAAACATGTCATTTCTGTCGCTAGTATGATAAAAAAAAACTGTCACAAAGACAGAAAAAAAAAGCATTGGTAGCTACAAGTGACAATGAGGAGGTAGAGAAAGGAGAAGAAGAGAGATTTCTAGCTACAAGTGACTACACTGAATTTGAATCAACAGAGACTGGTGGGAAAAAAGATATAATGATAATGAAATGGGCCCATTTGATTAGTGCCCACAAATACAGTATCCACAGTGACAGAAGAGCTTCAAGCACTTCTTAGCTGTCATGACCTCACCAGCAACTTGACAGATCTCCCATTTGGGATTGTTTGTTTGAGTTAAGATCTGTGAGGCTTGTAGGTTCTGCTTGATTTATGCAAAGCAGGATTTGATTGGGTTCAATTCCAGGCAGTATGGAGGGAGGAAGAGGAGCCAGACACCAGCTGAGTTGCACAGTTGGTGAACTGCATCACTGAGTTGGGTCCTGGGTACCTATTCATGTGGGAGAGCTACAGGAGAGATGGTCAGCCAAGTGGACTCACAGGGATAATGTAGAGGTACTCACCAATTCAAACTGCACAATATTCTTGAATTTAGGACCATTGAAGGTCTTGAATGTGGTCATTAGAGCAATTAGTCCGTTAATCGAGATTTCTGGGAGTAAACTCAAGCACTCCACTTTTTGGTTAACAACAAACCTTGTGGAAGGTGTCCCTTTCTTTGACATTGCAAAAAATCAGAGCAACTCTTTGTCCGTAAAGAAGCTCTCATCTGAAAAATAAAGAAAAAAGAAAAAGATAACATTAGCTTTTTGTGCCCATGAGAAGCAGTAGTTAACAAAAGGGAAACTTACCAGTGAATACTAGAAAATTTCCAGGAAAGAATTCCATGCGCTCAACATAAGAATACTTTGCAGTGAATGACTTGCAAATATTCTTTGTCTTGGGTTTCTTCAAAGTTATGGAGAGCCTTTCAACAAGGTTGCAACGAACACCAGATGTACTGAGAAGCACCCCAGAGGCATCGTACAGCTGTTTGCCAATGTTTTTCAGAAAAAGGCTTGGCTCAGTCCAGACAAGCTTGATCATGAAGTTGACCTCCTCTCCGGTGAGACTAGCTGGTTGTCCACGGCCTTCATAAGTATCTGGATCCTTGATTACACAGTGGGTTTCTTTGAATAAATGGATCCACCAATGTGGTATTCCAAACCCTGTTTCAAGTATCATGCAGGATCATATTCTTTCATTATCTTTCAGAAGCTAAAATAGTAGCAATATAAGTGCATAATTGAAATCTAGGGTAAATTTGATCTATAAGTCACCCATTTATGTAGGGTTTGCACGGCTAAATCAAAAGTTATACAGTTACAAAGAATTAGAGTGTATAATAAGTACATAGTATATATGTAGAAGTAGTATGTAGTTTTGTGTTAGGTCACAAGACGCAGCACATGATCTGTGGCACAGTCTAAGTACATAATCTCACCAGAAGAAGTGGCTCACTTTAGGTCACAAGGCGCAGCACATGATCTGTGGCACAGTCTAAGTACATAACCTCACCAGCAGAAATAGCTCACTTGTCAGCTTGCTACTATGTCAGAGACAACCTGAACAAAATATATAAATATATTAATAATGAAAGAGACATTATTACAAACCAACAATGAAAGAGACATTATTACAAAACAACAATAAAAGAGACATTGTTACTTATGAAAGAGACATTGTTACTCTTTACGCCATAAAAAGAGAAAAATACATATAAAAACATATAAATAATAAAATATTATTTAATATTCTGATTCTACACGTAAAATAACATAGGGTACCTCAGCCAAAGTACACCTGTAACTTTACTCCTTCTAGTAGTAAATCCACTTTAAACTACTATAATAATAAGTATAAACATGAATAGTAGAATATACAACCTGTATGACGAAAAGAATAATCATCATACAACAGTAAAACCATAGTACAACTCAAAAGAAACATATGTAAACATCCTTACATACATAATCTGACATTTATGGCCCAATTGGGATGACATATTACTAATGGTGATCATGACAGATGTTCTACATGGTTACCACTTCAGTTGGACACTCTGAAGCGCACACTTGAACCATATTACATGACAGTAACTGTGGTAATACTCCCATGTCAACCATTGACATCATTGCCAATCTGTCATGGCTCATCCTTAGTAGTTACTACTAAGAATCATGACACATGACAGCCCTCTCTAGCTCTCCTGTTTCGCCACCAAGGCTTCAAAGAAGATATTTAAGAGGCTCTTCTTTCCCCTTGCTTTAATAATCATCATCTTTTATACATACAACATACATACATAGCATTCCACCAGTCATAGTAACCAGTGTCCTGCCCTGTAAGTTTGTCTATTATAGACCTGATCATTCAGCCCTCTTTCTTCACCAACTGCCAGTCTTTAGCCCATCAACCCAACCGCCTCAGCCTGTCCAGTAACCCATAGAAGTGCCCCTTCCTTCCAGAAAAGACCATAACAGTAAGTCCTTTCTTTCAGGAGTTGTGGCCCTTCTAGCCATCTTTACTGGGATCAAAACAACCCCTGCTTGCAGGCCCCAGTTGTAACAGGTCACCAATTTCCTCTGCTTTTGCAAGAAAACCTGTGGAGGGAACTAAACCACCCCTGCTTGCAGGCCCCTCCTTAAAAAATGTATCCTTATATTTTTGTTACATCTCATATCACCACCATATTACCACCCTTTTCTATCTTTGCACCTTGTGTAGCTAGAAGGATCTTAGTCCTTGGCATCACAGAGCGTGACATCACTTTAGGTCACAAGCCGCAGCACATGATCTGTGGCACAGTCTAAGTACATAAACTCCCCAGCAGAAATAGCTCACTTTATGCACTCCATGCAGGAAGGCAGCGTAGAAGAAGAGACCCCACCAGCATAAATACCTCAATCAGACATCCCACCAGCAAAAATCCCTCACATTTTACTATATAAAGGGGAGGTTGTTCCCTCCCAGAAAGAAAATCATCCCAGTAGCATCCCAGTTGGATCCCACACCCCATCATCTAGCTAGCAAACTAAATAAAATTACTCATCCATATAAATATTGTGATATTAATCAGGTGACCCACAAAAAAATCTTCTCATATCAGTTTAGGATACACAAAAGAAACAAAAGGAAAATTGTGCTCTTTTAACTAAAGGTTCAGGAAGAGGGTACAACACTTTGAATATTTCACATTATACCAAAAAAGATCTTTTTACTCCTTTCCTCAGACTACATCTAAAAAGAAAAAAATAAATCATAAACATATAAATACTTGTTTCCTCATCAATTCTAACAAAACCTTGTATTCCATTTACCACACCTTTCTGTAACAATCCATCCACTATCTACTTCCCTGATCCCTTCATCAAGCTCATTGCTGATTATTTGTACGTTGAAATTAGATCTTTGTCTGATAAGAGCTTACTACATGAATAGTTCTCTTAAAGAAAACAAAAAGAAAGTTATCCGCCACAACAATAAATAAAATTGTTGTGTTAACTCTTGTAGTAAATAGAGGGGCAGGTCTTTCAAACCACCCTTAACAGTTGTAATAAATTCATACATACCTGAAATACTATAACTGCTATCTCCCCCTCACAGAACTACCCCCGTCCCAAAAGCAGTTCTCACACCGACAAAATGATTGGGGAGAGAAGGAAACACCTGGTGTCAGCCACCAAGATATTACATAAATTATGTAACACTTGAAACTGCAAGCTGAATAATTAATAATATTTAAGTATATTATTATTATTTATTTTTATTTTATGTTTATTTATTTATTTTACTAGATTTTTCTGATTATAGCAGAAATTATACTTAACTGTTTCAACAATTGGTATATAGTCTAACAGTTAAGAACAAGCCTAGAAATATCTGGTTAAGATATAAGGCTCTGTGTTCAAACAACACTCATGACCACTTGTAAAATATAATAAAAAATTATGTAAATTATATCTATTTTTTATCAAAAATCCAAGGAAATTTAATTATAGACAATCCTTGGCAAATAAATTTTAAAACACGCAATAAATGGATAAAGAACCATTTATTGGTATAGTTTTTTCCTTGAAAATCCTGGAAAATCCCAGCATAACCCATAGTAATATATACTATAAGATTACATATGTATTTAATTACATAACTTATGTAGTATGTATTAAATACATAAGTACATGTGATTTTAAATGTCAGCCTCCCTGATGCCAAGGACAAGTCCTTCTAGCTACAGGTGGTGCAAGGATAGATGGAAAGAGTTATATAAACTCTACAAGTTACAATTCCCAAAAGATATGGGGGAATTGTGACGTGAAAATTGAGAGAAAAATAGATTAATAATTATATTAAATAAATTTAATATAATTAAAAACCAGAGGGGCCTGATAAATCAGGGGTGGTTTAGATCCCTCTAAGGTATCTTACAAATAAATGCAGAGGATTTAGGTACCTGGAACACTGGGGCCTGTTGGAACAGGGGTGGTTTAATCCCAGGAATGGAAATGGGGGAATATCTTCAAGAAAAAGGGTTATTACTTACTAGTAATAAACCTTGAGGGATCTTGGGGATATTCTGGGTGAAACTGGACAGTTGGAAGCGCTTGGATGGATGGTTGGTGGAGCTTGATGGGCACTGTGAAGTTGTTGGGGAAGACAGGGCTAAAGAATAACTACTAAGAAGCTTACCAGACTGTGTTATAAAGATGTATATATCTAATAAGAAGTGGGTAAGGTTGTTAGTGGGTATTGGGAAGCATGAGGAGCCTTCTTTGGGCGGTTGAAGAGCTCCTTAAATAGTCTTGAGTTCCCCCTGGGGACCCTGTAGTTATTATTGGCCAACTTGTGGGATCTTAGGACCACATTTTGGCCATTTCTGCTTTCTTGGTGACGCTTCAGCAGCCCCTGCTTTGAATACACGTCACCAATTGATTTTATTAATGTATTTTATTATTATTTACATATTTATATTGTCTTACAGTCTGTAGTACATCAGTACTGGTTGTTATAGATTTAATACTAGTGGCTTATTTGTATTTTATAATAAGCCACAGTATTGTTTGTACTGTTTGTTCAGTCAGTATATTTTAATTATATGTATAAATAATAATACACTTTAGTATATTTAATTATTTAATCCCCAGTAACCTTTATTACACATATAACATATGTAATGAGGTCACTGGGGCGTGTTTTTACTGTTTTGGGTGTACCTGAGTGACTGTGGAGTCCGCGTGCCAAGCTGAGAGTCTGTAAGGGGCTTAATGCTTGCGCGGGGGCTTGTATCCCAACTTTGGCGCGGGCTTTCAGACACGCGGGTTGAACTTCAAATTCTGCGGACTGCGGTACGCGGGGTTTGAGTAAAACACGGTGTATTTACACTATCTCTCCTAATTTACACAACACCTCATTTCCGTGACTGGAAATGGGGTTTAAGCATATGTATATATATATATAAGCATTTAATTACGGCAAGTACTTTTTATTTAAAAGGTACTTGCTAATTCTTCTTTGCTAATTTACATAGTGAAGGAGTGGGAATTAGGGGTACCTGTGAGTGAGGTACCCTAGGTTAAATTTAGTGTAGATTCAGAATATCAAATAATATTCTAAATATTATTTGATATTATATATTTTTTTATAATAATTTTGTGGTAAACTTGTGACAGGTTGCTCTGTCATAGTAGCAAGCTGACATTAAATTACTGATCACTCAGGGCAAGCGCTTTTTTAAGCCTTGGTCCCTAGAAAATTTATTCACAAGTAATCCTTAGTGAAATAATTATTTAATGCTGAAATAATTATTTCCCACTAAGCAATTCATTGTGAAACAATTATGGGGTCATTCCACATAGGAATAACACCATTTTTCACATCAGATCACGAACAAGATGCTCAGTTCCCCCTGGTGATTTTGCCCTGATCACTGCTTCCAAGAAGCTTGTGAAATAATAATTGTTTTATTATTTAAGAAGGAGTGTTCTTCACTAAAATGAAGATTACCTCCCCATCAATTTTAATATACATCGATAAATTATTATAAGCTACAAAGGCGCTCACCTTCTCCTGTAAGTCAGGAGGACTGGCCTTTATTATATACTATCTTACATTTAAAATTCCTCAACCAAAACCCCCCCAATCAATTAAATACATTTAATCTGATTGGAAGAACCGTGTACAAAATCTGGTAAGCCCTTCTGAGTTATTACTCAATCAACAGAAGTTTTGGCAGCAGGGTAATAACCTGTTATATTGCTGTACTTAGTGTTTTTATAACACTTGAGTATTTTTCATTATTGTTATTTGTTATATTACACTATTAAAGTGTAAGTTATTTCTTTAGTCCTTACTGCACACACCAAAATAAGTGGATTAGAGTACAGAAAGCTGACACCTGGTAAATCCTTGATCGAAGTGGGGGAAAGACCTTGCTTGGACATCTGAATGACCATAATTTTGGTTGCCGGAGTGTTAGCCTCAGTGATGCCAAAGACTGGAATCTTTCTAGCTACACTGGGTGCAAGCAAAAAAACAGGTGGTAACACAAGGGTATGTGTCAAGGGGAAATGGGTAATGGTTGATTTAAAAGAAAAGGTTTTAATAAAAACAATCAAGTTTTTATTAAGGGAGGGGCCTGAGTTACAGGGGTGGTTTATTGTGCCCTCCAAGGTTCTGGTCTTTTTGGTAAAAGAGTATGCCCAGACAGTAGTATACTACTGAAGTATATAAGGAAATAACACTCAATAGTTTATTTCCAGGAAAGATAACTTCAGGAGGAGTATGACTGGTCTTGAGGCGCTCAAATAACTGGGTAACAGGTTGGTGATGAGTACTGATAAAGGTGAAAGGTTTTTGGATGAACTTCAAGTATCAAACAAGCAAAAACTGGACTATATAACAGGCTATAAGACTGGTTGATATGGTGGCTACAAGCTGGTAAATGTAAATGAAGATGGGGATATAATTTCGTGGGAATGAAGGGCTGTTTATATATCCATTCTGGGCTCTTGGGGGCGAAGCAGAAGCTCTGTTTTGCCTGGTCTAGTCTTCTACTAAGCCCTAGTTACCTGTATAACTGGTTTGGTTACGGTAGGGCTTAGTTACATGTTTCAAAAGGCCCACAGTAGTTTAATGTTCCGAGTAAGGTGAGTAACTTCTTGTCTTTGTTCCTTTTGGACCAGTAGTCTATCTACAACCAACCAATTGGGCTATCTTGGCCTTAGTAGGAAAAGTATTGCCGTGGCGTTGGGTGTGGCTTCTATTACAGGTGCAAGGTACATGTAAATATGGAAATGTTGATGTAAACCTTATTTATGCATCATACCCGAACTCTATTAACCTTAATTACATAGTCTACTAGCATATATTTAAGGTTATGTAGATCTTTAAGTCATATGAAAAATTGATGGCCTTGTAAAGGGATATGAAGGAGTAATAATTAAGGGGTAATTTTGCTGAGCTACCCTAGGTTAATTTACATTTAGATTCAGAATCTGAAAGAATGTTCTAATTTTTCTTTATACTTTAGAAGTTATATCTAGATTCTGTGGTATATGTTTTGTTTTAATAATGTCTTTTGAAACAAAAGATGTAAGGTGTGCATTCTTTTGAGACTAAGAATATAAGTTTTATATTGTTATAATTTGCTATGGTCAGGTTGTCTCTGAACTAGTAGCAGGCTGACACGGAGAATGCAACCAATAAACCATGGGGATGACCGGTGTTGTTGTTAGTGAATGTTGAGTTCAAGTTGGTGGGAAGAAGGGGAGGGCAGTCAATATCAGTCACATAGGGGCTGCACAGCAAACCTTGCATCATCACATGACAGTTATGTCAGGCAGAAAACCGTGTATTAAGTTTTGATGCATGACATAAGCCCATACCACTAAAGTTTGGAAAATCAAACAAGTCCAAGCTTTTTTAAAAACACAATATGTAGTTTCAATTTACAAAAATTGTATTCAGAGTTTCCTAGGCGCGTCCACATCATTGTGTTGGTGATAATCTACTACATGGTTATGTATTTGAACTATTTATCTGGTTTTAAATGAAAGACTACAAGATTTTATTAATTTTTGTGTGTGTATATAATGTTTTTTTGTGGCCAAGGTTGTCTTAGTGTTGAGAAGCTGGTCCAATAAACCTTGTGGTTTTTGCACTTTTTTTTTGCCACATTTTTCTTTTTCCCCGGCCCCAAATCCGCCTGCTGGCAAACCTGGGAGTGCATTCCTCCCCCGGCTGCTGATATTCCAATATCCTCAACCCAGAAAATCACCCACCATCTTGCTCAATCTGGAACTGATCCAAGGCACTGGAATTTCTGAGGTGGAAGAATGTCCCTTGGTGACCAATTTGTGATAATTCAATCCTAACCATTTCATCTGTATTCAATGATTAATCTACCTTTTTTTTTTTTAACCAGAAGACTATTACCTGGATCTTGAGCAAACCCCATTGCTTCCTCAGCTTGTAAATATAGAAAGATGGTTATCCTGGGAGTGTGATGAAATGAGCCCAAATAATACTTCAATCATCCCTGCAGTCATCCACCAGACAGATCAGAAACACTAGCCGGATTAATAAATGTATCAGATGATGAAACAAATGAAGAAAATTTTGATGTCAAAATCAACTTACAATTCTCTTTTTTTGTTCCAGACTGTCAGCTGGCAAGTAAAATGTAGTCACCCCTAGACTGGCCAACATATTATTTTACTACACCACCTGCAATTTCCTTCAGTTTCACATTTATTTCACTCATTTCATTATTAACATACTTTACATATGCTTGTACTTAGTCAACCTTCACAAGCCTCTTATAAAGTTGTACCCTCTGAAGTCTCTTGATCCCCAGACTTTCAGAAGAGAAGATAATAATAACATACTTTTATTTTACCCATTCCTCTTGAGCTCAAAGATACATCTACACATCACTACTTCCAGCTTACTTGACCAAAACATATCTACATATCACTGTCTGGACCCTCAAGCCTGAAACTCTCAAAACTTATCACCAGCTGGGCGTAAACTCTTGGACCAGATTCAACCCCATCTACGACTCGGAGCCGCTGGTCAATTCCAGCAAATTTCCATTGAGTGGATTTTAATCAACCCGGAGTAACCCACCGCTGACAATTGGCGACCATCCCTTATACCCGTACACCTGGAAAGCCCTGTGCGGACGGAACCCTTTCTAACCAAGGATTCATCATTTTTTTTTCTGTTTTTTTTAAGAGTAGTGGAGTCTGTAGTTACACTTGCAGATTCACTCCAAAGAATAAAACAGTTGCTTCCTTTCCCCTTCAACTCCGAAAAAAATATTTACCCTCCTAGTTTGTGGTCAGCTCAAGCCACCATCGCCGATCTTGGACGTTCTTGGGTGTTAGACTTGATATACATACAAACTTGTCCCACTTCCATTCTTAATTTTACAACCTCTCCTTTTCAATCCATGACTCCTTTCTCTCGGTCATCACCCAACCATCATCAATCTCGCTCCCTTGGAGAAAAATTCATATCCTCCATTTCCCCTCGGTCCCACTTCCATTCTTAATTTTACAACCTCTCCTTTTCAATCCATGATCCCAATCCCCATGTCACTCAAACATATGTAATATGTGAGTATTCGAAGTCAAAGCTATCAAGAATGAGCTCGAAACATTACAGAAGAAGCTCAAAGACCTAGAGCTAAAGTTGAAGACAACTAATTCGCGATCATCTTTGAAATAAATCGGCACACTAGGACTTTCATCGCCAATAATGATGAAGCAAGCATCAAGAACAATGCTGAAAGAAGATCGATGGCTCCAGTCACCAGTCGGATCACAAAACGCTTCGGAGTCTTTCGTTTAAGGTGATGCAACACCTTATCAACATGGTTGACGTCTCACACCTGGGTGAGCAGCAAAATACAGCCGATACAAGAAGAAAGAGCCCCTCGCTTCCACGAACTGCTGGAGTAATACCAGCTGAAAGCCTCAAGAATTCATTTAACGACCAGACTTTGCCTCCGAAGACCACCCAAGTGACTCTGAGGAATAAACTGAACAATCCAGCTGCTAAAAACAAGGGAGATACATATCAGTCAACTCGCTCGGAGGCAGGTGCACACCTGACTCAGTGGAACCCGAAGCCACTCCTCAGTCCAAAAGTGAAGAGGCCTCCAAACCAGTCGTCTCCAACTAAAATTGCTGAGAGATCCAAATTGAAACAGTCAAGACCGACCTGTCCGTCCGACAGAACTAAAGTCTTTCATCCTAAACGAGCTCGCAGAGATGAAAAATCGATTGGTGGACTAGTTGGCAACAAAAAACCAACTGTTGACCATGAGGTCTTTGAGTACAACAAAATGAAGAAATGGTCTAGTCAATACACCCTCTTGAAATCTAACCTGGCTATGTCTGATCTGTTACCGACTTCAAGAAAAGGCCACAAGTTCATTCCCACTACAACAAAGGTTCACATCAAACACCTCTCACTCGAATCTGACAAAATGAATGAAAGAAAAGTGCTCGGTGTTTGAGAATGGAAGGAAGGTACCTTGACTGCAATTCTTCATGAATACAAGACCCCCGATTCTGCAAGTACAACTCAACACATGAGATTCCAGTTTACCGGCTTTGCTTGGGAAGGGGATTTGGGAGAACCACCACCAAAAATAAAGGACTTACCTGATGATGTTTCCCAAAGAACACCAGATTTGCGCTGGTACTGGTTCAATGGTCTCTGGTTGCTTTATTACTTTGATTAACATGATAGCTCTACCCTTGTTTTATTGTTTTTTTTAGAAGTAGCAAATGTCAGCTGGCAAGTAAAATGTAGTCACCCCCAGACTGGCCAACATATTATTTTACTACACCACCTGCAATTTCCTTCAGTTTCAAATTTATTTCACTCATTTCATTATTAACATACTTTACATATGCTTGTACTTAGTCAAACTCCACAAGCCTCTTATAAAGTTGTACCCTCTGAAGTCTCTTGATCCCCAGACTTTCAGAAGAGAAGATAATAATAACATACTTTTATTTTACCCATTCCTCTTGAGCTCGAAGATACATCTACACATCACTACTTCCAGCTTACTTGACCAAAACATATCTACATATCACTGTCTGGACCCTCAAGCCTGAAACTCTCAAAACTTATCACCAGCTGGGCGTAAACTCTTGGACCAGATTCAACCCCATCTACGACTCGGAGCCGCTGGTCAATTCCAGCAAATTTCCATCGAGTGGATTTTAATCACCCCGGAGTAACCCACCGCTGACACAGACACCACACAAAAACGCACTACTACTTGGGGGTCAAACAAACACAAGTTGCTGGCCAACCCAGATGAAAATTTTACAAGGCTCGAATCAACCCCCAGCAAATTATCATTCAGCTGGAATACCGCTCATGGTACCCTGTCAGCAGTCAAGATGCTTACAATTGATATCATATTGCAATTGGACAAGAAAGAAATTGGTGAAAATGCTCAAGAGCAGGAGGAAAAGGGTTCAATTATGTCACTCTCTGTGATTCCAAGTACTTATGTCAGCCACTGAGTACATATCACATTAACTGACATGTACCACGTAACTGCAAATATTATTAATTATTATTATCTCTAATAATCATTACTATTCTTATTGATTATTATTACTATTTATTATCATTATTTATTCTAACTAACTCCATGTAATAGTAATTATTATTATCTTTAATAATAATTACTATTCTGTAGTTATTATTATTATACATTCATTATTATTATTACATTACTATTATTATTATTAAAGTACTTTAATTACAATAATTAATATAAATACTTCAATAATATATTCATTAATAACTCATGAATAATTCTGGTTAAGCTATGTACTCCTGTTATACAAGATACATAACTTGTAGGCCCTTTGCCCTCATGTCACGTGAAATATCCAGAGTAACAGATATCACTCTTTACCCTCTGATTACGCCCACATTCCTTAACATTGGAATATTTCATGTATAAGATATGTACTTCAATATCTTATTAATAAAAGAACTTATTAATATTATAATAATTAATACTTATAAGATGTGCCAATAATAAATGAAATCATTATAAGTTAATAACCTTATTAACATTAATAACAGATCAATTAATACAAATGTCATGATGTGATCCAATCACACTAAGGATTACTGATCAAAGATGTGTCCCATAACACAGCCTTAGTAGAAATCACATCATAAAACATTAACAGATCCTCCCAAAAGGATCTGTCTTGCCCCTGAAGTTCCACAGTACCTCCCAGGTCCTGGAAGCGCTCACAGTTCCCCCCTGAGGAGCTCTTACAATATATAAACAGACTGTAAACAGTTCTTTATCCCCCAGAGAATATTTAGAACACACCAGCACAGTACATAACTTAGATTTATTTACCTTGCTTAGTTCCCTTTCTCCACCAAATACCCCAATTCTGGATAATATATAGTCTATTACTGTTATTACCTCAAGAATTGGCCACAACCTACCTTTAATAAGGTAGAAACCACGAACCCAAGTGAGTATCTCCTTGGATGCCTATTAATACTTTGTATTGATTTGGATGCGCCTAATTAGAGCAATTAGAGCAAGCCTCTCAGACAAGACTTACTGATTGAGGAAGTTCCTTTTTTTACAGGACTTAACCATTACCCAAACCACTTCAAACTATCAACCTAACTCAGTTACAACCCTTAACCACGGTTAGTTCCACACCCAGGCTGACAGCTTATATCCTTCTAGCTACACAAGGTTAAAGGCAAAAATATAGGATCGAGTAGGTATTTTTGAGGTTTTTAATTGTTTATATTAATATTAAAAGATCAAATATCTTATGGAGGGCCAGCAAGCTGGGGTGTTTAGTTCCCTCCAAAGGTGTTTGTGCTAAAAGCAGGGGGACTGAACCTTTAAAACTGGGGCCTGAAAGCAGGGGTGTTTAGTCCCAGTGGATATAGTGGCCAAGAAAGGGCCACAACTCCTAATAGAAAAAGACTTACTGTAGTATGTTTTGAGGGAAGGAGGTGAGGGAATGTCTTATGGTAAACTGAGAAGCTGAAAGCGGTTTTAAAGGCTGGCTGGAAGGCTGGACAGAGTTGGGGTTGAGGAAAAGAGGCTTTGAAGTCTTGAAGACTGATTTACTGGGCAGGACACTAGCATGCTGGACTTGTCAGCCTCTGTGATGCCAAGGAGTACTCCTTCTAGCTACACAGGGTGAAAAATAAAAGATAAAGAGCCAATAAAGCTCTGGGAGGATTTATAAAAGGGTAATACCAATATGGATATGAGGTATGAGGGGTTTTTAATAAGACAAGATGATTAATTATATTAAATAAATTTAATATAATTAAAAAAATCAGGGGCCTGATAAATCAGGGGTGGTTTAATCCCTCAAAGGTATCTTGCAAGCAGAGGATTTAAGTACCTGAAAACACTGGGGCCGGTAAACAGGGGTGGTTTATATCCCAGACAAAAGATGGGGGAGAATCTCAAGAGAAAGGTTTATCTACTTACTAGTAATAAATTACCTTTAACAGTCTTGAGGTTCTTCCAGGGGGAAATTGGACAGTTGGACGCATTTGGAAAGGGAGTTGGAAGGGCTGGATGGACACTGGGAAATTTCAAGGGAGTAAGAAGGGGCTAAAGAACAGATACTAGGACCTTACCAGACAGAATAACAATAGTAAAGCTATGTATGTGGGTAAAGGTTGTAGTATATATATTAAAGCATGAGGAATCAAAATACAGGGGGAAAAAGGGCTCCTTAAATTAATTGCTGGAGCCCTGTTGGAGAAACACAGGATTTATTTTTGGCTATGGGAAAAATAAAAGGAAGGGTGTAAGAATTAATATAAATTTATGTAGTTGTTTAATCAAATTTCCATATGTACAGGCTGTCTACTATTGGTACAGCCTGTCTATGCTCTTTTTCTGGCATCTTGAGGCGCTTCTGAACCTCTGACAAGGTTTTTAGATGTGTTTATCCAAGGTTCTAATTACATGTCAATAAGTATTTGATTAAATGTCATATGTACTTGTTGATCACACTTGTCAGAGTTTAAAAGAGGTGTTTTGTATACAATGTGAAATACATCTGTTTTTTTGTTCTGTGGGCGCTTCAAGAGCTTCCTGTTTGATCCCTGTCATGCAGGCTCTTTGGGAATTCATGACTGCAGAGATCTGTCAACAGATAATTTCCCACTAAGGATGTAATATATTTACGTTGAACAGTTGTTCAATTCTTATTTTTGGGATGTTCTCATGTTATTTCCTTCCTCTTGTTTGTGGTCTCTGTCCCTCTGAATCATCCTTAGTGTAGCTAGTTTGTAATTAATTAAAATAAATAAATAAATAGATAATATAGTATATTACTAGTATTATATACTTATATTACTCATGTCATATGTATTTATTTTATTATTTTCTTATTAAATACATTGTTATTTTGTGGTTTTGTATATGTATTTATCTTTTGATTCTGTATTTTAATGTATAATAATTATATTAGCTCTTTAGTGGTAATATTCTTTCAAGTTGTTTTACTACTAGAAGTTTCAAGTTATCTGGGGTACGTTGGCTGAAGTACCCTGGGTTATTTTACAAGCTCTTCAAGATTATGAAATAATATTTCCACTTATTATATTATTTATTAACATATTCATTGTTTTATACTTATTACTGTGTTTATCTATTTATTATTAATTTACTATGTAATAATGTATTTTATATTTAAATATTGGTTTTTTGTGTTGCTTTATCTTATTATTATTCATTTATTACCTTTTGGTAAATGAGTAATAATGTATTTTTATTTTATTTGTTTATATTTGTTCTAGTCAGGTTGTCTCTGAACTAGTAGCAAGCTGACAGGACTGGTGGAATGCAGGTTGTACATATGTTACAGCTGGGGAATCACAATAAAGGTGGAAGAAAGGGCCTCTTAAATGCCTTTCTGGAGCCCTGATGGTGAAACATCAAGTGTTATTTTGGCTATGGGAACACTACAAGGAAGGAGTTATCATGAGTAGAAATAAATGATGTAATTTATCAAATTATTACATGTACAGGCTGTCAATAATTGATACAGCCTGTCAATCATCTATAGACATCATCTGAGGGCGCTTCAGGAGCTGTTATTTTGATTTGAAACATGTATTGATCATTTGATCAATGAATATTTAAAGCAAATAATCAAATTATGGTACAAAAGCTTATTTCTGTTTAATTTGGTTATTTCATATATAAATTTCTGTAAAATGTGAATGCTTGTCATACTTGCATGATGGGTGCTTTTCCAGCTATCCATTCAATTATTTTACCAGCAAATATCCTGGGAAAAGTGTCAGCATTTGTTCTTTTCCCATGATTAAAAGAGCTTGTCATTTGTTTTAATTGTGCAAGTTTCTCTTGAGTTTATTTGAAGGTATCTAATGACTTCTTCGTCCCTTTTTTTTTGGCTTTCATTTACTTTTAACTTATACAGTATTTATTTGTATTAGTTAACAATATTAAAAAGACTATAAAACAGTGTTATATTTATGTCAAATGTTATTTAATATTTTATTTATGGGTTTAAAGGATAATTACTTAGTTTATTCAAGTTATGATCCCGTATTTAAAGGAATACTACATCCTAGAATAATCTCATATTGCATATGTTTACACCTAGGAAGTGTTTTTAGCGCTTAGTAGGAGTATTCTTTCAAGTTAATTTTATTAGTAGAAGGAGTAAGTTTTCTTGGAGAACTTGGCTGAATTACCCAAGGTTATTTTACTTTCTCTATCAGAATATGGAATAATATTCCCACTTATCTCATAGGTTAATGAGTTATTACTAATTTTTTATTCATTTATTAATTATATTTGTTTATTGCATTATTACTATGTAATAATGTTTATATTCAAACATGTTATCTTTTTCTTAATTTTATTATAGTTTATGTTAAATTATTACGTGTTTAATAATTTCTCTGTCATCTGCATTTTTATTAATTAATTCATTATTGTTATTTTTGTTCTAGTTGGGTTGTCTCCGAACTAGTAGCAAGCTGACAAAATGTGTTGCTATCATCAACTCCATTGGTAGCCTGAAAAAACCAATGACAATGGGGACCATCACAATTGAATATTTTTACGACTGTGAGGGGATCACTGGATCCATCTTATCAACAGGTCAGTTGATCTCAGGTGGCTGGAAGCTTCAACATTAAGGGACTGACACACAACTCATTGATCTGGCTAGTGAAATATTACTATTAACCTTTGTTGATTACTGTTGGATTATTAAATCAAACAACAGCAATAAATTACTCTGGAAAATTTCCCAAATACCATCCTATGAACCTTACCTATGGCACTGCAGGTTGGGACACATCTCAGAGCCAGTGGTCCGGGAATTCCTGAGAATATATCAAACAGATATTGCGCTGAGGGCAAAGCCATTTTTCTGCAAGAAATTTTTGAAGTCCAAAGCTTTAGATACCAAGTAAAGAGATGTACAATCCAAAATCCCACAGGATAACCAGCTTGGTTGTGTATGACAGATATTGCCGGCCTCTTCAACCACAACATAAACAGATGTTGCTATGTATTGAGAATGCGTGATCACACAATGGGTACAAAATGTACAAAATGTGGGTGGGAAAAGACTATCATACCTCTGTTGCAACAATGCTGGTGATTTTGTGAACAAGCTCAAAGTTAGACTTGAACAAGTGGGCACAACATTGACTGCCATATCTCCTTACCACCCTCAACAAAATGGAGAAGCAGAAGGATTCAACAGAACCAATAGAGATGTGGACAAACCCATTCTCCACACCAGTAATCTTACCAAAACCTACTGGAGGTTTGACCAAATCACCACAGCCTACATACTCAATTGCATCCCAAACTCTTGTGTTAAAATATTGCCACTAGAAATTCTGTTCAAGACTAGACCTTTCAGCCTTAGAGGCAATAAAGGTTTCCTGCACTTACCTCGAGGCCCACAACTATTTCCCTAAAAAATTCAAACAAAAAAAAAGATGCACCTTGACATGAAAAATAATACTATTTAACATATGTAATACCAAATAACCCATAAAGGATAAAGAACATACTTTATAATACATGAAAAATATAGGATAATCACCTTATCCATGGAAAGATAAGGATTATCACATTGTCAGCTTGCTACTATGACAGAGCAACCTGTCGCATGTTTCCCACAAAATTATTATAAAAAATATAGAATATCAAATAATATTTAGAATATTATTTAATATTCTGAATCTACACTAAATTTAACCTAGGGTACTCACTCACAGGTACCCCTAATTCCCACTCCTTCACTATGTAAATTAGCAAAGAAGAATTAGCAAGTACCTTTTAAAATAAAAAGTACTTGCCGTAATTAAATGCTTATATATATATATACATATGCTTAAACCCCATTTCCAGTCACGGAAATGAGGTGTTGTGTAAATTAGGAGAGATAGTGTAAATACACTGTGTTTTACTCAAAGCCCGCGTACCGCAGTCTGCAGAACTTGAAGTTCAACCCGCGTGACTGAAAGCCCGCCCGCGCCAAAGTTGGGATATAAGCCCCCGCGCAAACATTAAAGCGCCTTACAGGCTCTCAACTTAGCACGCGGACTCCACAGTCACTCAGGTACACCCAAATCTATAAAAACACGCCCCAGTGACCTCATTACATATGTTACGTATGTAATAAAGATCACTGGGGACTACATAATTACATATAATGAATGGTATTATTTATTTATACATATAAATAAAATACATTGAGTGAAAAAACAGTAAAAACAATACTGTGGCTTATTATCAATACAAATAAGCCACTAGTATTAATCCATAACAACTAGTACTAATGTACTACAGACTGTCCCTCAATATAAATGAACAAATAATAAATAAATATCATAATAAACTCAATTGGTGACGTGTATTCAAAGCAAGGGCTGCTTAAGCGTCACCAAGAAAGCCAAAATGGCCAAAATGTGGTCCAAAGATCCCACAAGTTGGCCAATAACACCTACAGGGTCCCCAGAGGCAACTCAAGACTATTTAAGGAGCTCTTCAACCGCCCAAAGAAGGCTCCTCATGCTTCCCAATACTGTCAGCCTGGGTGTGGAACTAACCGTGGTTATTGGTTGTAACTAAGGTAGGTTGATGATTAAAAGTGGTTTGGGTAAAGTTTAAGTCCTGTAAAAAAGGTACTTCCTCAATCAGTAATCTTGTCTGAGAGGCTTGCTCTAATTGCTCTAATTAGGCGCATCCAAATCAATACAAAGTATTAATAGGCATCCAAGGAGGTACTCACTTGGGTTCGTGGTTTCTACCTTGTTGAAGGTAGGTTGTGGCCAATTCTTGAGGTAATAACAGTATTAAACTATAGATTATCCAGAATTGGGGGATTGTTGGAGAATGGGGAACTAAGCAAGGTAAATAACTCTAAGGTATGTACTGTGCTGGTGTGTTCTAAATATTCTCTGGGGGATAAACAACTGTTTACAGTCTGTTTATATATTGTAAGAGCTCCTCAAGGGGGAACTGGGAGCGCTTCCATGACCTGGGAGGTACTGTGGAACTTCAGGGGCAAGACAGATCCTTTTGGGAGGATCTGTTAATGTTTATGATGTGATTTCTACTAAGGCTGTGTTATGGGACACATCTTTGATCAGTAGTCCTTAGTGGGATTGGATCACATCATGACATTTGTATTAATTGATCTGTTATTAATATTAATAAAGTTATTAACTTATAATGATGTCATTTATTATTGGTACATCTTATAAGTATTAATTATTATAATATTAATAAGTTCTTTTATTATTAAGATATTAAAGTACATATCTTATACGTGAAAATATTCCAATGTTAAGGAATGTGGGCGTAATCAGAGGGGAAAGAGTGACATCTGCTACTCTGGATATTTCACGTGAAAGGAGGGTAAAGGGCCTACAAGTTATGTATCTTGTATAACAGGAGTACATAGCTTAACCAGAATTATTCATGAGTTATTAATGAATATATTATTAAAGTATTTATATTAATTATTGTAATTAATGTACTTTAATAATAATAATAGTAATGTAATAATAATAATGAATTTATAATAATAATAATAAGAATAGTAATTATTATTAGAGATAATAATAATTAATAATATTTGCAGTTACGTGGTACATGTCAGGTACTGTGATATGTACTCAGTGGCTGACACTTCCTCCCTCTAAAAAAGGGTTGACTACAAATTTTTTAATGGCTTCTTTTGTCAACTCTCTATTGTCTCAGAATTCTTTCTGAATCAGGGGTGTATCCTTTCTAATTCTTCAGTTAATATAACTTCTAATGCATTTGCACCATGTAAAGCTTTAATTGTATAAGGTCCAACATAGGAATCTCTCAGTTTTTTGGGTCCTGATAAATTAGTGAAATTAAATGTGGAAATAAGAACTTGATCTTTAACTTTAACCTTATGGTTTTTATCCCGTCTGTTTTTATAATATTCAAAATTTCTTGATACATTCTGCTGCTTAATTTGCAGTTTTAGGCATCATTTGATGGAAATCCAGAACTACTACACTAGTATGTTTGGTTCTATGAGATATTAATCTATCCAGAAGTGAAAATCTGTTTTCATTAAAGGCAGGAGACCAAGGATCTTGTAAAGAATTAATCAAGTCTAGTTTATTATGTTTACTTTGTAGAATTTCTTTAAGAACTTCATGACCTCTGATGCTTCCAAAGGGTTCATCAGCAGTGGCAAATGCAAGTTTCCTTTTATGTAGTAAGTTCTTCAGTTCTTTTAATTGCACATCATCTAAATTCTCCGCTATCTTTGCCTCCAATATAATGTTATCAAAGTTAGAATTATTAATAGAATTACATTCTAGTTGTTCCAGGTTCATTTTGTCACTTATGCCAAGTTCAAACTTGTTCATAATGTCACCATTGAAGGTAAAATATCTTCCATTAGAATTTATTACATCTATTCCATAATTAATGATATAATCATTTCCTAAAATGATATATTTCATTTTAAAATCTTCCATAACTATTAAGTCAGTGGTAATCTGAATACTTTGTCTGTTATGAGGGAATATAATATCTAATTTAATAATACCTAGTGGTTTTAATTTGCTGTTACAACTGTAGAATTTCTCAGAATTAATGGGGATTAATTCTTTCTTCCATTGTGGCAATATCTTATCTAATAATTTAGGACCAATAATAGAGCAGAAGGCTCCTCCATCAATTAAACATTTAATTTTAAACCTATTACATATTATGTTAGTGATATTAGTACCACCAGTCTTATGTATTTGTCCAGTATGCTTCTCATTGGACAAGTGTAATTTCTTAATGTTCATTGGTTTGAATTTATCTTCAATTTTAGAAATATTAGATATGATCAGTTCTTCTTTTGAAACAATGGCATGAGTACCATGAATATCAGAATCAGAATCAAGGGAATCAGAATCATCTGGCAAAGATTCTACACTGGATTGGGTTTCATCATTGAAGGGGACTAAGTTATCATCAATGTTTTCAATGCAAAGTACCTTTTTGCTGGAATTCTTATTGGGACATTTATTGGATCTATGTCCTTTCTTTCCACATTCATAACAAGTGATTTCTTTCTCAGAAGTGTCCTTGGTTTCCTTCTGGTCTAATCTCCTGGAGTCTTCATAATTATCTCTTTTCATAGATTTATACTTTTCTTTCTTGTCTTTTCTTTTAACATTGACAAGACTTTCCAGTTGATTAATGAATTCAGTTAAGTCACTGTCACTTTGAAGAACTCTACGCATCATGTACTCAGTATTGTGATCTAATTGTCCAAGTAATTTATCATTAATAGAGGCATTGTCTACATCTCTTTCAATGGCTTTAATTCTGTTCACTTGTTGTGTCACCCAATCAGATGGTTCTACATCACTAAGTATGTCAAATCTGCTTCTTCTGAAATTAGTTTTCACTTTTCTTTTCCATTCAGGAGTGCTAAATTTATTGATGATTTCTTTTTTCCAGAATAACCAAGTTTTATTGCCAGGTACTTCTTTTTTCCTAGAATTATACCAAGAATTTGCAACTCCAGTAAGAATTGAATTCAATTTTGAGCATATAATTTGATCAGGGGCATTAGTATCTTCTTTCAAGTTATCAATCCAATCAATAAATTTAAAGTGGTCATATTCTCCCACTCCAGAAAAGGTTAGCCACTCATTAGTCTTTGGCAGACCTGCTAATACTAATTTGTGGATGGCCTTGTCTTCATCCAAACTATTAATGGTGGATGTGGCCACTCTAATATGTTGAGTATTGAGAGTTGGCGTAGCAGTTTGATCCCTGCTTGGTTCAACTTGGGTATTCTGTAAAGGTGAAGGGGTTAAATTGGCCAATTGAGTTGTAATGACTGGAGGAATAGATTGACTGTCATCTCCAATGTCATTAATAGTATCATGTCTGCTTCTTGGTTGGGCATCTCTAGTCAGGAGTTCTTCCAACTTGTGCATGATATCTGAGCTGTTTTTGGTCATTTCTGACGTAACACATGTGAACTGTTTCTCAATTCTGTTCACTACATCTTCAAAGGTTCTAAATTGAGAATTTACTTTATTAGTAGTATCTGATTGTAAATTCTGAATCTTTAATTCCAATTGTGCCACTTTCTTGACAAGATCTTGGTTGGAATTACCTTGCTCTTCAACCCAGTCATCAATTCTGGTCATAGAATTAGACAGTTGTTTACTAAATGTTTTACAATGATCATCCAATTCTACATGAAACATATCAATTTTTGTATCCATTTCAGTCAACCTCTGTTGAATAAGATATAATGTACTATCTTCTGAGTTCACCTGCTCATCTGTAGCTCTCATAATTTTACGGCATAATTCTTGTAAGTCATTGGATAGAGCTTTGTTACTATTGTTCATAGCATTTACTACATGTTGGAATGTGGTAATTTGTTGATGTTGTTCAGGAGTACAAGTAGACTTATTGGAGTCATTAATTATTACACATGGGGAACTTTGTGTTCTAATTTTCTGACTAGATGATGGGGAAGTGTTACAATTTATGGGGATTCTTCCATCTGGCGCTCTTGACGGGCTATTTTGCCTTGCTCCAGATGTTGATAAGTCCCTTGGAGGGATCTCCCTAGGCGTACCATCTCTGAATAGATCTGGTTGCGCCACTGAGTATTCTTCCCTGTGTTCCTGGGATGTCTGGAATTGACATTTCTGCCCTTGGGACCACGGGGATTTTGGGTTCTGATTGGAGTGTTGGAAGGATTGGGGGGAGAGAAAAGGATTCCTGGAGACAAATGCAGTGGGTTCCAATCTTTGGTGCGGTAGAGGGCTGCTGGCAGACCTTTGAGGCTGACCATCTGACGGAAATCCTCCTGGCAGTAACTTAGATGGGCTTTCACAGCATTGAAGCTGCTTCTGTTTCTCACATCTTTCAACCAATACTTGTTTTCCTTCATCCTGTAATAGAATCTCTCGAATTTTTCCTCTGCTGTGACTAGAATCAGAGGAAATTGACTTATTATCAGTCTTTTTACTTCTATAAATAATTTTATTTAAGGATTCTTGTTTGCCTGGGGGCAAAACTGACGCTGTTGGAAATCCAAGTCCTGGCTCTGGATCCCTGGTGCGGCCATTGTAACCTCTATGTCTAAGGGAAGGAGGAGTCATGGTAAAAATGCGTAAAATATTTGTTAGTGGGAGATTTTTAATAAGGATATAATTTGTTAAGGATTTAATTCACCAGATGATTTGTCTGATGGAGTAACAGAGGCTTCTCTGTTAGTGGTAATCTCAGAGGTTTCTCTAGTGTCACGGGCTGTAGTGGTCTTGTCAGACACTTTCAAGATATCCAATTCAGGAGTGAGTTTGTCTACGTTGGTGGACACTAAAAACAAAAGAAAATTAGTAAAAATGTGTTATATTTTTACTTATTTAAAGATGTTTGCTTACTCTTCAGATTTTTTCTTTGAAGAGGGCTTAAAAGGGTTATTGTTTTATAGAGAAAAGAGGTATAAAGTAATGTGAATTTGTTACTTTATTGAGAGTAATAGTAGTTGTACTATGATTTTTATGCGGTAAAATTAAGTTGCTTGTTGTGAGTATGACAATACTTGAAAGGAGTCTGCTTTTATGTCTCAAATTCCAGGTGGAAATGACAAAAATGAGCTGAATTTTTTATTAAGATGTGCCTGAGAGGGGATTAGTCTTCCTTTCAGGTTGAGAGAGTGGATGTAAACTGATCAGATTGATCTGCTTGACAGTTAAATTTGTTATTTTTATTTGTTTTTATGTGTTCAAATCACGGAGAGACTCAACGTGATTTGTGAGATGTTTCTGAAAGGGGATTATTCTTCCTTTCAGGGGTAGAAGGTAGATGTAAACTGATCAAATGATCTGTTTTACAGTTGATTTAATTAGTTTACACTAATTTTATTTTTATTTTTGATAAATCACGGAGAGACTCGACGTGATTTGTGAGATATTCCTGAAAGGGGATTAGTCTTCCTTTCAGGGTTAGAAGGTAGATGTAAACTGATCAAATGATCTGTTTTACAGTTGATTTAATTAGTTTACACTAATTTTATTTTTATTTTTGATAAATCACGGAGAGACTCAACGTGATTTGTGAGATATTTCTGAAAGGGGATTTTTCTTCCTTTCAGGGGTAGAAGGTAGATGTAAACTGATCAAATGATCTGTTTTACAGTTGATTTAATTAGTTTACACTAATTTTATTTTTATTTTTGATAAATCACGGAGAGACTCGACGTGATTTGTGGGATATTCCTGAAAGGGGATTAGTCTTCCTTTCAGGGTGAGAGATAATGTGTAAGCTTGATCAAAAATGATCTAATTTACTTTTAATTGTGTTAATGTACCTTCTGTTACTATGTACAAATCACGGAGAGACTCTTAAACGTGATTTGTGAGATAAAAAAAGTCTCGACGGGGCTAATACACACTGTTCTCGATGTGTAATAATGGAATAGATCAGACAGTTGTATTCTGCTGATTTTTCCCGTTATTTTGATGTACTCAGCACCTTGATAGCTCAAGTATTGAGTGAGAAAGTCTAACGTCGACGATGCTTATGATCGGATATAAGGGTCTTATCCGTGTATTACACTATAGAATGTATGCTGGAACTTCCAGAAGTGCGTCGGCGCACGTATGTATACTGTAGATCCTGGAATATCCGGGGAATACAGTATGTAACACGTGATACTGCTAGAAGATCAATCTTCCGATCACTTATACACTATGTAATATACACTTGGTATGTACTACCGTGTGTATTACCACTTATATGCGGTTACTATGTGTATTACCACTATGTAATTCGTGATCGAGGAGGATTTGTAGTGATCAGGAGCCTAGTGCCTTGGGAATGGAGGCTCTAGAGATTAAGGGAACTGGATTTTAGTGGTGTAAATCTACTATTGCGGTTCGAATGGTCTACTCAGAATTTCTCTATGAGTAGTGGATCTACTAGAACGTAGAATTTTGAAGGGATTTTATTATAAAAAAGGGCGCTTTTTCTTGTTTTTGATCAATATCTTCAGCCAGATATTGGTTTTTAATTTTTTATATGTTTTTTATTTTTTAATTTCGAGTTTTTCTCAATTTTTGTAGTGTTTTTATTTTTTCTTAGACTCAAATTTGGGAAGCAGACTTTGTTTTTTTATTGCAATTTATAATTTTATAGATAA
Source organism: Puccinia hordei (assembly GCA_007896445.1). Lineage (NCBI taxonomy): Eukaryota > Fungi > Basidiomycota > Pucciniomycetes > Pucciniales > Pucciniaceae > Puccinia > Puccinia hordei. The sequence continues at coordinate 286,650 of RDRW01000164.1, read as the reverse complement.
GAAAAAATAGAAAAACAAGCTGTATTTTTTATGATTTTATATTTTTCCTGTAGTTAAAAGCAGTTAATCTAGGGTCTTTGTTCCTTCTACTGTTTCTAAGGAGATATCTAGGGACTTCTGGAGGGTCACAATTCAAAAAGGGGGGAACAGACACGTAAGTATTGTTAGAAGAAATTATATCACAATATATATCATTAAAGGGTGGATTTCCTTCTTCTAAGGCTGATCTAATTTCTTTTCTGACAATTTTAGTGTGTTCTTCTTTGGTTAATACGTCAGATTCTTCAGTATTAAGCAAAGTACCGTCAGAAGAATAAGTATTAGTGAGTGTAAGTTGTTTAACTTTAGTCCAGGTGCAGTTATAAAACTGATCTTCTCCCTCTATGACTTCAGTTTTTATCACTAGTTGTGACGTGATGATGTTTTCTGGGTTGTCCAATTGATAATATCTTTGCTGGAAAGGTTGGAGTTCTTTTTGAAGTCACAAATGATTTCTGGCATCTATCAAAGGGCCATTTTCACGAAAAATAAAAAGGTAAGGAGGTGTTAGTGATGATTTTTTAAGGGTTAAAGGGTGAAAAATTCACGGATAAATAAAGGCCAGACCCCCAATTGTCAGCCTGGGTGTGGAACTAACCGTGGTTATTGGTTGTAACTAAGGTAGGTTGATGATTAAAAGTGGTTTGGGTAAAGTTTAAGTCCTGTAAAAAAGGTACTTCCTCAATCAGTAATCTTGTCTGAGAGGCTTGCTCTAATTGCTCTAATTAGGCGCATCCAAATCAATACAAAGTATTAATAGGCATCCAAGGAGGTACTCACTTGGGTTCGTGGTTTCTACCTTGTTGAAGGTAGGTTGTGGCCAATTCTTGAGGTAATAACAGTATTAAACTATAGATTATCCAGAATTGGGGGATTGTTGGAGAATGGGGAACTAAGCAAGGTAAATAACTCTAAGGTATGTACTGTGCTGGTGTGTTCTAAATATTCTCTGGGGGATAAACAACTGTTTACAGTCTGTTTATATATTGTAAGAGCTCCTCAAGGGGGAACTGGGAGCGCTTCCATGACCTGGGAGGTACTGTGGAACTTCAGGGGCAAGACAGATCCTTTTGGGAGGATCTGTTAATGTTTATGATGTGATTTCTACTAAGGCTGTGTTATGGGACACATCTTTGATCAGTAGTCCTTAGTGGGATTGGATCACATCATGACATTTGTATTAATTGATCTGTTATTAATATTAATAAAGTTATTAACTTATAATGATGTCATTTATTATTGGTACATCTTATAAGTATTAATTATTATAATATTAATAAGTTCTTTTATTATTAAGATATTAAAGTACATATCTTATACGTGAAAATATTCCAATGTTAAGGAATGTGGGCGTAATCAGAGGGGAAAGAGTGACATCTGCTACTCTGGATATTTCACGTGAAAGGAGGGTAAAGGGCCTACAAGTTATGTATCTTGTATAACAGGAGTACATAGCTTAACCAGAATTATTCATGAGTTATTAATGAATATATTATTAAAGTATTTATATTAATTATTGTAATTAATGTACTTTAATAATAATAATAGTAATGTAATAATAATAATGAATTTATAATAATAATAATAAGAATAGTAATTATTATTAGAGATAATAATAATTAATAATATTTGCAGTTACGTGGTACATGTCAGGTACTGTGATATGTACTCAGTGGCTGACAAATACCCACTAACAACCTTACCCACTTTGTATTAGATATATATCTTTATAACACAGTCTGGTAAGCTTCTTAGTAGTTATTCTTTAGCCCTGTCTTCCCCAACAACTTCACAGTGACCATCCAGCTCCACCATCCATCCATCCAAGCGCTTCAAACTTTCCAGTTTCACCCAGAATATCCCCAAGATCCCTCAAGGTTTATTACTAGTAAGTAATAACCCTTTTCTTGAAGATATTCCCCACTTTCCTTTCCTGGGATTAAACCACCCCTGTTCCAACAGGCCCCAGTGTTCCAGGTACCTAAATCCTCTGCAATTTATTTGTAAGATACCTTAGAGGGATCTAAACCACCCCTGATTTATCAGGCCCCTCTGGTTTTAATTATATTAAATTTATTTAATATAATTATTACCACCTTTTTATCTAAATTTTACGTCACAATTCCCCCATATTATTTGGGAATTGTAACTCTTTTACCTTACCCAGAGTTTACTACTCTTGTCCATTCATTCTTGCACCACCTGTAGCTAGAAGGACTTGTCCTTCGCATCAGGGAGGCTGACACACATATATAGAAGACATAATGCATATATGATACTGTAAAACATAATAAAACAGGGGCTTGATAAATGCATGCCCCTGGCACATGCCCACACCAGGGGCACACCAACACATTTTGGCATGTTTTTATGCCCCTGCCAGCCCCTTTTGGTGGGTTTGACGGGCACACCACTGGCCGTTGGCGTGTTTCAAGTCACGCCAACATGTTCCCTATGCCTTGGTGTGCCTTTGAAACACACCAATCATGATTGGTGTGCTTCAAAGGCACACCAATCCTGATTGGAGTGCTTGAAAGCGGCCCACTCCCATGCCAATAGGTATATGTGGGTGGGCCTGCTGTGGAACTACTCAAGGGCAGAATGAAGCTTGGAAGGGAAATGTATAACCACACTAGTACTAATGTAGGTTATGACAAAGGTGCTGATATAAGAGCTGTGTCAGACATTGAGACAATTGGCCCACATGTCTCCAAAATAATACAAGTCCCATAACCCAATGGTTAAGGACTTGTGTTTATAAAAAAAGGGAATAAATTGAACTAAGTAAATTATCTTAAATTTACAAGTTCAATTCCCATAAGCCTCATAATTTTTGTATTCATTTTATATAGTATTTATCATTTTTAATAAACTAAATAATAATAAGAAATTCTAATTTAAGGAGAGATTAATATCTATCCATTAATTTACCCTTAATATTACAATTTGGTTATGTCTCCTACAAGGAGACTATTATCTTGAATTACCCCATGTAATACAAACTCTTTGAGTTATTACATTGGGGTATCATATTGTGTAATATTTAAATGAGCTGAGATTCCTTCCAAAGGGAATTTCCCCCAGAGTATTAGCATACAAACCCGTACACCTTACTAAAAATCAGTGAGTGGGGTTTTTAATAATCCAATCAAGCCTTTCTCTACTTTTTCCCCCCTTTCTGGACCTTTTCCTAGTCACTGAATATTTATTCTAGTGACTAGAAGTCCTCTCCCTTTTTAACGGAGCAGTTGAAGCAAAAAGCGCTGTAGTATTATCTACAAGTGTTCCCTTGTTTACCCTTGGGTGCTAGCTCATACACTTTCTAGTGTATCAGAGCTTTATTTCCACTGGCCTCACCGGCTATAGTGAGACCACACATATAGATAATAATACTTTACAAGTATTATTACATATCTATTTATTCAACCCCGCGTCACTTAAGAGACGGGGGCTGACAAGCTGCCTTCCTGACTAATGCTGAGGGGATGAGTGTAACACTAAGAATAAAATATAAGGTGTGGCTAATTTATATCTATTCTTAGAAAACTAATACTGTCAGCCTTAGAGTCAGTGCAGCTGACCTAAAGTCTGCATGTATTACTCATTATCTTAATCCTAGTCTCAAATGCATTATACCTGTTTACCCTGGGTTTCAAACCTTGTTTTGACTTCAAATTCTGTTTCTCCATTAAAATTTGACTATAGTGTTCACTGAACACTTTGTAATTGCTCAACTCCTTCATGGAGTAATTAAATAGAAAATTCTACGCTACAGCTGGCTGGGCAAGTGAAACACGGCCAGCCAACCACATCTACATATTAGATTACATAAGAAAACCTTGAAAATTTTCAAATTTGGTGTATCCCCCGGTGCAGGAAGGATACACAACCTCAAGACACTAAGAACCAAAGACTCAGGAACCCAAGGATTCAACCCAGTTACAGCTCACCACTCTAACCAACAAAAGGCCTCTTTCACCCAATACCTCATTTCAGCCTATGTGATGGCAAGGACAAGTCCTTCTAGCTACACATGGTGCAAATATATAAGGCAAGAGTATTATGACTCTGGCTAAGGTATGAATTTTATCATTCCCAAAGAATATTTTGGAATTGTGATGTAAAAATTGGAGAAAAATAAGGTAATAATTATATTAAATCGATTTAATATGATTAAAACCAGAGGGGCCTGATCAATCAAGGATGGTTTAGATCCCTCTAAGGTATCTTGCAAGTAAATTCAGAGGATTTAGGTACCTGTAACACTGGGGCCTTTTGACACAGGGGTGGTTTAATCCCAGGAAAGGAAAAGGGGGAATATCTTCAAGGAAAAGGGTTATTACTAGTAATAAGCCTTGAGGGATCTTGGGGATATTCAGGGTGAAACTAGACATTTCTGGGCGCTTTGAGAGGTGAATGGTGGAGCTTTATGGTCACTGTGGAGCTTGTTGGGGAAGACAAGGCTAGAGAATAACTACTAATAAACTTACCAGACTGTTTTATAAAGATTTATATCTAATAATAAGTGGGTAAGGTTGTTGGTAATAAGTGGGTAAGGTTGTTGGTGGGAATTGGAAAGCATGAGGGACCTTTGTTGGGCGGTTGAAGAGCTCCTTAAATAGTCTTGAGATCCCTCTGGGGACCCTGTAGGTATTATTGGGCAACTTGTGGGAGCTTTGACCACATTTTGGCCATTTTTGGCTTTATTGGTGACGCTTCAGCAGCAATTGCTTACAGTACACGTCACCAATTTAAAAAACATTTATTTTTATTAGTTTATTTGTGTTAATTACAGTAGTACTGTTAATATTGATTAGTACTAGTGGCTTATTTGTATTTTTATAATAAGCCACAGTATTTGTTTTTTATACTGTTGTTCAGTCAATACTGTAGTTATTTTGTATGTAAAAAATTAATAAACTGATATACTTATTTATTCTAGTCCCTAGTAATCTTTATTACGTATGTAATGAAGTTACTGGGGCGGGTTTTGTTGTTTTGAGTGTACCTTTGGTGACTTTGGTGTCCGTGTACCACGCTGAGAGCCTGCAAGGGATCTGATGCTTGCGCAGGGGCTTATACTCCAATTTTGGAGTGGGCTTTCAGTCACGCGGGTTGAACTTCAAGGTATGCGGACTGCGGTACGCAGGGTTTGAGTAAAACACGGTGGATTTACACTATCTCCCCCAATTTACACAAAACCTCATTTCCGTGACTGGAAATGGGGTTTAAGCATATGTTTATGTATATATAAGCATACTATAATGCAAGTGCCTTTTTATTTATAAATGTACTTGCTAATTATAAATTGCTGATTTACATAATGAAGGAGTGAGAATTAGGGGTACCGATGAGTGAGGTACCCTAGGTTAATTTTAGCGTAGATTCAGAATATCAATTATCATCTTAACTATTATTTTATTTTCTATGTAATTTTCTCATAAGTAGTGTAAAATCCTGTGACAGGTTGCTCTGTCATAGTAGCAAGCTGACACCTCAAGTATTGTCAGTCAGTCCCCTGTTTGAACCTTGCTTCTCTGAAAGTAGTCCTTCTCTGTCTTCCTTTCTTCCCTTTTTCCTCCATCTTCAATCAGAGAACCAGATCACTTCTTCAACAGGTTACCCTTTTAGAACATTGGCTATAAGTCTAAAAATCAGGGCTCATTAGCTTACTAATTCAGTTGTCCCTCCACTGTTTCCTTAGTGTGTGAGGAGGCTGTTGCTCTCTTAAAAGTCTCTAGCACAGCTTAGCCAACTTTTCCAGGTTGAGCTCATTGATCATCTTCAGAGAACTCAAATTAATCATTCTTGAAAGAATAAAGAGATCATCATCATCAATTCCCTTTTCCTTCTTCCCTTCTTCTTTTCTCTACTAGTTGTATCTCTTATCCTTGAAATACAACCAGGAGTGCCCAAACCTTGTTTCCTGTTGTCACTTTAGAGACCCAAGCTCACAAATACTAATGAGCTTGCTAACCACACACACCAGGTGAGAGAAATGGATAAGGGGGATGAGATGTATAAAGTATATGTAATATAAGTATAATAAGAGGCAAGGGTTTTAGCTTCGGAAGTAAAGGTGGTCCAAGCAAGAGAGGGGGCAATCTTCTTATATTGAGTCAAAGCTGATATTTATATTTATATTTATATATTTTACAGGTGTGATGGTGACTCTACTATATATGTATACTAGTATATGGGATCAAGAATGCTGGTATATGTTGGGGGTTACTTAGTAAATCAAAGGGTCCATATGGTAACAAGAGGGAGGAACAGGTGTCCTTATATATCTGAGACAGAAGAGGAGCCATCAGGCTAGAGGAAGGAAATAACAAGGCTATGGCATGTAGCTGGTGGGAAAAGGAAGAACATGATAGATGAGTAGAAGAGTAAGTGACATATATGAAATAGTCATGACAGTGACAGATGAGTAGTGGAAAGGTGGAGTTTATGTACAGTAGATATGATGTAAGATGTTACTGAATAAAGCCAAGTCATGTCCAGTGTATGTTATGTAGTGTCTATGTAGTTTATATAATATGTGTTTATGTATAATGGGTTTGAAACATATCTACTTCTCATATGTACCTATGTATTCTATAACTTGCTTGATACTGTAACTTGCTGGATTTTTTTCAGCCTGCTACTAATTCAGAGACATCCTTACTATAGCAGATTATATCAATATACAACTTGTATTCTTAGTTTCAAAAGAAGGGTGTTGATAGACGCACGCCAACACCAACCCACACACCATTTTTTTTTGGCGTGCGGGGCCAACACACCGTTCTTTTTGGGTGTGGGGTCTACACGCCAAAAAAAAGGGAATGTGGAAGCGAACACCAATTTTTGGCGTGAGGGTCTCACACAACCTTTTTGTTGGTGTGTAAGCCCCGCACACCAAAAAAAATTGGCGTGCTGGTCCCACACGCCAATTTTTTGGCATGTGGGACTTGCTCACGTAATTGAGCCGGTGGACCGGTTTGATTACGTGAGCATGTCCCCAAACACCAATTTTTGGTGTGTGGGAATGCTTGTCGGCCGGCCAGGTGGAAGTCCTCCTGGCCGCCAAGGTTATACAACTTCGTTGGCCAGGAGGAGCTCCTCCCGGCCAACGAGGTTGTATAGCCTTGTCGGCCGGGAGGAGCTCCTCCCAGCCAAAAAGGTTGTATAAACTTGTCAGCTGGGAGGAAGTCCTCCCAGCCAACAACGTTATGCAACCTCGTTGGCCAGGAGGATCTACACCTGGCCGGCCAACAAGCAGTCCCACACACCAAAAATTGGTGTGTGGGGACATGTTCACGTAATTAAACCGGTCTGCTGGGTGAATACATGAGCAAGTCCCACATGCCAAAAAATTGGTGTGTGACCTGCATGCCAAAAAATTTGCGTGTGGGCCCTGCGGGAATTGATAAATGCACACCCATCGGCGCACACCCACACCCACGCACTCCCTTGAAAAAAAGGTGTGCAGCCCGCACGCCTTTTTTTTTATCGGCGTGCGGGCTGCACACCCATACTTGGGCGTGGGAACGCCTGTAGGTGGGCGTGCAGCTCGCACGCCCATCTACAGGCGTGCGACACCCCCAAGGATGGGCGTGCAGCCGCACGCCTGCCGGGGGGGACTGCAAGCCCCTCGGCCGGGAGGGATCCCTCCCAGTCAAGGAGGTTATACAGCCTCCTCGACCGGGAGGGATCCCTCCGGTCGAGGAGGCTGTATACCCTCCTCGACCGGGAGGGATTCCCTCCCGGTTGAGGAGGTTGTACAACCTCCTTGACCAGAGGGATTCCCTTCAGTCGAGGAGGTTGTACAAGCTCCTCGACGGGGGGGGATCCCTCCGGCCAAGAAGGTTGTACAACCTCCTCAACTAGAGGGATTCCCTCCGGTCGGGGAGGTTGTACAGCCTCCTTGACAGGGAGGTATCCCTCCGGCCAAGGAGGTTGTCCAACCTCCTTGACTGGAGGGAATCCCTCCGGTCAAGGAGGTTGTACAACCTCCTTGATCAGGAGGGATCCCTCCGGTCAAGGAGGTTGTACAACCTCCTTGATCGGGAGGGATCCCTCCGGTCAAGGAGGCTGTATACCCTCCTCGACCGGGAGGGATTCCCCCCAGTCAAGGAGGTTGTACAACCTCCTCAACTGGAGGGAATCCCTCCAGTCGAGGAGGTTTTACAACCTCCTCAACTGGAGGGAATCCCTCCAGTCGAGGAGGTTTTACAACCTCCTCAACCGGGAGGGAATCCCTCCCGGTCGAGGAGGCTATATTCCTCGACCGGAGCTGATGTCATGCGTACATTCCTGTGTACGCATGACATCAGCATGTATATAGGCAGGGGCGTGCCCCTCCCTATATACATGGAATCGGCATGCAAGCCGCATGCCAATTCTATCTATATAGGTAGGGGCACGACCCTGCCTATACACATAGAAAGGGCGTGCGGTTCGCACACCCTTTTCTGAACAGGGCGTGCAAACCGCACGCCCTGTTCTGAACAGGGCGTGAAACTGCATGCCTGAAGTGTCGCACGCCAATGGGCGTGCAGCCTGCACGCCGATAAAAGAAAGGCGTGCGGGCAGCGCATTTTTTTTTTTATCGGTGTGCGTTGGGCGTGGTTGTGCGCCGATGGGCGTGCATTTATCAATGCCCGGGACCTGCACGCCAAAAAAATGGCATGTGGGACCTGCACGCCAAACAATTGGTGTATGGGACCTGCACGCCAAAAAATTGGCGTGTGGGGCCTGTACGCCAAGAAAAAAGGGCGTGTGAGACCCGCACACCAAAAATTGGCTTGCACTCCCAGATACCCTTTTTTTTGGTGTGTAGACCCTACACGCCAACAAAAAAAGGCGTGTAGGCCCCACACACCAAAAAAAAGGTGTGCAGGACGGCGTTGGCGTGTGCCTTTGGTGTGCTTCTATCAACGCCCTCAAAAGTTGACACAGGGGTGGTTTAATCCCAGGAAAGGAAAAGGGGGAATATCTTCAAGGAAAAGGGTTATTACTAGTAATAAGCCTTGAGGGATCTTGGGGATATTCAGGGTGAAACTAGACATTTCTGGGCGCTTTGAGAGGTGAATGGTGGAGCTTTATGGTCACTGTGGAGCTTGTTGGGGAAGACAAGGCTAGAGAATAACTACTAATAAACTTACCAGACTGTTTTATAAAGATTTATATCTAATAATAAGTGGGTAAGGTTGTTGGTAATAAGTGGGTAAGGTTGTTGGTGGGAATTGGAAAGCATGAGGGACCTTTGTTGGGCGGTTGAAGAGCTCCTTAAATAGTCTTGAGATCCCTCTGGGGACCCTGTAGGTATTATTGGGCAACTTGTGGGAGCTTTGACCACATTTTGGCCATTTTTGGCTTTATTGGTGACGCTTCAGCAGCAATTGCTTACAGTACACGTCACCAATTTAAAAAACATTTATTTTTATTAGTTTATTTGTGTTAATTACAGTAGTACTGTTAATATTGATTAGTACTAGTGGCTTATTTGTATTTTTATAATAAGCCACAGTATTTGTTTTTTATACTGTTGTTCAGTCAATACTGTAGTTATTTTGTATGTAAAAAATTAATAAACTGATATACTTATTTATTCTAGTCCCTAGTAATCTTTATTACGTATGTAATGAAGTTACTGGGGCGGGTTTTGTTGTTTTGAGTGTACCTTTGGTGACTTTGGTGTCCGTGTACCACGCTGAGAGCCTGCAAGGGATCTGATGCTTGCGCAGGGGCTTATACTCCAATTTTGGAGTGGGCTTTCAGTCACGCGGGTTGAACTTCAAGGTATGCGGACTGCGGTACGCAGGGTTTGAGTAAAACACGGTGGATTTACACTATCTCCCCCAATTTACACAAAACCTCATTTCCGTGACTGGAAATGGGGTTTAAGCATATGTTTATGTATATATAAGCATACTATAATGCAAGTGCCTTTTTATTTATAAATGTACTTGCTAATTATAAATTGCTGATTTACATAATGAAGGAGTGAGAATTAGGGGTACCGATGAGTGAGGTACCCTAGGTTAATTTTAGCGTAGATTCAGAATATCAATTATCATCTTAACTATTATTTTATTTTCTATGTAATTTTCTCATAAGTAGTGTAAAATCCTGTGACAGGTTGCTCTGTCATAGTAGCAAGCTGACACCTCAAGTATTGTCAGTCAGTCCCCTGTTTGAACCTTGCTTCTCTGAAAGTAGTCCTTCTCTGTCTTCCTTTCTTCCCTTTTTCCTCCATCTTCAATCAGAGAACCAGATCACTTCTTCAACAGGTTACCCTTTTAGAACATTGGCTATAAGTCTAAAAATCAGGGCTCATTAGCTTACTAATTCAGTTGTCCCTCCACTGTTTCCTTAGTGTGTGAGGAGGCTGTTGCTCTCTTAAAAGTCTCTAGCACAGCTTAGCCAACTTTTCCAGGTTGAGCTCATTGATCATCTTCAGAGAACTCAAATTAATCATTCTTGAAAGAATAAAGAGATCATCATCATCAATTCCCTTTTCCTTCTTCCCTTCTTCTTTTCTCTACTAGTTGTATCTCTTATCCTTGAAATACAACCAGGAGTGCCCAAACCTTGTTTCCTGTTGTCACTTTAGAGACCCAAGCTCACAAATACTAATGAGCTTGCTAACCACACACACCAGGTGAGAGAAATGGATAAGGGGGATGAGATGTATAAAGTATATGTAATATAAGTATAATAAGAGGCAAGGGTTTTAGCTTCGGAAGTAAAGGTGGTCCAAGCAAGAGAGGGGGCAATCTTCTTATATTGAGTCAAAGCTGATATTTATATTTATATTTATATATTTTACAGGTGTGATGGTGACTCTACTATATATGTATACTAGTATATGGGATCAAGAATGCTGGTATATGTTGGGGGTTACTTAGTAAATCAAAGGGTCCATATGGTAACAAGAGGGAGGAACAGGTGTCCTTATATATCTGAGACAGAAGAGGAGCCATCAGGCTAGAGGAAGGAAATAACAAGGCTATGGCATGTAGCTGGTGGGAAAAGGAAGAACATGATAGATGAGTAGAAGAGTAAGTGACATATATGAAATAGTCATGACAGTGACAGATGAGTAGTGGAAAGGTGGAGTTTATGTACAGTAGATATGATGTAAGATGTTACTGAATAAAGCCAAGTCATGTCCAGTGTATGTTATGTAGTGTCTATGTAGTTTATATAATATGTGTTTATGTATAATGGGTTTGAAACATATCTACTTCTCATATGTACCTATGTATTCTATAACTTGCTTGATACTGTAACTTGCTGGATTTTTTTCAGCCTGCTACTAATTCAGAGACATCCTTACTATAGCAGATTATATCAATATACAACTTGTATTCTTAGTTTCAAAAGAAGGGTGTTGATAGACGCACGCCAACACCAACCCACACACCATTTTTTTTTGGCGTGCGGGGCCAACACACCGTTCTTTTTGGGTGTGGGGTCTACACGCCAAAAAAAAAGGGAATGTGGAAGCGAACACCAATTTTTGGCGTGAGGGTCTCACACAACCTTTTTGTTGGTGTGTAAGCCCCGCACACCAAAAAAAATTGGCGTGCTGGTCCCACACGCCAATTTTTTGGCATGTGGGACTTGCTCACGTAATTGAGCCGGTGGACCGGTTTGATTACGTGAGCATGTCCCCAAACACCAATTTTTGGTGTGTGGGAATGCTTGTCGGCCGGCCAGGTGGAAGTCCTCCTGGCCGCCAAGGTTATACAACTTCGTTGGCCAGGAGGAGCTCCTCCCGGCCAACGAGGTTGTATAGCCTTGTCGGCCGGGAGGAGCTCCTCCCAGCCAAAAAGGTTGTATAAACTTGTCAGCTGGGAGGAAGTCCTCCCAGCCAACAACGTTATGCAACCTCGTTGGCCAGGAGGATCTACACCTGGCCGGCCAACAAGCAGTCCCACACACCAAAAATTGGTGTGTGGGGACATGTTCACGTAATTAAACCGGTCTGCTGGGTGAATACATGAGCAAGTCCCACATGCCAAAAAATTGGTGTGTGACCTGCATGCCAAAAAATTTGCGTGTGGGCCCTGCGGGAATTGATAAATGCACACCCATCGGCGCACACCCACACCCACGCACTCCCTTGAAAAAAAGGTGTGCAGCCCGCACGCCTTTTTTTTTATCGGCGTGCGGGCTGCACACCCATACTTGGGCGTGGGAACGCCTGTAGGTGGGCGTGCAGCTCGCACGCCCATCTACAGGCGTGCGACACCCCCAAGGATGGGCGTGCAGCCGCACGCCTGCCGGGGGGGACTGCAAGCCCCTCGGCCGGGAGGGATCCCTCCCAGTCAAGGAGGTTATACAGCCTCCTCGACCGGGAGGGATCCCTCCGGTCGAGGAGGCTGTATACCCTCCTCGACCGGGAGGGATTCCCTCCCGGTTGAGGAGGTTGTACAACCTCCTTGACCAGAGGGATTCCCTTCAGTCGAGGAGGTTGTACAACCTCCTCGACCAGGGGGGATCCCTCCGGCCAAGGAGGTTGTACAACCTCCTTGACTGGAGGGAATCCCTCCGTTTGAGGAGGTTGTACAACCTCCTTGACCGGGAGGGATCCCTCCGGCCGAGGATGTGTACAACCTCCTTGACTGGAGGGAATCCCTCCGGTCGAGGAGGTTGTACAACCTCCTCAGCCGGGAGGGATCCCTCCGGTTGAGGAGGCTGTATACCCTCCTCCACCGGGAGGGATTCCCCCCGGTCAAGGAGGCTGTACAACCTCCTCGACCGGAGGGATTCCCTCCAGTCGAGGAGGTTGTACAAGCTCCTCGACGGGGGGGGATCCCTCCGGCCAAGAAGGTTGTACAACCTCCTCAACTAGAGGGATTCCCTCCGGTCGGGGAGGTTGTACAGCCTCCTTGACAGGGAGGTATCCCTCCGGCCAAGGAGGTTGTCCAACCTCCTTGACTGGAGGGAATCCCTCCGGTCAAGGAGGTTGTACAACCTCCTTGATCAGGAGGGATCCCTCCGGTCAAGGAGGTTGTACAACCTCCTTGATCGGGAGGGATCCCTCCGGTCAAGGAGGCTGTATACCCTCCTCGACCGGGAGGGATTCCCCCCAGTCAAGGAGGTTGTACAACCTCCTCAACTGGAGGGAATCCCTCCAGTCGAGGAGGTTTTACAACCTCCTCAACTGGAGGGAATCCCTCCAGTCGAGGAGGTTTTACAACCTCCTCAACCGGGAGGGAATCCCTCCCGGTCGAGGAGGCTATATTCCTCGACCGGAGCTGATGTCATGCGTACATTCCTGTGTACGCATGACATCAGCATGTATATAGGCAGGGGCGTGCCCCTCCCTATATACATGGAATCGGCATGCAAGCCGCATGCCAATTCTATCTATATAGGTAGGGGCACGACCCTGCCTATACACATAGAAAGGGCGTGCGGTTCGCACACCCTTTTCTGAACAGGGCGTGCAAACCGCACGCCCTGTTCTGAACAGGGCGTGAAACTGCATGCCTGAAGTGTCGCACGCCAATGGGCGTGCAGCCTGCACGCCGATAAAAGAAAGGCGTGCGGGCAGCGCATTTTTTTTTTTATCGGTGTGCGTTGGGCGTGGTTGTGCGCCGATGGGCGTGCATTTATCAATGCCCGGGACCTGCACGCCAAAAAAATGGCATGTGGGACCTGCACGCCAAACAATTGGTGTATGGGACCTGCACGCCAAAAAATTGGCGTGTGGGGCCTGTACGCCAAGAAAAAAGGGCGTGTGAGACCCGCACACCAAAAATTGGCTTGCACTCCCAGATACCCTTTTTTTTGGTGTGTAGACCCTACACGCCAACAAAAAAAGGCGTGTAGGCCCCACACACCAAAAAAAAGGTGTGCAGGACGGCGTTGGCGTGTGCCTTTGGTGTGCTTCTATCAACGCCCTCAAAAGAATGCACACCTTGTGCCTATGCCTTTTGTTTCAAAAGACATTATTGAAACAAACCAGATAACACTGAATCTGCATATAAATTCTGAAGTATAGAGAAAACTTAGAATAATATTTTAGATTCTGAATCTAAATGTAAAATAACCTAGAGTAGATCAGCAACAGAACCCCGTAATTAATACTCCTTCATGTCACTTCACAAGGCCTTCAAGCTTTCAGATCACTTAAAGATCTACATAACCTTAAATGTATGCTAGTAGAATATGTAATTAAGGTTAATAGAGTTTGGGTATGATGCATAAATAAGGTTTGCATCATCATTACTATAGTTACATGTACATGGCACCTGTAATAAATGCCACAACCAAGGCCGTGGCCATACTTGGTTTTCATTGTGGATTTGGTAATCTTTGTTACCCCTTAAGATTAACAAAAACATCAAAAACATTACAAGAATTTATCACATGTTTTTTTGCTTGCACCTTGTCTAGATACAAGGGTATTATTTCTTGGCATAACAGAGAATTACACCTGTCATTTCTGGCTTGTAATATTACAACATGAAGGAGGTGAAATAATTTCAGCTTGCTCCTAGTCCAGAGACAACCTGACTAGAACAACAACAAATAAATAACTAAAAATATATTATTACTCATTTAACAAAAGGTAATAAGTCAAAGATAAAAAAAACATAAAAAGTAATATTTAAATGATAAATACATTATTACATAGTAACATAATAATAAGTAAATATATACAATAATAAATATAAAACAATGAATATTTTAATATCTAAATACTAGTAATAGACTATATTATTTACTTAAATGCAAGATACACTAAGGATGAGTCAGAGGAAAAAATACCACAAACAAAGGGAAGGAAACACAATGAGCACCTCTCAAAAATAATAATTGAACCCCTGTTCAAAATAAACATACTACATCCTTAGTGGGAAAAATACTGTTGACAGATCTCTGCAGTCATGCATTCCCAAAGAGCCTGCATGACAGGGATTAAACAAGAATCTCCTGAAGCGCCCACAGAAGAAACAAACAGAAGTATTTCACATTGCACACAATAAAAAACACTTAAACTTTGACAAGTGTGATCAACAAGTACATATGACATTTAATCAATACATTTTGAGATGTAATGGAAACCTTTGATCAATACATCTAACAAACCGTGTCAGAGGTTCAGAAGCCCCTGAAGATGCAAACAATGGAAACTAAACAGATTGTACCAATAGTAGACAGCCTGTACATATGGAAATTTGATAAATACCTACATGCATTTATACTAAATCTTAAACCCTTCCTGTTATTTTTCCCATAGCCAACAATGCATCCAGTGTTTCGCCATCAGGACTATTTAAGGAGCCCTTACATCCCCTGTATTTTGATTCCTCATGCTTCAATATATATACTACCATACTTACCCACATATTACCATAGTTCCCCTATTGTTATTCTGTCAGGTAAGTTCCTAGTATCTATTATTTAGCCCCTCTTTACTTCATTGAAATTTCCCAGTGTCCATCCAGCCTTCCCAAAAACCTTTCCAAGGGCTTCCAACTGTCCAATTTCCCCCTTGAAGAACCTCAAGACTGTTGAGGTATTTTTACTAGTAAGTAGAAACCCCTTTCTCTTGATATTCTACACTATCTTTGTCCTGGGATATCAACCACCCCTGTTTTCAGGCCCCAGTGTTTTCAGGTACCTAAATTCTCTGCTTTGCAAGATAACTTTGAGGGATTACACCACCCCTGATTTATCAGGCCCCTCATATTTTTAATTATATTAAATTTATTTAATATAATTAATTATCTTCTTTGTATTTGTCACGCTCTGTGATGCCAAGGACTGATATCCTTCTAGCTACACAAGGTGCAAGGCTAAAAATAATATGTAATAAATTATTTTAGAGGTTTTAATCTTTTTTATTAATATTAAAAGATTATGAATTTAATTGGGAGGGGCCTGAAAGCAGGGGTGTTTTGGATGCCCTCCAAAGGTGTTCGTGATAATACACAGAAGCTTTGTAACCTTTTACACTGGGGCCTGCAAGCAGGGGTGTTTAAGTGCCCAGTAAAAATAGTGGCTAAGAAAGGGCCACAACTCCTAGTGAAACAAGACTTACTGTAGGCTTTAAGAGGAGGAGGGGGGGCTTTCTTAAGGTAAACTGGACAGCTGGAAGCGGTTGGAAAGGTTGGCTTGATGACTGGACAGAGTTGGGTTTGAGGAAAAGAGGCTTTGAAGTCTTGAAGACTGATTTACTGGGCAGGACACTAGTAAGCTGGACTGGTGGAATGCTGATGGTAAATATGATAAAGCTGGGGAATCAAAATACAGGGGGAAGAAAGGGCCTCTTAAATGCCTTTCTGGAGCCCTGATGGCGAAACACCAAGTGTTATTTTGGCTATGGGAACACTACAAGGAAGGAGTTATCCCTAGTAGAAATAAATGATGTAATTTATCAAATTATTACATGTACAGGCTGTCAATAATTAATACAGTCTGTCAGTCATCTGTAGACATCATCTGAGGGCGCTTCAAGAGCTCTTAGTTTGATTTACAACATGTATTGATCACTTGATCAATAGAATAAAAAAGAAATAATCAAATTATAGTACTGAATCTTATTTCTGTTTAATTTTGGTTATTTCATATGTAAAGTTCTGTGCCATGAGAGTTCTTGTCATACTTGCATGGAGGGCGCTTTTACAGCTCTCCATTCACTTATTTGACAAGCAAACATCATGGGAAAGGTGTCAACATTTATTATTTTCCCGTGATTAAATAAGCTTGTCATTTAGTTTAATTGTACAAGTTCTTTTAGATTTATTTGAAGTATTCTTATGTTTCCTTTATACCCTGGTTCGTGTCTTTCATGTGTTATAATATTATTTAACTTATACTGTATGTATTTGTATAAGTTAATAATAGTACAAAGACTTATAAAACAGTGTGATATTTATGTCAAATGTTATTTAATATTTTATTTATGTATTCAAAGGATAATTACATAGTTTATTTAAGTAATTATCCCGTATTTTGAGGACTTCTACTTATTAGAATACTCTCATATTACATATGTTTATACTTAGTAAGTATTTTAGCGCTTAGTAGGAGTATTCTTTAAGTTAATTTTATTATTAGAAGGGGTAAGTTTTCTAGGGTACTTTGGCTGAGGTACCCTAGGTTATTTTACTTGCTCTTTCAGAATATGAAATAATATTCTCACTTATCTCAAAGGTTAATGAGTTATTATTTATTTTATTATTTATTTATTTATTATATTTGTTTCTAGCATTATTACTACTTAATAATGTTTCATGTTTTTCTTATTTTTATTATAATTTATGTTGTATTATTACTTATGTAATAATGTCTCTTTCATATGTGTTTTTATTGATTAATTATTACTTTATTTATTGTTCTAGTCAGGTTGTCTCTGAACTAGTAGCAAGCTGACATTCCCTACCTTTAAGATGATTCTTCTAAGAATTAAAGCTTTTGTTCCTCCTGATTATTTTCTCCTTGAAACTCTAAAGTTCCTCAAGTGTATAGGACCATCCGGTATATTATTTTCAGGTAACCATTCATCTTTGTCCGCAGAAGTGTTTTTATATCTAACAAGGTAAAGTCTGGTATCTTTGCCATTAATTCTTTCTTTCTTTTCTTTAAGTATTTTCAATACTTTAAGTTTATTGTTAGCCTCAGGTTCTGCTAACAAAGGTATAGGTTCTTGTACCACTATGGGCTCTTCACTGTTTCTCTGATTAAAAGGTTTCACCAAACTTACTGGGAAAACTGGGTGTTTTCTGGACAGCTCTTCACTTAATATCACTTCCACAGCATTTTTACCATGCAGTTGTTTAATAGTAAAAGGGCCTACAAAAGAAGGTTTAAGTTTCTTATTTCCTCCTAGGTTGTTAAAATTTACGGTAGATAATAACACTTTATCCCCTATACTGAAAGAAGGTTCTTTGTGGCTTTTATCCCACCTAGTTTTGTTATATTCCACTGCTTCTTGTACACATTTATTAGCGTGATCATGAGTTATGTCTAACATATTTTTGAAATCAGCAGCTGTTGGGTGTACATGTGGTAATTTGGAATTAACATGATCTTTTGGTACTCTAGGTATCCATCCTCTTTCCAAGATGTATGGTACTTCCTTAGTAGAAGAATGTTTACTACTATTATAAGCTATTTCTAAAGCAGGTAATAGGCTGACCCAATCATGAGTATATCCATCATGATTTTTGAATTCTAATCCAAATGCGCAAAATCTTCTCAGCATATCTTCCAGAGTTTGGATCATTCTTTCAGCCAATCCGTCAGTCTGAGGATGATATGCTGTTGAAAAGGCTAATTTAGTCCCCAACATATCATGCAAGTTGCGCCAAAATTCAGAAGTGAACTTGGGATCTCTATCACTGATAATAATTTTTGGTATTCCTACGTCAGACATTATTCTGTTCCAGAAAAGCATGGCTACTTCCATAGCTGTATCATCTTTATGGTTTGGTATAAACCTGGCTCTCTTAGAATATCTATCTACTACAACTAAGACAGAGTTATAAGAATAAGATCCTCCTGGAGGTAGTCCTGTCACAAAGTCCATGTTTATGATTTCCCATCTAGAAGTAGGTTCTTTAAGAGTTTGAAGTAATCCAAATCTCTTTCCTGTTTGTTTGTTAGATTTTTGGCAAATTATACAGCTTTTTATATATTCTGTGGTTTGGTTTTTCCAATCAACCCACCAAGCTGTATTCTTAATTCTCTCTATAGTCCTTTCTTCTGAAAAATGGCCTGAACCTATCACGTCATGACATTCCTCTAACATATTCTTAATTTGAGAATTATCACAAATCACTAATAAGCTAGAATGTCTGTGTCTGTAGTATATAAGACCATCTAGAAGTGTAAATTTTCCTTCAGAATATGGTTTGTGAAGGGAACTAGGTAAACTAGCAATCAACTCAGGGGAACTATTCTGATTACTAAGGATTTCAATTAATTTGACCATTTCAGCATCTTTTTGGTAACTCTGTTCTACTAGGTCAAAATAAGCTTGATCCAAGTCACAAGCATGAATTCCCAAAATGGGAAATATATCTTCATCTTCTGGATCATATGCAGGATTGTCTGGCGTATTAGGTAAAGCCCATCTACTAAGTCCATCTGCATTCTTATGCTTAGCTCCTGCTTTATGTACTATAGTCATATGCCCTCTATATTGCTGAATAGCAATCTGCCATCTTAACATGTGTCTGTTAGGAGTTTTCATATTCATAAGAGTTTTGACTGCAGTACAATCAGTGACTACCACTACTTTGCAACCTTCCAAATAATAATGTAGTTTATCTAGAGCCCAAACCAGAGCCAAACATTCCATCTGGCTGGCTCCATATTTCTTCTCTGTCACTTTTATTTGTCTAGAGATGAATAAAATGGGTTTTTCTATTGGTTTGTCATCAATTTGGAACTCTTGATGTAAGGCAGCTCCTAAACCATCTAGACACGCATCAATGTATAAAATGAAAGGTAATGTATAATCTGGTTGAGCTAAAACAGGTGCTGTAGTTAGAGCTTCTTTGAGGGATTCATAATCTTTCACTCTTGCGTAAGTCATTTCAAAAATTGTGTCTTTGCTACATACTTCATACAAGCTTTTAGACATATTGGCAAATTGTTGAATGTGTTGTCTATAATAACTGCAGAAACCAAGAAAGGATTGCATCTCAGTAATATTCTGCGGCATTGCTTTCAGCATTACAGCAGCTACTTTGTTTTGATCAATAGCCAATGATAATCCTGAAACTATATGTCCCAGTGCTTTCAATTCCATAAATCCAAAATTACACTTTTTAATAGACATCTTGAGTCCAGCCTTAATGGCTGTTTGAAGTACTAAATTAATCTTTTCTTTATGGGAATCCCAATTCTCAGAATATATAATTATATCATCAATGTATATCATCATCCAACATTGGCGGATAAATGAACCAAATATAGAATCCATCATTCTTTGAAAATGGGAGGGAGCATTTTTTATCCCAAAAGACATCCTTAAGTACTCATACACTCCAAGATGGCAAATAATCCTCATGAACTGTCTGCTTTCCACGTCAATGGGAATTTGGTGGAAACCTTTGAGCACGTCCATACAAGTAATATACTTGGCTTTGGATAAATTATGTAAAGAGTGATCTATCCTAGGTATGGGGTAATTATCAGCTTTAGTATAATTGTTTAATGCTCTAAAATCTCCTACCATTCTAGATTTCTCATTATGCCAAGCTATAATAACAGGTGTAGTGATCTCTACCTGTTCATTATGGCCCACTTTTCTAATTACTTTTAAGTCCAGCAATTCTTTAATGTGAGTTTCTAAAGCCATCCTAGACTTTGGACTAGAGGGGTAAGGGGGTATTCTCAAAATTGGCGGGTAAGGCTCAGTACAAGTCAATTCAAGTTTAATATCATGACCTTTCACATTACCTATTGGTTCTTCCATAGTACAGAAGGCTTCTTTGTTATTGTAGCATATTTTTAGTATATCTAGTTGTTGTTCATTATCTAGTTTTTCACTAATAGCAGCTTGTGAAAGATATTCTTTATTAAAGGATTCTAGTTGTGCATTCACTATCTCCTCAGATTTGTTAATAGGTGATGGTAATCTTATATTGATATTACAGATTTGGAATTTCTTTTTCCAGTCAGCCCCAATGGTGAAGTATCTGTCTTTACTTTGGAAAATATCAAACCCATACATACAGAAAGTATCATCCCCTAATATAAGATAATCACAAATGGCATCCTGTAGTACCACAAACTCAATGTTCAATCTAAGAGATCCTTTAGAATGAGGGAATATGAGAGACATGGGAATAATTCCTACAGGGTTCATGGAGGAGTTACAACTGCTAAACTTTGCCTTAGGTACTGGTAATACATGTTGTTTCCATTCAGGGTAGTTGTTATCTAAAAATTCAACACTTGTACAGGAACAGAAGGCGCCAATATCTAAAAGTACCTTCAAGTGTTTATTATTAAATATTACTGTAGAGTAACTTGTTTTCCCTAGAGTATAATTCATTCCAGAATCAGGTTTGTTGGTAAGCAATTTGGCATCAGAAATGTGTCCCACATCCAGAGATTCATCCCATTTTTGAGGAAGGTGTGATTCACCATGTATCTCATTAATAGAAATGGGGTCTCCTATGTCAGCCTGGATTACAACTATTCTATGGTCTCTGTCATATTCTGATTCTGGATCATAATAAGAAGATCTATTTTGTTCTATTGAAACTATGTTGAATTCATTTTGAGAACCTGTATCATCTTCATTATCATCAGATTCTACTTGGACATTATTTATCTTTTTACGGGGTTTGGTACAATCAGGCTTTTTGTGGCCTATTTCTCCACAGTTGTAACACTCAGGTATCTTAGTCTTTTTGGTAACAGTGAGGGCTAATTTATCTTTATAATCATCTTTGTTCTCATAATTATTCCTATCAAAATTATTCACTTTCTTGTTAAGACCTTTCATCTCTACAACTTCTTCCATAACAGCAATAAGGTATGCAAAATCCTGAGTCCCTTCTTTCATTCTACATCTCACAGAATGTTGAAAGTTGCCTCTACACTGGCGTAGAAGTTTCTCTACTACTTCTTGGATGGATGGATTATCATAGATGCAATCAATTCTTTTTTTCTGCTTTACACACCATCTATGAGGGGTATGTTTTTGAGGATCAAAATAATCAGTCTCATATAATTTACGCATCTTTTCTTCCCACATTCTTGTACCAAATTTGGCCTTGATGAGTTGCTTCCAAGTGTCCCATGTTTGCAAGCCAATTTGTTCCTGCGTGGCTACATGCCATTCTTGGGCTACTCCTTCAAATAACCTGGGTAACCTAGTAGTTATAAGATCTTCTACTCCGCCATAAGTTGTAATAATGTGATCAATATACCTGATGAAACTAATGTGGTCATATTCTCCTTGCCCAGAGAATTTAGGCCAATGAACTAATGGGGGCATTAGTTTATTGATTGTAGCTAAATCTAAGCTGTGATTGACCACCGTGGTATTCTTGGAATGTTCTCTTTTCTTATCCTCATTAATACTTCTCATAAAGGGATTGTTAAACTTAGGGATATTATCAGGAGAATTATGAGATATTTTAGGCGTCACAAATTCTTTAGTAATGATATTATGATTCTGATTAATTTTGATATCTCTCAAATCATTTTTAATCATATGTATTTCAGAGTTAAAGTGATTAGTCAATTGGCCAATGGAAGTATTAATCTGATCTATATTACTATTCACATTTACATTCATTTGTATTAATAAATCTTTTATTTCATCCAATGAATCACTTTTACTAACTTTACTCTTTTCTTTAATAATGTCTTGTTTAATTGTAGAGGCTAAATAATCTACATTACCATTGGAAACTTCTTCCAATCTCTGGATTCTTTCATTTAATATCTCATTGTTTATTTTGTTGTTTTCAGATATGTTTGAAATTTCTTCTTTGATGTCTTTAAAAATACTGCTCTCACTTAGGTCTAAGGGCAATTTTGTTAGAGTCTTTATTAGTGAAGAAAATCTCGCATTCATATCATTATTACTTAAAGCAGAAGAGGTTGCAATCCTATGTATAACATTATTGTAATTTACTTCAAAATTACTATCCAAATTGGTCAGATTGCTATTTACAACATCAAGATTATCTAAAATAGCTTTGAAGTAGGCAACGTTGTCTAATCGGTGTTGTCGTACAGCCCCTTGGCTGCCTGAATCATCTCGGATATCTCCTTCCATTTTCGGGGGTTGTTGTAAGTTCTTCTTTTGTCGGATTTGGTTTCTTTCTTCGCCTTGCCTCGATATTGTTCGGCTGGGTTGGGAGGGAACTGAAGTCGCTTCTTGGTCCAAGGGTTCCAACCCTGCACATACCCTTCGATCTCTTTGTTCGGGATTAGCTTTTGCAAAGCTTTCTGGGACTCCTGCGCCTCGGTAAACAACTGCCGTAACGGAGTCAGATCGTTGGCTTTGGCTGCTTCGTTGCATTGTTTCCACAAGGCGACGTGTTGTCGTACGAGAACTTTGATTCTCTCCGGTTGGGATAGTTCTTGTATGTCCGCTGACTGATTCACGACTTCTATTTCCGGCGTCTTGGGGGGTATGAGGGTATCTGCCGACGAGTTCGATGGAAGATCGATATCCATGGCTACGCTCGTCGCCTCCGTCTCCTTCGGATTCTTGCGAGGGATCTTCTTGAACTGCATATTCTTTATGCGGTCTTGAAGCTCGGCCTCTTCTGGAGACGCGAGTGGAGTCGGGGAGAAGTCCGGCGAGAGGTGGTCGGTTTGATCTAGTCGACATAATCTATCAATCAGTTTTTAATTCTATATTTTTTTTTTTTTTTTTTTTTTTTTTATTATAGATAACCGAAGATGATAAAAACTCACCAGTAGTGGGATTATCTTCGACGATCGGTACTGTAGTGGATCTAACGGATCCTGGATCACGATTAGCCTCGGCGGTGTCGGCTCTATTAGAGTCAGGAGCTGAGGTGCTTTTTTCGGCGATCACTAAAAAAGAAAGATTTTTTTTTTATTTTTTTTATTTTTATTTTATTTTTTTTTTATTTATTAGTATTTTTTTATTTTTATTTTGGATTTTAATTTAAAAAAGAGAAACTTACTTCTAGCTTGTCTTCGAGCTTTTTTATCAGCTCTGTATTCTCTGAAGAGTTGGTTGACGAGTAGAGCAGTCTCGAGGTCCTTTTCTTCTTGAATCTGTAAGTGATGGGTCGCGATCTGTAATTTTTCTTCCCTTGTAAGTAATTCCCAAGGATGAGGAACGTAGCGCGCTAGAGATTCTTCTTTTCTGAGTTTCAAATATTTCAAGTAATATCTGATCAGTTCGTCGTTTTCTTTCAAGTTCACTAGAAAAAAATGAATCAAGAAAAATAAATAGAAATTTATATGAGTATATCAGACTGAATTAACAATTTAGAGGAAAAAATTTTTAGATTTTTTTTCGAATTTTTATAAGATATTTTTATGATTTTTATATAATTTTTATTATAATTTTTATATGTAAAAATATAATAAAAATTATATGATTTTTGAGAGAATTTTCACGAATTTCAAGCAGTATTTATTCCAGGAATATGGGGAATAAAAGAGATGGTGGTTTGGTGAGAGATAAGGGATATTTTTACTATAAAAATAGTTAGTAGGAAAGGTGAGGAATTTTTTATCAGAGATAAAAGAGGTTTTTTCCCGGCCAGACCCCCAATTGTCACGCTCTGTGATGCCAAGGACTGATATCCTTCTAGCTACACAAGGTGCAAGGCTAAAAATAATATGTAATAAATTATTTTAGAGGTTTTAATCTTTTTTATTAATATTAAAAGATTATAAATTTAATTGGGAGGGGCCTGCAAGCAGGGGTGTTTTGGATGCCCTCCAAAGGTGTTCGTGATGATACACAGAAGCTTTGTAACCTTTTACACTGGGGCCTGCAAGCAGGGGTGTTTAAGTGCCCAGTAAAAATAGTGGCTAAGAAAGGGCCACAACTCCTAGTGAAACAAGACTTACTGTAGGCTTTAAGAGGAGGAGGGGGGGCTTTCTTAAGGTAAACTGGACAGCTGGAAGCGGTTGGAAAGGTTGGCTTGATGACTGGACAGAGTTGGAGTTGAGGAAAAGAGGCTTTGAAGTCTTGAAGACTGATTTACTGGGCAGGACACTAGTAAGCTGGACTGGTGGAATGCTGATGGTAAATATGATAAAGCTGGGGAATCAAAATACAGGGGGAAGAAAGGGCCTCTTAAATGCCTTTCTGGAGCCCTGATGGCGAAACACCAAGTGTTATTTTGGCTATGGGAACACTACAAGGAAGGATTTATCCCTAGTAGAAATAAATGATGTAATTTATCAAATTATTACATGTACAGGCTGTCAATAATTAATACAGTCTGTCAGTCATCTGTAGACATCATCTGAGGGCGCTTCAAGAGCTCTTACTTTGATGTACAACATGTATTGATCACTTGATCAATAGAATAAAAAAGAAATAATCAAATTATAGTACTGAATCTTATTTCTGTTTAATTTTGGTTATTTCATATGTAAAGTTCTGTGCCATGAGAGTTCTTGTCATACTTGCATGGAGGGCGCTTTTACAGCTCTCCATTCAATTATTTGACAAGCAAACATCATGGGAAAGGTGTCAACATTTATTATTTTCCCGTGATTAAATAAGCTTGTCATTTAGTTTAATTGTACAAGTTCTTTTAGATTTATTTGAAGTATTCTTATGTTTCCTTTATACCCTGTTTCGTGTCTTTCATGTGTTATAATATTATTTAACTTATACTGTATGTATTTGTATAAGTTAATAATAGTACAAAGACTTATAAAACAGTGTGATATTTATGTCAAATGTGTACCTGGCACCTGTAATCAAAAGCCACAACCAACGCTGCGGCCATACTTTTCCTACTAAGGCCAAGATAGCCCAATTGGTTGGTTGTAAATAGACTACTGGTCCAAAAGGAAGGAAGACACGAAAGTATTCACCTTTCTGGGAACATTAAACCACTTTGGGCCTTTCTATACTTGTAACTACGCCCTACCGTAACCAAACCAGTTATACAGGTAACTAGGGCTTAGTAGAAGACTAGACCAGGCAGAACAGAGCTTCTGATTCGCCCCCAAGAGCACAGAATGGATATATAAACATCCCTTCCTTCCCACGAAATGATATCCCCATCTTCATTTACATTTACCAGCTTTTACCCACCATATCAACCAGCCTTATAGCCTGTTATATAGTCAGTTTTTGCTTGTTTTATACCTGAAGTTCATTCAAAAACCCTTTCACATTTCTCAGCACTAAAAAGTCACCTGTTACTCAACCTTGTGAGCGCTTCTGGACCACCTACAACTCCCTGAAGAACCTCTGACAGGAAATAGAATCAGTAAGTCTATTTCCTCCATTCCTCCAGTAGTTATTGTCTAGGTGTACCCCTTGTTCAAAGGAATAGACTTTCAGGTACCCAAAATACCCCCTGTTCACACAGGTCCTGAATATTTTAGAGGGCCCAGTAAATACCCCTGTAACTCAGGCCCCTCTGTTAATAAAAACTTTATAGTTTTTTTATCTTTTCACCTTTTTTACCCACCTTTCACTGCACAACCTGCAGCTGTTTTTACCTTTCACCCTGTGTAGCTAGAAGAATCCAGTTCTTGGCATCACAGAGGCTGACACACACCAAGAAAGCCAATATGTGGTCCAGCACCCACAAGTTGGCCTTCAAGAACTCATAGGGTTCCCAGAGGGATCCCAAGTCTATTTAAGGAGCTCTTCAACCGCCCAAGTAATGCTCCTCATGATCTACAATACCCCCCGACACCTCCCCACCTTGTATCAGATACAAATCTTCATAAATAGCCTGGTAAGTCCCTTAGTAGTATTTCTTTAGCCCTGTCTTCTCCACAAACACCACAGTTACCACCCAGCCCCATAAACCACCTTTTCAATAAATCAAAGATTTGCGGTTTCCACCCAGAAGATCCTCAATTTCCCCTAAGATTATTACTAGTAAGTAATAACCCTTCTTTCTTGAGAATATTCCCCATTCCTTTCCAATGGGATTTAAACCACCCCTTTTCAAAAAGGCCTCAGTTTTCCAGGTCATTAAATCCTCTGCATTTACATGCAAGATACCTTAGAGGGATTCAAACACCCCTGATTAATCAGGCCCCCTCTGGATTTAATTATATTAAATTTATTTAATATAATTAAACTCATTTTCTCTTATTTTTACATCACAAATTCCCTTATTATCTTGGTAGTTAGGCCTTCATTTTACCTCCCAGATTTTTATACTCTTTCACCTTGTACTTTGCACCACATTTAGCTAGAAGGATTTCTCCTTGGCACCACGTAGGCTGACAGGTTCCATGTGGTTAGAGGGGTTACAAATGTATATTATGGAATAATTTAATTACAATAGGGGGTATCAATTATGACCAAATCCACCATTATCTAATCAACTGGTTTTGAAAATCCACCATTTTTAAAAACCATTGATACCCATATAACATTGGTCAGAATGTCCAAAATCCAAATTTTCTTGAAAAGTTTAATTCACTGGTTTTAATGGTGGATTTGGTCATATTTGATACCCCCTAATAATCAATCTTGTCATTGAGTGTATATAGTGACTATTATAGAGGGTGTAAAATATAACCATCTTCACAATTAAACCAGTGAATTAGGTTTTTCAACAACATTTCACTTTTGAGATTTTTGAACCATTTTAAATTGATATCCATGGTTTTTAAAAATGGTGGATTTTCAAAACCAGTTTATTAGGTATCAAATATGACCAAATCCACCATTATGTAATCAACTAGTTTTGAAAATTAACCGTTGATAAAAACCATGGATATCTATATAAAATGGTTCAGACTGCGCACAAATGAAATTGTGTGGGCAAACCTCATTCACGGGTTGTAATTGTGGATTTAGTCATATTTGATACCCCCTATTAGATACTTGTGGTTTTTTTCTTATTTGATAACCCCTAATGAATCTATTAGGGGGTACCAAATATGACCAAATGCACAATTACAACCAGTGAATTAGGTTTTTCAACAAAATCTCACTTTTGAGAATTCTGAACCATTGTATATTGATATCCTTGTTTCTTAAGAAAGATGGATTTATACAACCAGTTGATTAGATAATGGTGGATTTGGTCATATGTGGTACCCCCAAATGGTTCAGAATTCTCAAAAATGTTTTTTTTGAAAAGGCTAATTCACTGGTTTTAAATGTGAATTTGGTCATATTTGATACCCCCTACTAGGTGCTATCAAATATGACCAAATCCACAATTAAAACCGATGGATTAGGGTTTTCCACATAAATTCACTTTTGAGAATACTGAACCATGTTATGTAGATATCCATATTTTTTTTAACTTGTGGATTTTCAAAACCAGTCGATTAGATAATTGTGGATTTGGTCATATTTGAAAGCCCCTATTAGGTGGTATCAAATATGACCAAAGCCACCAATAGGGGGTATCAAATATGACTACATCCACCATTAGGGGGTATCAAAGATGACCAAATCCACCATTATCTTATCAACTGGTTTTGAAAATCCACCATTTTTAAAAATCATGGATATCTATATAAAATGGTTCAGAATTCTCAAAAGTGAAATGTTGTGGAAAAACCTAATTCACTGGTTTTAATTGTGGATTTGATCATATTTGATACCCCCTATTAGGGGGTATCAAATATGATCAAATCCACCATTATCTAATCAACTGGTTTTGAAAATCCAACATTTTTCAAACCAATGGATATCTGTATAAAACAATTCAAAATTATCAAAAGTGGAATTTTGTTGAAAATCCTAATTCACTGGTTTTAATTGTGGATTTGGTCATATTTGATACCCCCTATTATCTAATCAACTGGTTTTGATATTTCACCATCTTCAAGAACCATGGATATCAACTGCCAGCCACCAAGATATTACATGTATTATGTAACATGTAATAATGTAACATGTAATACTTGAAAACTGCAAACTTGAATAATTATTATTATTCTTTATTTTTATTATTTTTTATAGTCTGGACAGAATGGAATTTAGACCTTATCATTTTATCAAATAGTACAATAGTCTAACAGTTAGAGCCTGGCTCAGTAATAACTGTTATTGACATAAGGACCTGAGTTCAAGCCACACTCATGACCAAATTGTCAGCTTGCTACTATGACGGAGCAACCTGTCACAAGTTTACCACAAAATTATTATAAAAAATATAGAATATCAAATAATATTTAGAATATTATTTGATATTCTGAATCTACACTAAATTTAATCTAGGGTACCTCACTCACAGGTACCCCTAATTCCCACTCCTTCACTATGTAAATTAGCAAAGAAGAATTAGCAAGTACCTTTTAAATAAAAAGTACTTGCCGTAATTAAATGCTTATATATATATATACATATGCTTAAAACCCATTTCCAGTCACGGAAATGAGGTGTTGTGTAAATTGGGGGAGATAGGGTAAATACACCGTGTTTTACTCAAACCCCGCGTACCGCAGTCCGCAGAGCTTGAAGTTCAACCCGCGTGACTGAAAGCCCGCGCCAAAGTTGGGATACAAGCCCCCGCGCAAGCACTAAGCCCCTTACAGACTCCCAGCTTGGCACGCGGACTCCACAGTCACTCAGGTACACCCAAAACAGTAAAAACACGCCCCAGTGACCTCATTACATATGTTACATATGTAATAACGGTTACTGGGGATTAAATAATTAAATATACTAAAGTGTATTATTATTTATACATATAATTAAAATATACTGACTGAACAAACAGTACAAACAATACTGTGGCTTATTATAAAATACAAATAAGCCACTAGTATTAAATCTATAACAACCAGTACTGATGTACTACAGACTGTAAGACAATATAAATATGTAAATAATAATAAAATACATTAATAAAATCAATTGGTGACGTGTATTCAAAGCAGGGGCTGCTGAAGCGTCACCAAGAAAGCAAAATGGCCAAAATGTGGTCCTAAGATCCCACAAGTTGGCCAATAATAACTACAGGGTCCCCAGGGGGAACTCAAGACTATTTAAGGAGCTCTTCAACCGCCCAAAGAAGGCTCCTCATGCTTCCCAATACCCACTAACAACCTTACCCACTTCTTATTAGATATATACATCTTTATAACACAGTCTGGTAAGCGTCTTAGTAGTTATTCTTTAGCCCTGTCTTCCCCAACAACTTCACAGTGCCCATCAAGCTCCAACAATCATCCATCCAAGCGCTTCAAACTTTCCAGTTTCACCCAGAATATCCCCAAGATCCCTCAAGGTTTATTACTAGTAAGTAATAACCCTTTTCTTGAAGATATTCCCCACTTTCCTTTCCTGGGATTAAACCACCCCTGTTCCAACAGGCCCCAGTGTTCCAGGTACCTAAATCCTCTGCATTTATTTGTAAGATACCTTAGAGGGATCTAAACCACCCCTGATTTATCAGGCCCCTCTGGTTTTTAATTATATTAAATTTATTTAATATAATTATTAATCTATTTTTCTCTCAATTTTTACGTCACAATTCCCCCATATCTTTTGGGAATTGTAACTTGTACCTTACCCAGAGTTTATATAACTCTTTCCATCTATCCTTGCACCACCTGTAGCTAGAAGGACTTGTCCTTGGCATCAGGGAGGCTGACAATTGGGGGTCTGGCCGGGAAAATTTTCAAATTTATTTTTGAAATAAAAAACCCGTAATTTTTTATTTTTTTGTATAAAAAATATACACATAAAAAACCAATAAAAAACCATCATTTTCATATATACCTCATCCTATAAAATTCAAAACAACTAACAAAAAACTGTTTTGCTTTCCATTTTTTTTTTAAAAAAAAAACCAAACCCACAAAATTAAAATAACAAAACCGTAAGTTTTCAAATTTTCTAAAAATACACAATTAAAAATACATACTAATAAAAAAATTCTAAAAAGTTACAGTATTACATACTTACAATTATTTTTTTATCTGCGGCGCGTACAGTGAACCTTCAAGAAAACGCCACTTTAATTCAACATTATCTTCGAATCCTTCGACCCAAAAAAGAAGAAGAAGTTCGAAATTACCGCCCCAGCAACTGGGATCTCCTTACTGAAGAAGAGAGAATCATCCTCGCCGCGTATCATTCTCATTTAAGAGAAGAAAGGAACCTCGAGGCAGAGATTACTCTCCATAACTACTTACAAGCATTAAAATTAAAAGGGAAAGAATATCGCGAGAAAGATATCAAGAGAGAAGTAAGTTCCCCCTCTCCTCCATCATTAATTACCACCTCTAACAACCATTACACCCAGTGGCCTCCTTCGAAAACAATTCTCAAGGAGAAACTACTCCCACCGTCGACGCTGAAACCAACAACCCCCCAAGTAAGCATCTCTCCACATATTACATATTCAAAGAGCAGAAACTTACCATGGTTAAATCTACCAGGTCGACCAAGCCAGAGCTACGAGGTCTCTTACCCAGTCCAACAAGAGCTCGTAGCGGCAAAAGAGCTGCACCAGCGCGTCAAGAACCTCAACATGACGAGCATAGCGCGCAAGGGGCCTATCCCAGCCACGCCGGAAGCCACCCCAACTCCCCAGGAGCCAACGACGACGCTCCAAGAGCTCCCGCCTCCTCAAACGGAAGCAGAAACCCCCATGGACGTCGACGAGAGACCCCAAGAGTCGTCGGCAGCTACCCAGAAACGCCCTTCCACCCCGGAAATCCAAATCCTCTCGAAAGAGGAGCAGATCAGACACCGGGTGAAAGAGCACGTCTCCATTTGGAAACAGTGCCAAGTCTCCTTAAGGCAGGGGCCTACAGAAGAGCTGAGAGCCTTGCTGACTACGGCGCAAGACAGCCAGAAAGCTCTCCAAAAGCTCATCCCCAACGAGGAGATAGAAGCTTATGTGAAAGGGTGGAACCCCTGGGAGGAAAAGAAGATCCACTTCCCCGCACCGCCCAAGAAGAACACCCTAAAGTTCAAAAAATTAGACAGGGGGAAGAACAAGAGCTCCTCTTCCATCAACTTCGACGACCCAGTGAAGTGGAAGAAAGCCACAGATCTTCTTCTCATTGCGGCCAATCTTTACAAGAATATAGATTAGAGCCTTCTGTAATACATTCTCTATTTGATTCTATAGAAGCCCTCAATAATAATTTAAATACTCTAGATGTTAACAATGAGGCCAATCTAAAAATAATTGTGGATAAAATAGATAACAACTTAGAAGAAATTAAAGATAACATTACTGCGCGCACCATGAGAATCCTACAAACACTGGACAAACCATTACCCCTTGAGTTACCAGTGCACCACAGTGATACATTGTTGGGAATTAACAAAAATAGTGAACATCTTAAAGAAATAACTAAAGAAATTAACAAAAATACAAATGACACTTTAGATGTTCTTGAGGAAATGCAAACTTCCCAAGTAACAATGGCAGAATATGTTATTAATCCCCTCAAAAAGGATGAAACAAATAACAACAAACTAGAGGATTTAATTATAAATCTTAATAACAATTTCAATACAAAATTTGAGAAACTAGAGGAACAAGTAAACAACAAATTATCAGTCCTTACCTCTGAAATTGAATCATTGAAATTGAAAGACAATGTAATTTCTAAATTAAAAACTATCATCTCAGGTATAGAATCCTTGAAAGAGGAGAAAATGAATCCACAATACCATGAGCCTCAAGGACCCAGCAGCTCACACAGTGAAGAAGAAATGGTTAACCAAGCAACAAACAATTGGAATAAGTATGGTGACAAGGTACCTGACATTAAACCCACCACGTATCTTGACAGAGATGAAGCTCCTCACATTAATATTAATTCTAATTATCATAACAACAGAGAGGAGAAACAAAATAATCCTTATAAAAATCTCCAATACTTGAGTCCCAACATTGTCCCTCAAGAAAAACATAGCGCCCTCAATACCAATAGTGCCCAACCTAGGTATAACAATCCTTTTATGCAGAATAGACCTATGACCAAAGATACCAGAATGTCCACACCTTACAGAAACTCTGATATGACTGCTATACACAAACTTATGCCCCCCTTAAAAGATTGGCCCAAGTTTGATGGTAAAGGAGAATATGACCACATGAGTTTCATAGAATACATTGATCACATAGTAAGGACTTACCAAGCTGATGATGAAGTCATCACTTCAAGACTTACTGTACTCTTTGAAGGAATGGCTTCTACTTGGTTTATTACCAAAAGTAAAGCTGTAGGACACCAATCTTGGTCAGTGTGGAAAGAATTAATCAAAGCCCAGTTTGGCACCAGAATTTGGAAAAATGAAAAGTGCCAAGCCTTTGAAAAAGATTACTTTGATCCAACCACAGAAACAGCTTCTGAATGGTGTTTGAAACAAAGAAGAAGGATTGAATGTGTGTATGACAGAGTCTCAGATGAAGAAGCCAACAACAGATTACTGAGTCAATGTAAAGGAAATCTTGAGAGTATAATGAGATGTAGATTCCCCTCACTAGATGTAGACCTGACAGAATTCAGCAGTGTATTAAATGAAATGGTAGTCCTTAATGGATGGAACAAGAAGTACACCAGGAATAACATCCCTGAGAGAAAAGAGTTCCAAAAAGAATCCACAAAGGTTAACCCCACAACTGAAATACCCAAGAAAACTGCTACTCCTGAATGTTTCAAGTGTGGAGAAAAGGGTCATTGGAAAAATGAATGTACCAATATACGTAAAAGAGTAAATATGGTAGTAATGAACACCCCATCAGAAACTGAAGAAGATAACCATTCCCAGTTTGAAATAGTCATGAATGAACCAGCTGAAGAAGACTTGATGAGAATCTCAGTTATCCAAGCTGACATTGGGGATGAATTATCCATTAATGCTATACATGGTGACTCTAATTTACCACAAAGATGGGATCCCTCCATGAAGGTTGGCCATATATCTGACGCAAAGTTACTCACCAATAAACCTGAAGCTGGTATGAGTTATACCATGGGGAAAACCAGTTATACTACTGTCTTGTTTGATAACAAAGAAATAAGAGTCCTCCTTGACGTAGGAGCTTTCTGTTCTTGTGCCAGTAGTACCTTTCTAGATGAATGTTACCCCAGATGGAGAGATAACTTAATGCCCATGCCAAAAGCCAAGTTCAGTAGTTGCAACTCAGCCATGAAACCTATTGGAGTAGTATCCATACCTCTAATATTTCCTCACTCTAAAGGATCTCTTAGGTTATCTGTTGAATTTGTAGTGTTACAAGATGCAGTCTGTGATTACCTGATCCTAGGTAATGATGCTTTCTGTATGTATGGTATAGATATTTTCCAGAGTAAAGATAGATTCTACACTATTGGTGGTGATTGGAAAAGAAAATTCCAAATCTGCAACATTAACATCAAGATACCAGATGCCATTAACAATGTTGAAATCCAAGAAGATCTACTATCTTTCCAGAAAGAATACTTATCACAAGCTGCTGTCAGTGACATATTAAATGAGAAACAGAAGATGGATGTGTTGAAAACTTGTTTTGAACATAAAGAAGCTTTCTGCACTACAGAAGAACCAATTGGTAACATCAAGGGCCATGACATGAAATTGGAACTTAATATTGACAAACCTTATCCCCCACAGTTGAGGAGACCACCCTACCCCTCCAGCCCCAAATCAAGAGAAGCTCTGGAAACACACATCAAAGAGCTACAAGAACTCAAAGTCCTGAGAAAAGTTGGACATAATGAACAGGTAGAAGTCACCACACCTGTAATAATTGCCTGGCATAATGAAAAGTCAAGAATGGTGGGAGATTTCCGTGCTCTGAATAACTACACCAGACCTGACTACTATCCTATTCCCAGGATAGACCATTCATTACACAACTTATCTAAGGCCAAGTATATCACCACTATGGATGTACTGAAAGGGTTCCATCAGATCCCCATAGCTCCTGAGAGTAGGAAATTCCTGAGGATTATATGTCACCTAGGGATTTTTGAATACCTCAGAATGCCTTTTGGCATAAAGAATGCGCCATCACACTTCCAAAGAATGATGGACTCCATTTTTGGCTCATTCATTAGACAAAACTGGATGATGGTATACATAGATGACATTATCATTTACTCTGATGACTGGGAAACTCACCTAGAAAAGATCAATATAGTACTCCAAACTGCCACACAAGCAGGGTTAAAAATGTCCATCAAAAAGTGTAACTTTGGATATGGAGAACTTAAAGCACTAGGAAGAGTAGTCTCAGGTCTTTCCCTGGCTATAGACCAGAACAAAGTGGCAGCAGTCTTAATGAAATCAATGCCTCAGAACAGAACAGAAATTATGTCCTTTCTAGGTTTCTGTAGTTATTACCGCCAACATGTCCCCAACTTTGCAAATGTAAGTAAAAGCCTCTACGCACTCTGTAATCATGATACAATATTTGAAATGACCTATGATAGAGTACAAAACTACGAAGAGTTAAAGAGACTCCTTACCACTGCACCAGTTTTAGCACAACCTGACTATACTAAACCATTTATACTGTATATTGATGCTTGTTTAGATGGTCTAGGAGCAGCCCTCCATCAGGAGTTCATAATAGAGGATAAACCTGCAGAGAAACCCATTCTATTTATCTCAAGACAAATCAAAAGTACTGAGAAGAAATATGGAGCAAGCCAAATGGAATGTTTAGGACTTGTTTGGGCTCTGGAAAAGTTACATTACTATCTTGAAGGATCTAACTTCCTAGTGGTAACTGACTGCACAGCTGTAAGAACCTTGATGAATATGAAGACCCCTAATAGACAT
Source organism: Puccinia hordei (assembly GCA_007896445.1). NCBI lineage: Eukaryota > Fungi > Basidiomycota > Pucciniomycetes > Pucciniales > Pucciniaceae > Puccinia > Puccinia hordei. The sequence continues at coordinate 251,216 of RDRW01000164.1, read as the reverse complement.
ATGCTTAGATGGCAAATTGCAATTCAACAGTATAGAGGACATATGACTATTATTCATAAGTCAGGAGCCAAGCACAAAAATGCAGATGGACTGAGTAGATGGGCCTTGCCTGATAACCCAGATAATCCTGCTTATGACCCAGAAGATGAGGACATATTTCCCATCCTGGGAATTCATGTGTGTGACCTAGATGATGCATTTTATGAATTAGTCCAGAATAGCTATGACAAGAACCCTGAGTTGTTACAACTAGTAGACATACTTAGAAATGACAACAGCTCAACAGAACTAATAGCCAGTCTACCAGAAGAATCAGCCAAACATTATAAACTTGGAAAGTTCAGTCTCCTAGATGGCCTTCTATATTTCAGGAATAGGCATTCAAGTGTACTAGTGCTAAGTGACCCTTCCCAAATTGATAACATTCTGAAAGAATGCCATGATAATGTTAATTCTGGACACTTTTTTGAAGAAAGAACAGTAGAGAGAATTAAATATACAGCATGGTGGATCAATTGGAAAGAACAAGTACACAACTACATCAAATCTTGTGATGCGTGTCAGAAAGGCAATAAGCAAACTGGAAAAAGATTTGGCTTACTGCAGAAAATATCTGAACCAACTGACAAGTGGGAAATCATAAACATGGACTTTGTGACAGGCCTACCCCCAGGAGGATCCTTCTCATATAACTCAGTACTAGTAGTTGTAGACAGATTCTCCAAGAGAGCCAGGTTCATACCTAACCATAAAGATGATACTGCCATGGAGGTTGCCCTGTTGTTTTGGAATAGGATCATGGCTGATGTAGGTATACCCAAAATTATAATTAGTGATAGAGACCCCAAATTTACATCAGAATTTTGGAGGAACCTACATGACATGCTTGGTACTAAACTAGCTTTCTCCCCAGCTTATCACCCTCAGACTGATGGGTTAGCAGAAAGAATGATACAAACTCTAGAAGACATGTTACGTAGATTCTGCTCCTTTGGATTTGAATTTAAGAATCATGATGGATACACTCATGATTGGGTTAGTCTACTACCAGCATTGGAAATTGCCTATAATAGTAGTAAACATTCCTCCACCAAAGAAGCTCCATATGTCTTGGAAAGAGGATGGATACCACGCATGCCCAAAGATACTTTGAATGATAAATTACCCCACCTGCATCCAACAGCACTAGATTTCAAGAAAATGTTACATCTGACCCAACAACATGCTAAGAAATGCATGGAAGAAGCAGTAGAATACAACAAAGGGAGATGGGATAAAAGCCACAAAGAACCTGAGTTTAAAATAGGAGATAAGGTCCTTTTATCCACTATTAACTTCAATAACTTGGGAGGTAGCAGGAAGCTAAAGCCCCCTTTTATAGGTCCCTTTACCATTAAACAACTTCATGGAAAAAATGCTGTGGAAGTCATACTGACAGAGGAACTATCCAGAAAACACCCAGTATTCCCAGTCAGTCTGGTAAAACAGTACCAATCCAGAACTGAAGATGAACCAGTCACTCAACAACCAGTTCCCCTGATGGAGGTCCCACCTTCTGTGTCAGCCTTAGAGCTAATACCATTAGCCTACAAGTCTTCCTTACACACATTTTCAGACCAAAACTTAATCATATCTTCTACAGTTTTGAACTTACACTTGTTTTGACTTCAGATTCTGTTTCCTCATCATATTTTAGCCCCAGTTACAACTGAGCACTTTCTCTATATCTTACTCCTTCACATAGTAAGGAATTACTGGTGAATTTATTCTACATATTGTTACGCCGTGTTTCAGATGCAAGCTGACCACAAGCCTGCACTGCTTATGTCATCAAACTATGAAAATGTTCGAGTCTGAGTATCCTCTACACCCCAGAAGATACACAGACTCCAGAATACTACACAACAACCACACACTTCAGAAAAAGGACTTCAACCAGTTGAACCCAGCAGCTTCCTCAACAAGATTTTGGAATATTAAGTAAGGCTCCTCACTTCTCTGATTATTTCCCAGTCCAGCTGTCATTTAATCAACCAGTGAGTCCCTTCTTCTGCAACTTCATCAACTCCCCCCAAGTCCTTCTTCTCTAGTCTGTCTGTTCTGTTCTATCCTCCCCTTTTCTCTTCTTTCTACTAAACCATCAATCCCAGCAGTGGCACAGAACCATTAAGATAGAATCCTGCTAGATAGAGCATAGCCCAGCAATAAGTTGCTTGATCATTCTAAGATCCTTTCCCCTTGTATTTTTGTTGATTTTATCAGGGAAAATCAACCAGGTTTCCATCTAAGAATCCTAGAGTCAGTTTCCTTTGACCTAAAAAAGATTGGCTGGCTTCAGTTTCCTTTGACCAGGTACCTTCACCCAGTTTCAGTTGTGGAAGAAGAGGCTGACCACTCATTTGGCAGCTCCCAGATCATTTAAGATCTTTTTATTATCATTATACTAGTTCTACTTTTTCTACTAAGTAATTCTATTACTTAATCCCCCTTTCCCTTGTGTCCTGTTGTCACTCAAGAGACCCAGGCTCACAATTGGGGGCCTCATCGGGAAATATATCTCCTTTTAGACCTCTCCTTCTTTTTTTTTTCCGCTCAAAAATATCTATAAAATTTTCTAAGAGAAGTCACATACCTCTAAAAATATCTATAAAAAAAATTTCAAGAGAAGTCACATACCTCTAAAATTAAAAATACCAAAAATAAGGCCTTTACTATCTCGAAAAAGAAAAAAAAATCCTATAAAAAACTATTATACACAGTTAATTAAGAGAAGATTCTAATCGAGACTCTCCACTCTTCTTTTCATAATACTCGTTTCCTTATAACGCACTCTGCAAAAGTGAAGACTAGAAACCAGAAGCGCGCAGCTATCATCGCCGACGAACCTCTTTTTAGACCTCCGTCGTCAGACTCCTTGAACCACTCGAACCAGTCGAGTCCTAAATCTGTTCTAGCTTCTCCTACTCCAAGCGACTTGGAGCTACTCAACGAGTCAAAGGCAGTACCTCCAGCCAACGGCCAAAGGGTTAATCGCGATATTTGGATCCCCATAAACACCGCCGGCCCTAAGAAAAAGAAACAAGTCAAGAAGAAAAAATCTTCTCTCCCAGAACCGTCTAATAGAGCGGTTATAGACGAATCCGTCGGTAGTTCTGATCCTATCAGCTACTCAGAAGGTTTCTATCCTTGTCTTTATCTACCATCACCCCACTCGTCCTTAGTGAACGTTATACTAATAGTATAAAAATCCTTTTTTTTACGCTTTTACTATGCCTGCTCATCTCAGAAATGGACGAGATCTCTCAGCAGAACAGCAGAAGCTTGGACCATCTGCTGAACGCGTCTACACCCTCAGCCCCGCAGCGGCAGAACGCCTTCGCAGAACTGGCAAGCAGCCTCCCACCGTTACCGGATCTAGTCAACTATCGAAGAGTCGAGCTATCTCCTCCAATAGATCTGAACTTGGGGGTATCGCCGTCGAGAGTAAACTCCTTGGCCACGTCGATGGCACTAGCGTCGAGCAGGTCGACTCCGGTACCTCCTCCTGTGGAACGGCAAGCGTTCTCTCTCCCCAGTATGCAACCAACGCCTCTAGAGACGACGAGAACCCAGTTGGGCCCATCGCAGGACTTGCTAGAGCCTACTCCCCCGGATCAGGCTACGCCGATGGAGGGAATAGTCAACGGCAACGTCCTGGATATGGCTCAAATCGCCTTAGACCAGCAGTGGTCGATTTTCGTTCAAGCCCGGAACAGCCAAGATCCCAATCTAATGACGATCGCTCTCCGCCAAGCCATAGCCAGTCAAGAGATGTTGACAGGCATGGTGGGACACGAGAGGATGATGGCCATCAGCGAGAACTGGTCAGCTCAGGAAGAACTGAACCAGCTAGAGCGCTCGACGATGACCAATCCACCTGTATCAGAGCCGTCCAATCGAATGCAAGAGGCTACGCCCCGTCCTTCGTCACTCCCTGTCAACCAGCCAACCGTGCCCATGTCCCAGCCACCACAGGCTCAGCCGACGGTCAGGCAACGCGTACCTACACCGGACGTCCAATACCTGGGGCGTTCCCATCACGTGACGCGAGAGCCAATCCGCGCTCCCCCGGAACCCCCCTTGACATATCCGAATACTTCACACCGGTCCCCCTTACATCAACCTTTAGCGGTGAGACCAACGCAACCCCTACAAGGTTGGAACAACCAAAACCACCATTATGGTCCACCCCAGCATCCATTCCCAAACCAGTACATGCCTATGTACAACCAAGCTCAGCCGTACCAAGCTCCTCAGCGCGGCCGTGGTTCCAGAAACAGGAACAACCGGAACAACAGGAATACCTCCACCATGGTGAGAATGGCAGAAGTATTGTTGAGAACAGAGAGGGAAGTGGGTTTCTCCAACAGAAGGCATGGAAGAAACAACCACAGAGGCAGAGGGGGAGGAAATCAACAGTTCTGGAACCAATATCAGAATCACCAAGCCCATCAACAATAGGAGAAAACTCTTTTAATAATTCTTTCTCTAACCCCTCTTCAAGGGAATTTTTCTTGACCAATTTAAATAACAACATCTCAAAAGATACTCCCTTATTATTGGAAGAAAAATTGAAAGACTTGTTTTCTGACTTTCTGTCTCAACTTAGTGGCACAGTAGATACTATTCCTGGCACTCTTCTAGAATCTTGTGTGACTGATTTCAAACACATTATGCATCAATCATTGAATGAGATTATTCAGTCTGAAATAGTCCCTTACTTGATTTCAAAATTAAGTGAGCACTTAGAAGAGATCTACCCTAAGAAGGAAGATGTTGGTGGTGAGAATACCTTTGAATCACTCAAAGAATTCTTTGAGGAAAAGTTAGAAAGCATGAGAGATACCATGTTAATTAATGATTCCCAACAACATGCCAATCTAGAATCCTTGAAGAAAGATATCTGTAATATGCATCAGGATCTGAACATCCAGTTCCAGAATGTCCTTAATCTCATGACTGAGTCAAACTCTGCTGAAAGTGAAAGATTTGAGATGAATAAAAGAAGAATTGGTGACTTACATCAGAATGTGGTCAACATCAATAACAAGATGGCGTCTTTGATACAACCATTTGATAGAGATAGCCCCCCTCATCTCCATTCAAATAACCCTTTCATGAATAACCCTTCAGCCCCTCCTTTGACTCAACATCTAGCTGAACCACCAAAGATTACCCATAATGAGTCTGAGAACAAAGTTACTCCACCTCTCCAAATGAATAATTTCTCTGAGAAACTTCCAACTCCTGTTGATGATGATGGATTTCCTTTCATCAAGCATGAAAATGTTGACTTGGACATGAGGAAAGAATTATGGAAAGCCATTCCCAAGAGCTCTGATTGGGAGAAATTCTCAGGAGAATTACCTTATAACCATGAGATGTGGCTCAAGAATATTGAAGTCTTTGTAGAAGACTATTACCTATTGGACCATATGGTAGTAAGCAGGTTGACTGGTCTTTTCACTGACACAGCCAAGAACTGGTACCTAGGTATCAGAGATCAGCATCATAAAAAATCTTGGGCTTGGTGGAAGAATGCTATCAGAAATAAGTTTGGCACCCATAACTGGAAATGGAAGATGCAACAAGAGTTTGAGAAAGACTATTTCACCTTTGAGAACAAGAAAGTGCATAAATGGTTCAACACTCAAAGAGAAAGACTCAGAGCTTACCAACCAGATATTAGTGAGTACCTTATCTGTGAAAAAGTCTTGAAACAATGTCCTGGTAATCTGGAACATGCTGTCAAAAGCAGGTACAAGAAAGAGGACACAGAAATGAAATTTGAGGACATGGTAATCATAGTGGAAGAAGTTCTTGAAAGAGCCTTAAGGAGTTATAAAGCTAGCAATGTTCCCCAAAGACCATCTTGGAACAATAATAATAAGAAAGCTGAGACTCCTAGAGCTAATCCTCCTCTTACTAAGACTGCCCCCAATACCTTTCCTGCCCCTAGAGTCAATTCTTCTATCACCTGCAATTTCTGCAAGCAGACTGGACATTTTGCTAGAGAATGCCCCAAGAGGAAGAACAGCATTAATAATGTAGATGCTGATGTCTCAGTTGAGGATACAACTGAGCCTCAGAATGGTGAAGAATATGATTATGACCAAGCTCTTCCTTCTGAAGATGAACAAGGAATAGAGAATGAAGATAAGAACCACTTTGTAGCAGTTGTATCTCAAGATGGTACCTCTGATTTCATAAGTGAATTCAACCTCTTGGCCATAGAATGTGATCCTTCACCTGAATTCTCCATAGCTGAAATACAAGCTGAATCCCACCAACCACAAACTTGGTCTACTGATTGCCAGATTTCTCATGTAGAAGATGCCAGACTCATGAGATGCAAACCTGATAGAGGAAAAGCTTACTTGATTGGCTTGCAGAACATTACTAGTATCCTCATCAAGGGGAATGACTTCAACTGTTTACTGGACAGTGGAGCTTCTTGTTCCATCATCAGCTCCACTCTACTGAATTCTATTCAACCAGATTGGGAAGCAAATCTGTTACCTATAACTCAAGCAAAGTTCCACAGTTGTAGTGACCAACTACAACCTCTAGGAATTGTAGAACTCCCAATTATCTTCCCTCATACCAGAGGTTCTATCAGAATGGTAGTTGAGTTCATAGTGATGAAGAATGCAAGAATAAATTACCTTATTCTAGGAAATGATTACATGTCCCTGTATGGTTTTGACATTACTAACAGTAAGGAAAGGTATTTCACCATTGGAAATGAGAATAAAAGAAAGAAATTTAGTTTCAAGCCCCTGAATGGAGGAAAAAGCTCTCCTTCTACTGAAATCTCTTCCATTAAGAAATCAGATCCATTGTTAGAGTCCTTCATCAACCAGGAATTATCAGCTGCTTCCATATGTGATAAACTACTCACTGAGCAGAAAGGAGAATTGTGCAATCTCCTCTACCAGCATAAACTAGCCTTTGCTGATACTGACCAAGCTCTGGGAGCCATCAAAGGACATGAAGTTCACATCAAGCTGACTACTGAAAGACCATACCCTCCACTACTCAGAAGACCTCCCTATCCTGCTAGTCCCAAGAGCAGAGAAGCCCTAGAAGAACATATAGAGGAACTTGTCAGACTTAAAGTGTTGAGAAAAGTAGGGCACAATGAAGCAGTTGAGATAACTACTCCAGTAATTATAGCCTGGCACAATGGCAAGTCTAGAATGGTAGGAGACTTTAGAGCTTTGAACACCTACACTGCTGCTGATAGATATCCCATCCCCAAAATCAGTGAAACTCTTAATAACCTGGCCAAAGCCAAATTCTTGACCAGCATGGATGTACTGAAAGGATTCCATCAAAATGTTATAGCTGAAGACTCTAAACAATTCTTAAGAATAATCCTCCATAAAGGAATTTATGAATACCTGAGAATGCCCTTTGGGATCAAGAATGCCCCTTCTCATTTCCAAAGGATGATGGACACAGAATTCAGGAGAGAGTTAGATGAGAAATGGGTCATTATCTATATTGATGATATCATCATCATGTCTAATACATGGGAAGAACACTTGACTAGAATGGCTAGGATTTTGAAGATTGTTATCCAAATGAATATGAAGATCTCTCTCAAGAAGTGTAAATTTGGTTTCAACCAAATCAAGGCCCTTGGGCATGTTGTTTCTGGAATAGCAATTGGTATTGACCAGAATAAAGTAGCTGCAGTGCTACTTAAACCCATTCCCAGCAATAAGAAAGAGATCCAATCATTCTTAGGCTTTGCTGGGTACTATAGGCAGCATATAGACAGGTTTGCTGAGATTGCAAGACCACTAACTGAGTTATGCAGACTTGAAGTTGTGTTTGAAATGACCCATCAAAGGATATCTGCTTACCATTCACTAGTCAACAAGCTCACCACTGCTCCCCTTCTTTTATTCCCTGACTGGCTTCTACCTTTTAAACTCTATGTTGATGCTAGCATGACAGGGTTAGGAGCTGCATTACACCAAGTCCAAGTTATAGATGGACAGAGGAAAGAAGGCCCTATTGTCTTTATATCCAGGCAACTAAAAGATAGTGAAGCCAGATATGGAGCTAGCCAACTAGAATGCCTCTGTCTCGTTTGGGCCTTAGACAAACTGCACTATTACCTAGATGGGAGTGTGTTTGAGGTAATCACAGACTGCACAGCTTTACGTTCTCTACTTAATATGAAGACTCCCAACAGGCATATGCTGAGGTGGCAAATTGCTATCCAAGAGTACAGAGGAAACATGACCATACAGCACAGAGAAGGTAACATTCATAAGAATGCTGATGGTCTTAGTAGATGGGCTCTCCCAAATGACCCCAGCAACCCTGCTTATGATCCTGAAGATCAGGAAGATGACTCCAAGTTCCCCATCATGGGCATCCATATCTCTACTTTCCCCAAAGAATTCTTTCAATCTGTTAGAGAAGGTTATGAGAGAGACAAGAATGCACTTACTCTACTGCAGCTACTCAGGAAAGACCAGAAGGACAATGAGCTCAGGAATTCCTTACAAGAACCATGGAAGAAGTCCTATGTAGAAGGAAGATTCTCCCTCTTTGATGAACTCCTCTACTTCAGAGATAAGCATAACTCAGTGATAGTTATAGTAGACACCCCTAATATCAACACCATCCTCCATGAGTGTCATGACAGTGTTTACTCTGGTCATTTATCTGAAGACAGAACCATAGAGAAAGTAGCTGATACAGCTTGGTGGACCACTTGGAGAAAAGACACTATTGAGTATTGTGCTTCCTGTGAAAGATGTCAAAAGGCAAATAAAACAACTGGAAAAAGATTTGGACTACTAATGAAGATAGCTGAACCTTCCAAGCCTTGGGATATAATCAACATGGACTGGGTAACATCATTATCACCAGGAGGAGCAGCTAGCTATAATGCCTGCTTAGTGGTAGTTGATAGATATTCCAAGGCACCAATATTCATCCCTTGTTTTAAAGAAGACTCTGCCATGGACACTGCCATACTTTTTTGGAACAGAGTAATGCCAAGGACAGGAATACCAAGAGTCATCATCTCTGACAGAGACCCTAAATTTACCTCTGAATTTTGGACTGGGTTGCACAGTATGCTAGGCACAAAGCTTTCTTTCTCCACTGCTTACCACCCTCAGACTGATGGGCTAGCTGAAAGAATGATCCAAACATTAGAGGACATGATCAGAAGGTTCTGCGCTTATGGACTTGAATTTAAAGACAATGATGGATACACTCATGACTGGGTCTCCTTACTACCCATCTTGGAATTGGCTTATAGCACCAGTGTCCACTCTACTACAGGCAAAGCTCCTGCTATCTTGGAAAAAGGCTGGCTCCCTAACCTCCCAAAAGACTTCATAAAACAAGATAATATTGACATCCATCCCACAGCATGCACCTATGGAAAAATGTTTGATAAAGCTAGAGAACATGCTGAACAATGCATTAGAGAAGCTACTGCCTACAATAAAGATAGATGGGACAAGACCCATAAGGAACCAGAATTCAAAGTAGGAGACCAAGTCCTCATCTCAACTACCAACTTCAACAACCTCTCTGGTCCCAAGAAGATGAGAGACTCATTTGCTGGTCCCTTTGTGATCAAAGCCTTGCATGGAAAGAATGCAGTAGAAGTGAATCTTACAGAAGAGTTCAGCAGGAAGCACCCCACCTTCCCAGTCAGTTTAGTAAAACCATATCACTCCCCTGATGTCACCAAGTTCCCTCTCAGGCAACAAGTCAAAGTAGTCATCCCTACATTGGAGAATTCCACCAAGGAAAAAGTCATCTCAAAGATCCTCAGAGAAAAAAGACTAAGAGTTGATAACAGAGATGTGAAAATGTACCTAGCCAGATACAAGGGTATGAGTGCTGATCAGGATGAGTGGCTATTAGAACAAGACATGCCAGAATCTAGCACACTACTTAGGAGATTCAGGAGTGAAAAAAGGAACAACTGATTAAGTTACATCCTGTAGATGCAACCTCTTTTGGTGGTAGGGAATGTCAGCCTTAGAGCTAATACCATTAGCCTACAAGTCTTCCTTACACACATTTTCAGACCAAAACTTAATCATATCTTCTACAGTTTTGAACTTACACTTGTTTTGACTTCAGATTCTGTTTCCTCATCATATTTTAGCCCCAGTTACAACTGAGCACTTTCTCTATATCTTACTCCTTCACATAGTAAGGAATTACTGGTGAATTTATTCTACATATTGTTACGCCGTGTTTCAGATGCAAGCTGACCACAAGCCTGCACTGCTTATGTCATCAAACTATGAAAATGTTCGAGTCTGAGTATCCTCTACACCCCAGAAGATACACAGACTCCAGAATACTACACAACAACCACACACTTCAGAAAAAGGACTTCAACCAGTTGAACCCAGCAGCTTCCTCAACAAGATTTTGGAATATTAAGTAAGGCTCCTCACTTCTCTGATTATTTCCCAGTCCAGCTGTCATTTAATCAACCAGTGAGTCCCTTCTTCTGCAACTTCATCAACTCCCCCCAAGTCCTTCTTCTCTAGTCTGTCTGTTCTGTTCTATCCTCCCCTTTTCTCTTCTTTCTACTAAACCATCAATCCCAGCAGTGGCACAGAACCATTAAGATAGAATCCTGCTAGATAGAGCATAGCCCAGCAATAAGTTGCTTGATCATTCTAAGATCCTTTCCCCTTGTATTTTTGTTGATTTTATCAGGGAAAATCAACCAGGTTTCCATCTAAGAATCCTAGAGTCAGTTTCCTTTGACCTAAAAAAGATTGGCTGGCTTCAGTTTCCTTTGACCAGGTACCTTCACCCAGTTTCAGTTGTGGAAGAAGAGGCTGACCACTCATTTGGCAGCTCCCAGATCATTTAAGATCTTTTTATTATCATTATACTAGTTCTACTTTTTCTACTAAGTAATTCTATTACTTAATCCCCCTTTCCCTTGTGTCCTGTTGTCACTCAAGAGACCCAGGCTCACATTCTGGACAATTGAAAGTACATAAAATCCTGAAAGATAACAAAGAGAGGATACAGGGAAAAGATACAAGACTTTATCTTGTCAGATATAAGAACCAATCAGCAGACAAAGATGAGTGGTTACCTGAAAATAATATCCCAGATGGAGCAATTCATCTGAGAAATTACAGGGCATCCAAGAGGTCCTCTTGAAATTTTTTTCCTTAAATAACCTTATCTTTAGTTAGAAAATTACCTTTTTCCAGGAGACTTATCTTGGTGGTAGGGAATGTCAGCTTGCTACTATGACAGAGCAACCTGTCACAAGTTTACCACAAAATTATTATAAAAAATATAGAATATCAAATAATATTTAGAATATTATTTGATATTCTGAATCTACACTAAATTTAACCTAGGGTACCTCACTCACAGGTACCCCTAATTCCCACTCCTTCACTATGTAAATTAGCAAAGAAGAATTAGCAAGTACCTTTTAAATAAAAAGTACTTGCCGTAATTAAATGCTTATATATATATTTACATATGCTTAAAACCCATTTCCAGTCACGGAAATGAGGTGTTGTGTAAATTGGGGGAGATAGTGTAAATACACCGTGTTTTACTCAAACCCGCGTACCGCAGTCCGCAGAGCTTGAAGTTCAACCCGCGTGACTGAAAGCCCGCGCCAAAGTTGGGATACAAGCCCCCGCGCAAGCACTAAGCCCCTTACAGACTCCCAGCTTGGCACGCGGACTCCACAGTCACTCAGGTACACCCAAAACAGTAAAAACACGCCCCAGTGACCTCATTACATATGTTACATATGTAATAACGGTTACTGGGGATTAAATAATTAAATATACTAAAGTGTATTATTATTTATACATATAATTACAATATACTGACTGAACAAACAGTACAAACAATACTGTGGCTTATTATAAAATACAAATAAGCCACTAGTATTAATTATTATAACAACCAGTACTGATGTACTACAGACTGTAAGACAATATAAATATGTAAATAATAATAAAAATACATTAATAAAGTCAATTGGTGACGTATATTCAAAGCAGGGGCTGCTGAAGCGTCACCAAGAAAGCAAAAATGGCCAAAATGTGGTCCTAAGATCCCACAAGTTGGCCAATAATAACTACAGGGTCCCCAGGGGGAACTCAAGACTATTTAAGGAGCTCTTCAACCACCCAAAGAAGGCTCCTCATGCTTCCCAATACCCACTAACAACCTTACCCACTTCTTATTAGATATATACATCTTTATAACACAGTCTGGTAAGCTTCTTAGTAGTTATTCTTTAGCCCTGTCTTCCCCAACAACTTCACAGTGCCCATCAAGCTCCACCAATCATCCATCCAAGCGCTTCAAACTGTCCAGTTTCACCCAGAATATCCCCAAGATCCCTCAAGGTGTATTACTAGTAAGTAATAACCCTTTTCTTGCAGATATTCCCCCATTTCCATTCCTGGGATTAAACCACCCCTGTTCCAACAGGCCCCAGTGTTCCAGGTACCTAAATCCTCTGCATTTATTTGTAAGATACCTTAGAGGGATCTAAACCACCCCTGATTTATCAGGCCCCTCTGGTTTTTAATTATATTAAATTTATTTAATATAATTATTAATCTATTTTTCTCTCAATTTTTACGTCACAATTCCCCCATATCTTTTGGGAATTGTAACTTGTACCTTACCCAGAGTTTATATAACTCTTTCCATCTATCCTTGCACCACCTGTAGCTAGAAGGACTTGTCCTTGGCATCAGGGAGGCTGACAAAATTCAATAAAAACATTTATTTGAATTATTTCTATTTTTTTACCAAAATTAAGTTATAATTTAATTAATGAAAATCTTTGGCAAATTAATTTTCAAACATGCAATAAATGGATAAAGAACCATTTATTGGCATAGTTTTCTTCTTGAAAATCCTGGAAGATCCAAGATTACCACATGGTAATTTATGGTATAAAATTACACATAAATCAAGGTAAATCTTTATGTAAAATATATTAATTATGCAATAATAACTTATGAATTAATTCCCACCTGTTTAGCTCTCCAGAGCAAGTGCTTTTCCAAGCACTAACCCCAAAGGAAGCTATATGTACACGTGATTAATAATTATTTAGTTCAATTAGGGGGTATCAAATATGACCAAATCCACAATTATCTAATCAACTGGTTTTCAAAATCCACCATTTTTACAAACCATTGATATCTATATAAAATGCTTCAGAATTCTCAAAAGTGAAATTTTGTGGAAAAACCAAATTCACTGGTTTCAATTGTGGATTTGATCATATTTGATACCCCCTATTAAGAAAAATAAACATTAATTTAATTTAATTAATGTGAAATAAATATGGCATCATTTTAATAAAAATGACACCATTTTTCACATCAGATCACGAACAGGGTTCTCAGTTCCCCCTGGTGATCTTACCCTGATCACTGCTTCCAAGAAGCTTCTGAAATAATAAATATTTTATTATTTAAGAGGAGTTTTCTTCACTAAATTTGAAGATCCTCCCCCCATCAATTTTAACACACACTAGATAACTTATTATAAGCTACAAAGGCGCTCACCTTCTCCTGTAAGTACGGAGGACTGGCCTTTATGTATATACTATCTAAATTAGTTAAAATTCTTCAAAACAAACCCCCCCCAATTAATTAAATACCTTTAATTAATTGGAAGAACCGTGTTCAAATCTGGTTAGCCCTTCAGAGGATTTATTCCCATAACTGAAGTTTTGGCAGCAGGTTAATAACCTGTTTTTATTTGATACTTAGTGTTATTATAACACTTAAGTCATTATTCTTATTGGCAAATCAGTTCATTACACTTTATAAGTGTAATATTTTTCTTTTAGTCCTTACTGTACACGCCACAACAAGTGGAGTAGAGTACAGAAAGCTGAAATTTGGTGTCCCAAAAGTGGCCTTAAATCCTTTTGGCCTTATATAAATTAATTTGTTAATTTATTTATTTTTTTTACAAAAAATAAAAAAAAATTGGACAATTTTCATCAATTTTGTTTTTTGATAAATACTTTATCCTTGTTCCTACATATTTTTTGATATTATTATCAAACTGACCTTTTTCCTTATTTTTTGAATTTTTTCCACAGAAAAAACCCAAAAATACACTCTCAAAAAATCAGATTCTTATTATAAGAATCATCAAAAATTCGACTTTTTTTGACAAAATCATAACTTGTCCATTACTTAACAAAAGTAAGATTTTTTTAGAACAAAAAAATTGTCTGTATCAGCTCTATAAACTGATATTTATCTTGTCCTCATTGTCCAAATTCTTTGTCCCCCGCGGCCGTACTTCTAACCGTTGATCCCGCTCGTCCAACGACGAGACTAGATCCACCGCTGTACCTCCAAACGAGGATACAGTAATCCCTGACGCTGAAACCATCCAGGTTCGAAGCTCTCCTGCCCCAGGAGAGTCTAGGTTGATCACTGCCGACGTGTGGACTCCTATCACCCCGCGTAAATCTTTTTTTTTTTAAATTGTAATATTATTTAAAATACATATTTAAATAATCTAACTAAGTTTTTTTTTTTTATTATTTCTAATAAAAGAAACCCCAGCCCAAGTAGCGGAGCGGGAAGAAAGTCAGTACTTCCTTCCCGTGTAAGTAGCCGTTTAGCCGGTAAGATTGCTGACATCCCTGTCGAACCCAGTTCACGGAAGTCTCAACGCGGCGACCAGGTTAATCCTGGAGCAGCATCAAGCAAACTTCCGCGGCTTCCAGGAAGCTAAATCAGAGAACTCGGTGATGAAGGATCTTTTCTTGAAGCAAGCTTTGGCTATGCACCGCAGCTTGACGAAGATCATGGGGAGTCCCAAAACGTTGATCCTGACGGAGGGATGGAATCCCTTTGTTGTCAGGAAAGCTCTGCGTCAGAGCCAGGCCTCAGAGGCCTTGACCATTCAACCGGCCACAACGCCGACTACTCCCAACACGGAGCCACGCGCCGAGCCGGTGTTAGAACCAGTACAGGTACCGCAACCGCAGCCAGCGACGCCAGCGCCCCCAGTGCAGCCAGCGCCACCAGCGCCTCCAGCGCAAAACCGCCGCCAACAGCCCAGCCAAGCTCAAGCCGGGCCGCAGCGCCGCAGCACGCAGCGCCGCATGTCCAGGCGCAAGTATCGCAATTCAGTGTACGGCGAGATGTTCCGCCTAGCTGTGAAACCCCTCTTCACAAGGATTTCACATAGCTAATTACATAAGCCAATCTCGACTATTTCATCTCCAGCGCCCCCGCTCCCCGCCTAGCTCAGTAGAGACCCGACCATTATTTTCCTCCTCTACTGAGCTAGGTAAGCCAAACCCTTATCTCTTCTTTCTCCTTTCCCTTCCTTCTCTTTGTTCCTTCTTCTTCTATTATTTCTATGACACTTGTACTTACATGAGAGACCCGACCATTATTTTCCTCCTCTACTGAGCTAGCAATAAGACGCACTTTGGTTCTAGAATCTGGTCTCCGGAGAAACTCTCTCTGTTCTAGAACCCCGACGACGATACTTGGTGAAGGACTACAAGAGTCCTTACACTTTTTTTTTCTCGAACCAATAAAAGGATCGTTATCGGCTTCAAGTTTCAAATCAATTTCCTGGACGACTGGTGAATGACCACTCGCTCCAACCCAGACAATCTCCTTCCTCCTTGCGACCCCGAAGCGATTATCAGAGCAGCTAACGCCGCCAAGCGTAAAGAGAAAGCCCCGGCGACTACAATGGGATCACAGCCTCCTTCCGGGTCGACACCCACTCTCAAAGAACCGTTCCCGCCAGGGAGCGGTAATGCACCGACTCCTCTTTTGCTCGAGGAGTACCTCAAGGGAATCATGCAGCTCCAACATCAGAGCATCGACCGGGCCAACACTGACCGTGCGGCGGCCCTAGAGCTGAGACAGGCAGACGCGGACAGAATTGCGCGGCTTGAGGAGTCGCTCCTCTTGATGACGATGAAGAAGGAGTCGGACTCCCCAGCTGAACCCGGACGAGTTGACCTCTCAAGATTCCGTGTCTTGGATGGTCCTATCTTCTCAGGACCCTTTCAGTCGGTGGAACCTTTCATCAACTGGCTGCAGGGTGTGGAGATCTACTTCTCCACGAAAGGAGTGACCCACAGCGACGACAAACTCCGCATAGTTGGCAACTTCATCCGGGAGACTAACACGGCCTCGTTCTATCGTGGTAACATTGAAGCCTCCATCGGTAAACCCTGGGCCGACTTCAAGAAAAAACTCTTCTCTTTCGCCCTTCCCGCGCTTTGGCGCACGAACCTCAGAGCTAATCTTAGGAACCTGAAGATGCAGGCGTCGGAGACGTTCGTGGCGTACAGTACACGAGCCCGGACGCTTCAGACGATGATGAATTTCGACGTGGAAGAAGTCCGAAAGATATCCGACTTCACGTTAGCGGAGTCGATGGTACTCGGCATGACGGACGAACTTCAATCCGAGGTGAACAACCATCGTCTCCTACTAGAGGATGACTTCGACTATAGTGAATTCGAGAGTCGAGCGGGGGTCTTTTGGGACGGAATCTCCAAGCGCCGTATGAACAGGCAACGTCCACCAACCACCTCCAGCTCGCAGCCCCCTGCCCAAGCAAATCGCCCGAGCCGAGAAGATAATCTGTGGCGTCTGAACGCGTACTTGGATTCCATCGGGCTCTGTCGCTTCTGCAAGAAACAGTGCGGCAGTGCGCCGGGAAACTGTTCCGGCCGAGTCGACCGGTCATTCATCAAGATACCGGAGTCATTCAAGGCCCCACCTAGACCGGCAGATCAATCGACGGCTCCCAAACCGACCACGACCACCGCCGGCAGACCAATTCAGGCTCCCGCGGGGCGCCCTCCGAACCGATCAGCCACAGTGGCCGGGGTCGCTGAAGAGGGAATCTTCCCCACCATGGACTCGGCCTCGGTCTCGGCACTAGCGGACCTCGATGAAGAGCTTCGAAAAATTGAAGAAGAGAGGTATGTAGCGGATACACCACCTAAGCGCCTGGTTGTGGAGCTTTGTTGTGGCAACACACGCTTACGTGGCTTGATTGACACAGGGGCGGAGATCAATCTGATCTCTGAGAAGGCCGTTACACTTGCCGGACTGCCCATTCATGAATTACCGAAACCCACTTCAATCAGTCTGGCACTCGACAATGCCTCAACGACCCCCCTGGTGCTACGACAAGCTACCACCGCCTCTCTAAAGGACCCGAAATCAGGACTAGAGTTCGACAAGGTCCCCCTGAAGATAGGCCCGATCATTGGACCCTATGATATGATCTTGGGGACACCTTTCCTTTCCTTATTTTCTCTATCAATCTCAATTTCAGATCAATCTATGCGTTGTGATCAATCTAGCCGTACTGTACTTGACTATCGTGTGAAATGCAAACCTAGTCAAACCTCGTCTGAGGAAATGTCCTCGAATCGTGACATCTACCCATGTGAAGAATCAGAGAAGAAAGTACTTGGGGAATTTCAGGAATTGTTTCCCGCCGACATCCCGGCGATATCGGATGAGGCAGAGGCAGAAGGACTTTTCAAAGACGGCTCCTTCCCGGAGAAAATGCAGAATGAAAACTCCAGGGTCAGGCACCGGATTATACTGACGGATACGAATGCTAGTTTCAATGAACGTCAGTATCCGTACCCGCAGAAACACTTGGCGGCCTGGCGGACGCTATTTGATCAACACCTGAAGGCGGGGAGAATTCGACGCTCGACAAGTCAATATGCTTCGCCGAGCTTCATTATCCCTAAGAAGGACCCGGCAGCACTACCCCGGTGGATCTGTGACTACAGAAAGCTTAACAACCTGACTGTCCGTGATCGATCCCCCCTTCCGAACGTAGATGAATTGGTTCGTCTTGTAGCATCGGGGAAAGTATTCTCCATACTAGACCAAACCAATGCCTTTTTTCAAACTCGGATGCGGGAAGAGGATATACCTTTGACGGCCGTCAAAACTCCTTGGGGTCTGGTAGAGTGGTGCGTCATGCCAATGGGCTTGACAAACGCCCCCGCTACTCATCAAGCACGTTTGGAAGAGGCCCTAGGGGACCTGATTAATGAATGCTGCGTAGTTTATTTGGACGACATTGTAGTTTATTCAGATTCTTTCGAGCAACATGAACACCACCTTCGAAGAGTTTTGGGGCGCCTCCGCGATGCAAACCTGTATTGCAGTCCAAAGAAGACAAAACTTTTCCGGAGGAAGATTAAGTTCCTGGGCCATTGGATTTCGGACGAGGGTTTCAGAGCGGATGATGAAAAGGTTACGAAGGTACTGGACTGGCCGTCTCCACGTTCACCGAGAGGGGTGAAGAAATTCTTGGGGACGGTACAGTGGATGAAAAAGTTTATATGGGGCCTTCAAAAATATGTTGGAACGCTGACGCCTCTCACTAGCACAAAGATGGATCCAAAATCATTCAAGTGGGGCAAAGCGGAAGAAGCGGCCTTCCAGAACATTAAACGGATCATGACCTCGTTGCCTTGCCTGAAGAATATCGACTATGAGTCGGATGATCCGCTGTGGCTTTTCACGGACGCCAGCGGATCAGGTCTGGGAGCGGCCCTTTTTCAAGGCAAGGACTGGAAGGGAGCATCACCCATTGCTTATGAGTCTCATTTAATGTCGGCAGCTGAAAAGAACTATCCCGTACATGAACAGGAATTACTGGCAGTTATCCACGCGCTTCAAAAATGGAAGATGTTACTTTTAGGAATGAAGGTTAATGTGATGACGGATCATCATTCCTTGACGTACCTGTTGAAGCAGCGAAATCTGAGTCGTCGTCAAGCCCGTTGGACGGAAATTTTGGCGGATTTTGATCTACATTTCGAGTACATCAAAGGCGAGGACAATTCGGTGGCGGATGCCCTTTCCAGGAAGGACATGCCGGATGAGCCCGAGGGGATTGACGTTGAGGACGTGGCATATGTGGCGGCGCTTACTGAGCTAGGAGCGGAATTGTCGGAAGTCTTGAAGCTGAAAATCCAAGAGGGTTATCTCGAGGACCCTTTCTGTGTATCTCTACGTAAAGTCCTCCCTCTCCGCGAAGAATGCTACGAGAAAGAAGGACTACTGTTTGTCGACAACCGTCTGCTGATCCCGAAACATGAAGACATCCGGAAGAAACTCGTTTTGGACGCCCACACGCGACTAGGCCACCTCGGACGCCTGAAGACCGTCGCGGAACTCAGACAAGAGTTCTTCTGGCCGGGATTATCGAAAGACGTGAATCTCCTGATCCGCGGATGCTCGGTTTGCCAGAAAACTAAGTCTCCTACGGTGGCGCCCACAGGAAGAATGATGACGCCACCTATGCCGACCGCCCCTTTGCAAGACTTGGCGAACGACTTCGTGGGACCTTTGAAAGGATCCAGTCATTATGACATGATCCTTACTTGCACCTGTCGGCTTTCCGGGTTTACGCGTTTGATTCCGGTGCAACAGAAAGACACAGCAGAAAGGACCGCGGCCAGGTTTTTTACGGGCTGGCTCGCCATCTTTGGATCTCCAACCACTATAATCAGCGATCGAGACAAAAGTTGGACTTCTAAGTTCTGGAAATGTCTGATGGAGAGACTTTCTGTCAAGTTCCACATGACCACCGCCTTCCACCCTCAAGCCGACGGACGCAGCGAGAGGACTAACAAGACTGTGGGACAAATTCTACGAACGTTCACCACCAAACGCCACAGCAAATGGCTGGAAGCGCTCCCGGCGGCTGAATTCGCCATCAACACTGCAGTCAACATCGCCACGGGTATTAGCCCGTTTGAACTCATTTTCGGTAGACGGCCGCGGTTATTTCCTTCGTCCGAGGGCCCTGAAGATACACCAGCCTCCCTAGACATCTGGCTCCGACAGAGGGAAGGCGCGTGGGCTGACGCACGAGACAATCTTTGGGCCAGCCGCGTTCGACAAGCACTTCACCACAACAAGCGTTGCCGCGATCAGGCTCCGTTGGAAGAGGGAGACTGGGTTCTTTTGGACTCGGCAGACTGGCGCGGACGCCACCAGGGCGGCACCGACAAACTGAAGGAGAGATTCGAGGGCCCGTACCGGGTGTTGAAGGTTTTCAACAAAGGACAAAATGTTGAATTGGATCTTCCGGAAGGCGATGGCAGGCACCCGACTCTCCATGTTTCAAAGGTCAAGCGTTTTTATGCCGAGGACGGCGCCGCGAGGATGGGAACTCCAAAAGTAAGTTCCATCCATTAGTGCACCTCCGGGCTCTTTCTACCTCGCGTGTCAAGCATTACCTCGGCCACCGCTGTGAGCACCAAGCCTTCGAATTTCTTAGGTCTTTGGCACCTTGTGCCCGACAAACGGCAGGACCAGCACCATCGGAATCGTGGATCCCCCCCCCTTCCCTTCTTTTCTTTCGCTCGACTTCTCCGGCCGTGGTTCCCCCTTGTTCTTTCCCCATCACCGATTGTTTCCCTTTTCCCTTCCCCCCTCCCTCTCGACTATCTTTCTCATCGCCAATAGACATTCCCCCCCATCACCCGCACATCCGCCCTTTCTTCGCCGACGACCTCCTCCCGAAGCCTCGATTCTTTTTAGGGGGGGAGACTGTGAAACCCCTCTTCACAAGGATTTCACATAGCTAATTACATAAGCCAATCTCGACTATTTCATCTCCAGCGCCCCCGCTCCCCGCCTAGCTCAGTAGAGACCCGACCATTATTTTCCTCCTCTACTGAGCTAGGTAAGCCAAACCCTTATCTCTTCTTTCTCCTTTCCCTTCCTTCTCTTTGTTCCTTCTTCTTCTATTATTTCTATGACACTTGTACTTACATGAGAGACCCGACCATTATTTTCCTCCTCTACTGAGCTAGCAATAAGACGCACTTTGGTTCTAGAATCTGGTCTCCGGAGAAACTCTCTCTGTTCTAGAACCCCGACGACGATACTTGGTGAAGGACTACAAGAGTCCTTACACTAGCGCGCCAGATTCAGGGCACGTACCAATATATAGATCACTCCCGGCAAGACCAGAGAGGTCGAGACCAGAGCAACAATCATCAAGAATAGATGATATAGTTACCAAAAAGTTCTTTTTAAACACTTTATCAGACATGTTCCTCAAAATAGAACAAATAGTAGATAAAAATAACTCAAAAACTGAAGAGAAAATTATTTCTCAAACTCAATTCATTGAGGAAGTTTGTTGTAATCAAACTGACATTTTAGACATGTGTAGTGATATCACTACTGAAATACAAAAGTACTTCTTGAAAGATGTTGAGCCGCTTAATGAACATCTGAGACATGTTACACATAAACTTGAGAATGAAGTGCAAACACTGAGTTTTAAAGGTAAAGAAGTTAAATCAATTGAACAAAAAATTGATAAAATTATTTCTGACCTGTCAGAAATACAAGTGAACCAAGCCTTACTCAATAAGAGTTTGGAATCACTTCACTTAAATCAATCTGCTCCTCATTTAAATAAAAATGTTAAATCTTTAATTGTTGAAGACCTTCCTTTAAACTCTTCTGAGGATAAAAATTTAAATTCTTTTGAACATAAGAATCTAAATCAAAACATGAATTCTCATGTTAATTTACAAAATTCTGATAACTTAAACAATTATCAAGCTGATACACATCTAATAGATGTAGACAAAGAATTAAGGAAACAAATGTTAGCCTCTATTCCCAAAACATCTGATTGGCCCACCTTTACAGGTGAAGGGGAATATGACCATACAGAATTGATTGAATGGATTGACACTTTAAAATCTGACATAGATTTACATGATAGAATTATAATCTCAAGATTAAATCTGTTGTTTAAAAATTCTGCCAATCAATGGTATAAAGGCATTAAAAACCAATTTGGCCTTCAAACATGGGAATGGTGGAAACAACAAATTGAAAAGAAATTTTGTAATGCTACTTGGAGAATAAGGGTACAAAAAGCCTTTTATACTTCAAGATTTGATGCTAATAATCCTTCTGTATCATCTTGGGTTACTAAACAGTACAGAAGGATTAAGTCAATTGAACCTTACTTAAATATTGAACAAATCAATATTAAACTATTAGACTTGTGTGATGGAGAAGTGGCTTATGCAGTTAAATGTGCATTAGACACCACTCAAGCTGATATCAGTACATTTATAAATGTTTTACAAGAAATAGATATATTTTTTAAGGAGGGGCCTGCAAGCAGGGGTGGTTTAGTTCCCTCCACAGGTTTTCTTGCAAAAGCAGAGGAAATTTGTGACCTGTTACAACTGGGGCCTGCAAGCAGGGGTTGTTTTGATCCCAGTAAAGATGGCTAGAAGGGCCACAACTCCTGAAAGAAAGGACTTACTGTTATGGTCTTTTCTTGAAGGAAGGGGCACTTCTATGGGTTACTGGACAGGCTGAGGCGGTTGGGTTGATGGGCTAAAGACTGGCAGTTGGTGAAGAAAGAGGGCTGAAGGATCAGGTCTATAATAGACAAACTTACAGGGCAGGACACTGGTTACTATGACTGGTGGAATGCTATGTATGTATGTTGTATGTATAAAAGATGATGGGTGTTAAAGCAAGGGGAAAGAAGAGCCTCTTAAATATCTTCTTTGAAGCCTTGGTGGCGAAACAGGAGAGCTAGAGAGGGCTGTCATGTGTCATGATTCTTAGTAGTAACTACTAAGGAAGAGCCATGACAGATTGGCAATGATGTCAATGGTTGACATGGGAGTATTACCACAGTTACTGTCATGTAATATGGTTCAAGTGTGCGCTTCAGAGTGTCCAACTGAAGTGGTAACCATGTAGAACATCTGTCATGATCACCATTAGTAATATGTCATCCCAATTGGGCCACAAATGTCAGATTATGTATGTAAGGATGTTTTACATATGTTTCTTTTGAGTTGTACTATGGTTTTACTGTTGTATGATGATTATTCTGTTCGTCATACAGGTTGTATATTCTACTATTCATGTTTATACTTATTATTATAGTAGTTTAAAGTGGATTTACTACTAGAAGGAGTAAAGTTACAGGGGTACTTTGGCTGAGGTACCCTATGTTATTTTACATGTAGAATCATAATATTAAATAATATTTTATTATTTATATGTTTTTATATGTATTTTTCTCTTTTTATGGCGTAAAGAGTAACAATGTCTCTCTTATTGGTGTTTTGTAATAATGTCTCTTTCATTGTTGGTTTGTAATAATGTCTCTTTCATTATTATATTATTATATATTTTGTTCAGGTTGTCTCTGACATAGTAACAAGCTGACATTCCCTACATTCAAAATGAGTCTATTTAGAAAAAAAAAATGTTCTATATTCCTAGTGCCTTTTGGATATCCTAAAATTTCTGAGGTGAATAGAACTATCAGGAATATTACTTTCTGGGAGCCATTCATCTTTATCAGCAGATGTATTTTTATATCTGACTAGGTATAGTCTAGTATCTTTTCCATTAATCCTTTCTTTCTTTTCTTTAAGAATTTTTAATACTTTCAATTTAATGTTAGGTTCAGGATCTACAATGAGAGGAATAGATGTTCTCTCAATAGATGGTTGTCCTGTTGTTCTTTGTGAGAAGGGTTTAATTAAACTGACAGGAAAAACTGGGTGTTTCCTGGATAGTTCATTACTAAGGATCACTTTTACCGCATTTTTTCCATGAAGTTGCTTAATAGTAAAGGGCCCTACAAAAGATGGCTTAAGTTTCTTATTCCCTCCTAGGTTATTAAAATTTACAGTGGAAAGTAACACTTTATCCCCAATATTAAAAGATGGTTCTTTATGTGTTTTATCCCACCTTGTTTTGTTATATTCTACAGCATCCTGTACGCATTTGCTAGCATGCTCTTGTGTAATGTCTAGCATTTTCTTAAAATCAGCAGATGTTGGGTGTACATGAGGTAATTTTGAATTAATCATATCTTTGGGCATTCGTGGTATCCATCCTCTTTCTAAAATGTAAGGTACTTCTTTAGTTGAGGAATGCTTACTGCTCTTATAAGCTATTTCTAAAGCTGGCAGTAAACTAACCCAATCATGTGTATATCCATCTTGGTTCTTAAATTCAAGGCCAAAGGCGCAAAATCTTCTTAACATATCTTCCAATGTTTGGATCATTCTTTCTGCTAGGCCATCTGTTTGTGGATGATATGCGGTAGAAAAAGCTAATTTGGTACCTAACATGTCATGTAAATTCCTCCAAAATTCAGAGGTAAACTTGGGGTCTCTGTCACTAATTATGACTTTAGGTATCCCTACATCAGACATTATTCTATTCCAGAATAGTAAAGCAACTTCCATTGCTGTGTCATCTTTGTGATTAGGTATAAATCTTGCTGTCTTAGAAAATCTATCTACTACCACTAATACAGAATGGTAAGAAAAGTGTCCTCCTGGTGGTAATCCCGTGACAAAGTCCATATTGATTATTTCCCACCGTGTAGTAGGTTCTTTTATGGTTTGAAGCAAGCCAAACCTTTTACCTGTTTGTTTATTTGCTTTCTGGCAGATATCACAGGTTTTTATATATTCAGCTACTTGATTTTTCCAATGGGGCCACCAAGCGGTATTTTTAATTCTTTGCGTAGTTCTTTCTTCTGAAAAATGCCCAGACCCTATCATATCATGACATTCTTCCATTATATTATTAATCTGATTTTTCTCACAGATGACAATTACACTGGAATGTTTATGTCTATAATAAATTAAACCATCTAGAAGCGTAAATTTGCCATCAGCATATGGTTTAGATAGCTCAGGTGGTAAACTAGCAATTAATTCAGGCGCACTATTTTCATTGCTTAGTATGTCTATTAATTTGATTAATTCAACATCTTGTTGGTAGCTTTGTTCTATTAAATTAAAGTATGATTGGTCTAAATCACACGTATGAATTCCTAATATTGGAAAAATATCCTCATCTTCAGGGTCATACGCAGGATTATCTGGGGTATTGGGTAATGCCCATCTACTTAATCCATCTGCATTTTTGTGCTTAGCTCCAGCTTTATGCACAATTGTCATATGTCCCCTGTATTGTTGAATAGCTATTTGCCATCGCAACATATGCCTATTAGGGGTTTTCATGTTCATTAAAGTTTTCACAGCTGTACAATCAGTTACTACAACCACTTTACACCCTTCTAAATAATAATGTAATTTATCTAATGCCCATACTAAAGCAAGACATTCCATCTGACTGGCACCATACTTTTTCTCTGTTACTTTAATTTGTCTGGATATAAATAGTATAGGGTTTTCAATGGGTTTATCTTCTACTTGGAATTCTTGATGTAAGGCAGCTCCTAATCCATCTAGGCAAGCATCAATATATAATATGAAGGGAAGACTGTAGTCTGGTTGGGCTAAAACTGGGGCAGTAGTGAGAGCTATTTTTAAAGATTCATAATCTTTGACTCGAGCAAAAGTCATTTCAAAAATAGTGTCTTTAGAGCAAATTTCATAAAGACTCTTGGACATGTTAGCAAATTGTTGTATATGTTGTCTATAATAACTGCAGAAACCTAAAAAGGATTGCATTTCTGTAATATTTTGAGGCATAGATTTCATCATAACAGCTGCTACTTTATTCTGGTCAATGGCTAAAGACAATCCTGATACTATATGTCCTAGAGCTTTTAGTTCTGTAAAACCAAAGTTACATTTTTTGATTGACATTTTTAATCCAGCTTTAATGGCGGTTTCTAGTACAATATTTATTTTATTGATGTGTGTCTCCCAATTGTCAGAATAAATTATTATGTCATCAATATAAATCATCATCCAACATTGGCGTATGTAACATCCAAATATGTAATCCATCATCCTTTGGAAATGGGAAGGCGCATTTTTTATCCCAAAGGGCATTCTCAGGTATTCATAAACTCCCAGGTGACAGATAATTCTCATATATTTCCTACTTTCTTCTGCAATAGGTATTTGATGAAATCCCTTCAGTACATCCATGCACGTAATATATTTAGCTTTAGATAAATTGTGAAGTGAGTGGTCAATTCTAGGTATGGGGTAGTTATCAGCTTTGGTAAAGTTATTTAAAGCTCTAAAATCTCCCACCATTCTTGATTTATCATTATGCCACGCAATGATTACTGGTGTAGTAATTTCTACTTGTTCATTATGTCCTATTTTCCTCAGGACTTTCAGCTCAATCAATTCTTTAATGTGAGTTTCAAGAGCTATTCTTGATTTAGGACTGGAAGGATATGGAGGTCTCCTTAGAATTGGGGGGTAGGGTTCTTTACAGGTCAATTCAAGCTTAATATCATGTCCTTTCACATTACCAATGGGTTCTTCATTAGTACAGAATGCTTCTTTGTTACGGTAACATGTTGTTAGAATATCAATTTGTTGCTCATTACTTAAAGTCTCACTAGTAGAGGCCTGGCTAAAATATTCACTATTAAAGGTACTTAATTCTTTATTTAATTTGGTATCTTTTCCCGTGATTGGATCAGGTAATTTGATATTAATATTGCATATTGAGAATTTCTTCTTCCAATCCGCACCAATAGTAAAATATCTATCTTTACTTTGGAATATATCAAATCCATACATGCAGAAGGAGTCATTCCCTAAGATTAAGTAATCACAAATGGCGTCTTGTAGTACCACAAATTCAATGTGCAACCTTAAAGAGCCTTTGGTGTGCGGAAAAATTAGACTCATAGGTATAATTCCTACAGGTTTCATTGAAGAGTTACAACTACTAAATTTTGCCCTAGGAACTGGTAATAAATATTGTTTCCATTCAGGGTAATTAATATTAAGGAAGTCAGCACTTGTACACGAGCAGAAGGCTCCAATATCTAATAATACCTTTAGATATTTATCATTAAATATTACAGTAGAGTAACTGGTTTTTCCTAGAGTATAATTCATACCAGTATCTGGTTTATTTGTTAATAATTTTGCGTCAGAAATGTGTCCTACTTCTAATGAATCATTCCATTTCTGTGGTAAATTAGAGTCACCATGTATTTCATTTATACAGAAGTTATCTCCTATATCAGCTTGTATTACTTTAATTTTGCAAGAGTCTTCTTCATCTGTTTCAGGATCATAAAAATCACCGTGCTTAGGTTCTATAGACACTACATTAAAGTCAGATTGAGAGTCTGAGTTCTCATCTTCAGATTCCACATGTACATTATTTACTCTTTTCCTGGGTTTGGGGAATTCAGGTTTTTTATGACTAGTTTCTCCACAATTATAACACTCAGGTATCTTCACTTTCTTCATGATAGTGGGCGGATTTTTGTCTTTAATTTCTTCCTTTTTATCAAAAGAATGGCTTTTCCTGTTGAGTCCTTTCATTTCTACCACTTCTTCCATTACTGAAATTAGGTGAGATAAATCTGTTGATCCTTCTTTTAATCTACATCTTACTGAATGTTCAAAATTACCACGGCATTGGTCAAGGATTTTTTCAATTATTTCCTCTGTAGTGGGATTATTATGGATGCAATTGATTCTTCTCATTTGAGTTAAACACCACTTGTGTGCAGAATGTTTTTGGGGATCAAAATAATCTGCTTCATATAATTTACGCATTTTATTTCTCCACATTCTAGTACCAAATTTAGCCTTGATCAATTCTTTCCAAGTGCTCCAGCTTTGTACTCCTATTTCTTCTTGGGTGTTTTCATACCATTCATATGCAACACCTTCAAATATTCTAGGAAGTCTGGCAGAGATAATATCTTCAATGGCGCCATAAGTTTTAATAAGGTGATCAATGTATTTAATAAAAGTAATGTGATCATACTCTCCTTGACCTGTAAATTTTGGCCAATCAGCTAGGGGAGGCATGAGTTTATTAATGGCTACTATATCTAGATTGTAGTTAATACCAGAATCTTTACTATTCTGTTCTCCTCTCTTATTATTACTTTTTTCAGTCATGAAGGGGTTATTAAACCTTGGACTATCTTCTGATATATTCTGTAAATGAGGAGGTATTTCCTTATTGTTAGAATTTTTAATATCTTTTATATCTTCTCTAATTAGGCGTAATTGAGAGTTATAGTCTTTATTCAACTCCTCCATAGTCAAATGTGTATATTCTAGATTTTTAAGCATGGTAGAATTGTGTTGTAATAATAATTCTTTAATTTCATTTAAAGATCCATCATTATTATTCTTTTGTTTTTCTTTAATAATTTCCTGTTTTATAGTTGAAGTAACATAATCAGAGTTACCATTTGATACTTCTTCCAATCTTTGGATTCTTTCAGTTAATAATTCAGTATTGGCTTTGTTATTCTCATGTAAAATTTGCATTTCATTTTTAATGTCTTTAAAAATGTTACTTTCACTTAAGTCAAGCGGTAATTGGCTCAACACTTGTATTAATTGAGAGAATCTGATGTCAATGTCATTGGTAATGACTTTAGAAGAAGAGGAAATTCTATGTACAATGTTATTATGATTAATCTCGAAATTGCTGTCAAGATTAGTCAAATTACTATTTACAACATCAATGCTATCTAGTATAGCACGAAAATAAGAGATATCCTCTACGCGGTGCTGTCGTAGAGGCCCTTGGCGGCTTGGATCATCTCTGAGATTTGTTTCCATTTGCGCGGGTTGCTGTAATCCTTGCGCTTGTCTGAATGTTTTTCTTTCTTTGCCTTCCCGTTGGTTTTCTCTGGAGCGGGGAAGTGTAATTTTTCCTCGTTCCAGGGATTCCATCCCTTCACGTAAGATTCTATTTCTTTGTTTGTCATCAGCTTCTGTAGAGATTTCTGAGTCTCTTGCGCGTCGGAAAGAATGCTGCGGAGAATGTTGGGATCTTTCTTCGCCACGTTTTCTTGGCTCCTTTTCCACAAGGCCACGTGCTGTCGAACCAGAACCTTGATCCTCTCTGGTTTCGAGAGCTCCTGGATGTCTCTGGATTGGTTTATCACCTGGATTTCTGGGGTCTTTGGACGCGTCAAGGATGGCTGTAAGGGGTTGACTTCCTTCGTCTTTAAGCTGGACTCCTCCATTAGCATCCCTTGGGGTTCTTGGGTATCCTCCGACGAAGTCAAAGGTGGATCTATTTCCATCGCTTCCGTCATCAAATTGTTGGGAGCTATATCCCGGCGTTGGATTGTTTTGAACTTCATCGTCTTGATCCTCTCTTGTAATTCCCGTTCTTCTGGGAGCTCGAGAGGGGTCTGGGAGGGATCCTGCGAGGTCTGGCCTACTGGATCTGGTAGACATAGCAGTTAGTAGATTTCTTTTTTATTTTAGTTTTTAAAAGAAATGGACGATTTTATTACTGACTAGTAATGACTTCGTTGGTGGAGTTAGAGATGTTAGAGTTGGATCCTACGGAAGAGCTCTCAGTAGCGTTGACAGAGGATGTAGGATTCACTGAAAAGGGAATTGGTTCCGTTTCGTCTTTGGTCAGACAGGGTTTAATATCTTGGAAATGAAAGAGAGATACACGGACTTGCGGCGCGTCTTCTATCTTGTTTATCTTCGCGGTATTTGCAAAAGAGTTGGTTAACAAGTAATTGGCTTTCTAAGTCCGCCTCCTCTTGCTGTTGTATGTGGTAGGTAGCTAACTGGATCTGTTCCTCTTGAGCAAGTAGCTCCCACGACGATGGCACGTAGTTGCGGATGAATTCCTCCTTGCGTAGCCTAAGATATTCAAGGTAGTATTGGATTAGTTTGGCGTTCTCCTTAAGATTCACTAAGAATATTTAAAGAGGATTATGAAAAAAGAATTTTATTATTAATGATTCTTTTTGATTTAAATGTTTTAGTAGAAAAAATGAGATTTTCGAGTTTTTATGGATTTTTAATTTTGTATAAAAAGATATGTATTTTATGGTTTTTTGTGAATTAAAAATCAGATCTGGGTAGATGAGAGGATAAAGAATGTTTTTCGTATTTTCTTTAAGGTTTTTATATAAAAAAGGGATAATTTTTTATAGTGGTATGGATTTATGGATAATTTTTACGGTTTTTGTTTTATGTTTGTAAAAAATAAAGGTGGCTAAGTGAGGAATAATTTTTATGGGTAATAAAAATTGGATAATTCCCGGCCAGACCCCCAATTGTCACGCTCTGTGATGCCAAGGACTAAGATCCTTCTAGCTACACAGGGTGCAAAGATAGAAAAGGGTGGTAATATGGTTATGATATGAGATATAAAAAATATAAGGATATATTTTTTAAGGAGGGGCCTGCAAGCAGGTGTGGTTTAGTTCCCTCCACAGGTTTTCTTGCAAAAGCAGAGGAAATTTGTGACCTGTTACAACTGGGGCCTGCAAGCAGGGGTTGTTTTGATCCCAGTAAAGATGGCTAGAAGGGCCACAACTCCTGAAAGAAAGGACTTACTGTTATGGTCTTTTCTTGAAGGAAGGGGCACTTCTATGGGTTACTGGACAGGCTGAGGCGGTTGGGTTGATGGGCTAAAGACTGGCAGTTGGTGAAGAAAGAGGGCTGAAGGATCAGGTCTATAATAGACAAACTTACAGGGCAGGACACTGGTTACTATGACTGGTGGAATGCTATGTATGTATGTTGTATGTATAAAAGATGATGGGTGTTAAAGCAAGGGGAAAGAAGAGCCTCTTAAATATCTTCTTTGAAGCCTTGGTGGCGAAACAGGAGAGCTAGAGAGGGCTGTCATGTGTCATGATTCTTAGTAGTAACTACTAAGGAAGAGCCATGACAGATTGGCAATGATGTCAATGGTTGACATGGGAGTATTACCACAGTTACTGTCATGTAATATGGTTCAAGTGTGCGCTTCAGAGTGTCCAACTGAAGTGGTAACCATGTAGAACATCTGTCATGATCACCATTAGTAATATGTCATCCCAATTGGGCCACAAATGTCAGATTATGTATGTAAGGATGTTTTACATATGTTTCTTTTGAGTTGTACTATGGTTTTACTGTTGTATGATGATTATTCTGTTCGTCATACAGGTTGTATATTCTACTATTCATGTTTATACTTATTATTATAGTAGTTTAAAGTGGATTTACTACTAGAAGGAGTAAAGTTACAGGGGTACTTTGGCTGAGGTACCCTATGTTATTTTACATGTAGAATCATAATATTAAATAATATTTTATTATTTATATGTTTTTATATGTATTTTTCTCTTTTTATGGCGTAAAGAGTAACAATGTCTCTCTTATTGGTGTTTTGTAATAATGTCTCTTTCATTGTTGGTTTGTAATAATGTCTCTTTCATTATTATATTATTATATATTTTGTTCAGGTTGTCTCTGACATAGTAGCAAGCTGACAAAAACCAAATAAAAGAGGAAGCTCATGTATATGAGAAGCTGTCAAGTGATCAGGTTACACAGTTGTACAATACCCTGTACATGAATATTGGTGCATTCAATACTCCTTAAGATGAGTTTGGAGAAATAAAAGGACATGAAGTCAACATTCAGTTGACCATTCAGAAACCTTTTCCTCCAATATTAAGGAGATCCCCTTATCCTGCTAGTCCCAGAAGCAGGGAAGCTATTAAAGAACACATAGACACCTTATTAAAACTGAAAGTCCTTAGAAAAGTTTCTCCAGGAGAAGAAGTTGATTTTACTACACCTGTAATAATAGCTTGGCATAATAAAAAGTCAAGACTTTGTGGTGATTTTAGAGCTTTAAATAGTGTTACTGTCCCAGACAGGTATCCTATGCCCAAAATTAATGAATCACTTACAAATTTGGCCAAAGCCAAATATATCTCTACAATGGATGTACTTAAAGGTTTTCATCAACACACTGTCAGTATTGAGGGTAGAAAATATCTAAGGATTATTTGCTATTTAGGTGTTTATGAATATTTAAGAATGCCCTTTGGTATTAAAAGTGCACCTTCACATTTTCAAAGAATGATGGATGTAGAATTCTACAATGAACTTAGAGAAGGATGGTTGATTATCTACATAGATGATATTATTGTTTTCTCTCAAGATTGGGATGAACATCTTACTAGATTAGACCTGGTCCTTAAAAGGGCCATTAAAATGAATATGAAAATCTCTCTGCCCAAATTTCACTTTGGGTTTAATGAACTCAAAGCTTTGGGACATGTAGTTTCTGGTCTTACTTTGGGAATAGATCAACTAGAGTGGCTGCTGTTTTACTTAAACCAGTACCCACTACTGTGAAAGAACTCCAAAGCTTTTTAGGCTTTATGAGTTATTACAGGCAACATTTAAAAAATTATGCTTCTATATCTTCTAGTCTGACAAAACTCATCAGCCCTAGTGTTGTATTTGAAATGACTAAAGAAAGAATAGATGCATATAATACTTTGAAAGAAATGTTAACTACAGCCCCTGTACTTTTTCATCCTGACCCCACTCAACTCTACAAACTCTATGTAGATGCTAGTATGGAAGGATTAGGTGCAGCTTTGCATTGTCAGCTGGCTAGCTCAAACCAGTTACCCCTCAACTGGCCAAAATAGTTTGTAACACCCCATCTGCCTATTTTAATACTCTTACATTCATTTTACTTACATTTTTTCAGGTGTCACACTCATTTCACTTGTTTTGTTATTAGCTTAGTCAGCCTCAGATATAAAGTTGTACTCCTCAGAATTTATTGCTCCCCAGACTTTCAGAGGAGAAGATAATAATAACATACTTTTATTTTACCCATTCCTCTTGAGCTCGAAGATACATCTACACATCACTACTTCCAGATTGCTTGACCAAAACATATCTACATATCACTGTCTGGACCCTCAAGCCTGAAACTCTCAAAACTTATCACCGGCTGGGCGTAAACTCTTGGACCAGATTCAACCCCATCTACGACTCGGAGCCGCTGGTAAATTCCAGCAAATTTCCATTGAGTGGATTTTAATCACCCCGGAGTAACCCACTGCTGACATGCATCAAGTTCAAATTAAGGATGATTTACCAGTTGAAGGACCTGTAGTCTTTATTTCTAGACAATTAAAGGATTCTGAAAGAAGATATGGTGCATCTCAGCTAGAATGCCTTTGTTTGGTTTGGGCTTTAGAGAAATTGTACTATTATCTAGATGGATGCTTCTTTTGTCAACTATCTGGACTCTATTCCACGAAAAATGGCGTGTACAGATATGAATAAAAGATATACACTTAAAAAGTGTAATATAACAGACTATAAGCTTTAAAGAATAATTACTATAGTGGATAAACACTTAAGTAATGCAATAAAAACAGGTTCTTAGCCTGCTACCAAAACTTCTAGTGGGGGGAAAGTCCACAGAAGGGTTAACCAGAATTAAACACGGTTCTTCCAATAAATAAGATGAGATATTATTTATTGGGGGGGGTTTTGTTGAAGAATTCTAACTAAATAAGATAAATATAAGAAAAGGCCAGTCCTCCTTACTTACAGGAGAAGGTGAGCGCCTTGGTAGCTTATAATGAGTTATCTATGTATATGTTAAAATTAATGGGGAGGTGGTCTTCAATTTAGTGGAAGAACCAGCTCCTTAAATAATAAATCATTATTATTTTTCACATGCTTCTTTTTTGAAAGCAATGTTCAGGGCAAATCTCCAGGGGAAATTGAGCAACCTGTTCGTGATCAAATGTGAAAGATGGTGTCATTTTAATTAAAATGATATCATAATTATTTCACATTGGAATTTTTAAATTAAATAAGTATTTCAGTAATACATTATTTATTTCACTAAGGCATACTTGTGAATAAATTATCTAGGGAACAGGGCTTGAAAAAGCGCCCTCCCTGAAGAATAATTGATTGATAATCACATGTATTAATTATATAAATAATTAATACATAACTATTTACTTAAATGAGTATGTAATCTTATAGTATGTATTACTATTGGTTATGCTGGGATTTTCCAGGATTTTCAAGGAAAAAACTATACCAATAAATGGTTCTTTATCCATTTATTGCGTGTTTGCAAATTGATTTTCCAAGGATTTTCCTTAATTAAATTTCATTGGATTTTTTATAAAAATATAGATATAATTTAAATAAATTTGATAATATTTTATAAGTGTGGTCATGAGTGTGGCTTGAACCCAGATCCTTTAATATAGGCAGGATATTCATAAGCTTGTCCTTAACTGTTAGACTATTACGCTATTTGGTGAAGCAGTTAAGTCTAATTCCTCTTTTGCTCAGAAAATCAAGTAAAAATAAAAAATAGAATAAATTAAATAATAATAAATTAAAAGGTTTATTATTTATTAAGCTTGCAGTTTCAAGTATTACATGTCATATGTAATATCTTGGTGGCTGACACTCACCCACACTAAAAAAGAGAAAAAAGGCTAATGTCTTTTTTCTACTCTATAACTTCTAATCAGAGAATCATTATTAAGTTCTTTAGCTTCCAACCATTTATCTTTGTCTGCTAAAGAATTTTTAAACCTAACTAAATATTGTTTAGTGCTTTGGTTATTTTTCATAATTCTTCTTTCATTAAGGATTTTATGTGGAATTAATTTTTCATCATTAATTACTGGTGGAGGATTTATTTGCTTATTAGTAGTAACATTTCTGTTAGGTTTATCAGAAGTAATATATCTTTTAAGAAGACTAATGGGAAAAGTTGGATGTTTCCTATGAAATGGTTCTGTAAGTATAACCTCTACTGCATTTGGACCATGAAAGGCTTTAACTACAAAAGGACCAATAAAAGAGTCTCTAAGTTTTTTAGGGCCATCCATATTAGCAAAGTTGATTGTGGATACTAGTACTTGATCCCCAACTTTAATATTAGCTTCTTTATGAGTTTTATCCCATCTTGATTTATTATAGTCAACTGCTTGTTTGATACAGTCTTGGGCATGTTTCTCTGCTTTATTCATCATGTTTAGAAATGATTCAGAAGTTGGGTGAATGTGGACTGTTTTGCTAAGAACACTGGTTACAGGCATAACAGGGGTCCATCCTCTTTCCAATTCAAAAGGAGTTTTGCCAGTAACTGAGTGTTTACTTGAATTGTAAGCATATTCAAGAGCTGGTAATAAAGAAATCCAATCATGGGTAAAACCATCTTGGTCTTTATAACTAAGGCCAAAGGCACAATATCTTCTGATCATGTCTTCCAAAGTTTGTATCATTCTTTCAGCCAAACCATCTGTTTGAGGATGATAAGCTGTGGAAAAGGCTAATTTAGTGCCCATCAAGTTAAACAAATTATCCCAAAATTCAGAAGTGAATTTTGGATCCCTGTCACTAATAATAACTGATGGACATCCAACATCTGCAATGATATGGTTCCAAAATAATAGAGCAACATCCATTGCATTGTTTTCTTTGAAACAAGGGATGAATCTTGCTCTTTTGGAGAATCTGTCAACTACAACCAACACACAGTTGTAGTTTTCTTTACCTGCTGGAGGTAATCCAGTTACAAAATCCATGTTGATGACTTCCCATCTGGATTTTGGTTCATTAATCTCTTGTAACATTCCATGTCTTTTCCCAGTAGCTTTATTGGCCTTTTGACACCTGTCACAAGAGGAACAATACTGTAAAACATCTTTTCTCCAATCAAGCCACCAGGCTACAGACCTAACTCTTTCAAGTGTCCTGTCAGTAGACATGTGGCCAGAAAACATATTATCATGACATTCAAATAATATGTCATTAATGTGGTTTTGTGATGTAAGTACAAGACTACAAGCATGGTTACTTTTATAGTAAAGGAGGCCATCTAGAAGTACAAATCTTTGTTCATCAAATTTCTTTTTCCAAGGTGGATCCAAACCATTTAAAATGCCAATGTCTTTGAAGTCTGATTTAAGGGCTTCTACAATTATTGTAGTGTTCTTATTATTTGAGTAGCTTTCTACAATTGTTTCAAAGAACTCATCTTTGAGGCTACTGACTGTAATTCCCATAATTGGTAAGTCTCTTTCTATATTTTCCTCATCATAGGCAGGATTGTCTGGAGTGTTGGGTAAAGACCACCTACTAAGTGCATCAGCATTCTTATGAATTAGTCCTTCTCTATGAGTGATAGTCATACTATTTCTCCATTCTTGTATAGAGATTTGCCATCTCAACATGTGCCTGTTAGGTGATTTAAGGTTAATAAGACTCTTAAGGGCAGTGCAATCAGTGATTACTTCAAAGAAACAACCATCTAGATAGTAATACAATTTCTCTAAAGCCCAAACCAAACAAAGACATTCCAATTGGGATGCTCCATATCTTCTCTCAGAATCCTTAAGTTGTCTGGAAATAAAGACTACAGGTCCTTCAACTGGTAAGTCATCTTTAATCTGAACTTGATGTAAAGCAGCACCTAAACCCTCCATACTAGCATCAACATAAAGTTTATATGGCTGAGTTGGATCAGGATGGAAAAGAACAGGGGCTGTGGTTAACATTTCTTTTAATGTATTATATGCATCTATTCTTTCTTTAGTCATTTCAAATGCTACACTAGGACTTATAAGTTTTGTTAAACTAGAAGATATAGAAGCATAATTCTTTAAATGCTGTCTATAATAACTCATAAAACCTAGAAAGCTTTGCAGTTCTTTAACAGTAGTGGGTACTGGTTTCAAAAGAACAGCAGCCACTCTATTCTGGTCTATGCCTAAGGTAAGGCCAGATACTACATGTCCTAAGGCTTTGAGTTCATTAAACCCAAAGTGACATTTGGGTAGAGAAATTTTCATGTTCATCTTAATAGCTCTTTTAAGAACTAGATCTAATCTAGTAAGGTGTTCATCCCAATCTTGGGAAAAAACAATAATGTCATCTATGTATATAATCAACCACCCTTCTCTGAGTTCATTATAAAACTCAACATCCATCATTCTTTGGAAATGAGAGGGGGCATTTTTAATACCAAAAGGCATTCTTAAATATTCATAGACACCTAAGTAGCAAATAATCCTGAGATATTTCCTACTTTCAATACTGACAGTATTTTGATGAAATCCTTTAAGTACATCCATTGTAGAGATGTATTTTGCTTTAGATAAATTTGTCAGTGATTCATTTATTTTAGGCATAGGGTATCTGTCAGGAACAGTTACACTATTTAAGGCTCTAAAATCACCACAAAGTCTAGATTTGTTGTTATGCCAGGCTATTATTACTGGTGTAGTAATATCTACTTCTTCACCTGGAGTGACTTTTCTAAGTACTTTTAATTTTAATAAGTTATCTATATGCTCTTTAATAGCTTCTCTGCTTCTGGGGCTGGCAGGGTAAGGGGATCTCCTTAATATTGGAGGAAAAGGTTTTTGAATAGTCAACTGAAGGTTAACTTCATGACCTTTTATAGCTCCAAATTCATCTTTAGGAGTATTAAAGGCACCAATATTCATATACAAAGTGTTGTACAACTGTGTGACTTGGTCACTTGACAGTTTATTATATATGTGAGCTTCCTCTTTTATTTGGTTTTTAAAAGTACTAATATTATTAACAAAAGAGGAGCTTTTATCATTATAGTGGTACTGAACAGTACTATTTCCAATAGTAACAAAGTTGGAATCTGAATTTATCAGATTAATTTTATAAGCATGCAAATAGTTATTTCCAATAATAAAGTATTGTGCTTTAATATCTTCCATAACCATAAATGTCATGTTCATTTTGACAGTGCCAAGTGACAGATCATAATTAATCTTTCCTATGTAATCTAATTTTTGGTTACAACTTTTGTAAGTCTTATTATCAGGCTCAACAAGTTTTATTTTGTAATCTTTATCTATTTGAGACAAATATCTAGTTCCAACACAAGATACATAAGCACCTGAATCAAGTAAGGTGTTAACAGTAGTGTCATTTAATGTCATTTTCATAACACTGCTTTTCCCTTTGATTTCATCTATGTGGAATATGTTGCCCACAACATCTTGGGAACTTTCATCTAGTTCAGAATCTTCATATATCTCTGGATCTTCTGATTCTTCAGAGTCTTTTCCTTCAGATATATTATTTACCATCTTTTTCTTCCTACAATCTTTGGCTGAGTGTCCTTTAATTTTACAATTAGCACACTGAACATCAGAATAAGTTTTTGGCTTGTCTGAGGGAACAGGAGGAGTAGAAATAAAAGATTTGTTCTGGTACTTTGACTTTTTGCCCAAGCTAGTCTGGTCAACAATTTCTTGTAGTACATTAATAAAGGTACTGATATCTGCTTGAGTAGTATCTAATGCACATTTAACTGCATAAGCTACTTCTCCATCACACAAATCTAATAACTTAATATTGATTTGTTCAATATTTAGATAAGGCTCTATAGATTTAATCCTTCTGTATTGTTTGGTAACCCATGAGGATACAGAAGGATTGTTAGCATCAAATCTTGAAGTATAGAAGGCTTTTTGTACCCTTCTTCTCCAAGTAGCATTACCAAATTTTATTTCAATTTGTTGTTTCCACCATTCCCATGATTGAAGGCCAAATTGATTTTTAATTCCCTTATACCATTGATTGGCAGAATTTTTGAATAAAAGATTCAATCTAGAGATTATTATTCTGTCATGTAAATCTATATCAGATTTCAAGGTGTCAATCCATTCAATGAACTCTGTATGATCATATTCTCCTTCACCAGAGAAAGTGGGCCAGTCAGATGTTTTTGGAATTGAAGCAAGCATTTGTTTTCTTACTTCTTTATCTACATCTATAAGATCAGCATGTTGATTATTCAAAGGATGAGGTGTTTGTATTTTAACATAAGAATTAGCATTCTGATTTAAAGTTTTGTCTTCAAAAGAATTGGAAGGAGAATCTTTGACAACTGTAGAATCAACATTTTCCTTCATATGAGGAACAGAGGAATTTAATTGAAGGGATTCCAAAGTCTTATGAATGAAAGTTTGATTTGTTTGTACCTCTGATAATTCAGAGATAATTAAATCTATTTTTTGCTCAATTGTCTTTACTTCTTTACCTTTAAAACTTAAAGTTTTCACCTCTTTCTCCAGTTTATCAGTAACATGTTTTAACTGATCATTTATAGGCTCAACCTCTTTTAAGAAATACTTTTGTATTTCAGTAGTAATTTCACTACACATGTCCAATATATTAGTTTGATTAGTACAAACCTCTTCAATAAACTGAGATTGAGCTACAATTTTATCTTCAGTTTTAATGTTATTTTTATCTATTATAGACTCTAATTTAAAAAACATATCACTTAGAGTATTCAAGAGAAATTCTCTAGTAACAACTTCATTTAATCTTGATGATTGTTGTTGTTGTTGATGTCTCGAGCTCTCTGGTCTTGCCGGGAGTGATCTATGTACTGGTAAGTCCCTTGTATTTGACGGGCCAGGCGGAACATCTCCCCGTATACTGAATTGCGATATTCTCTTCTGGATCTGCGGCGCTGCGTGTTGGGTCGCTGCGGACCGGCTGGAGCTCGATTGGGCTGTTGGCGGCGGTTTTGCGCCGGAGAAACTGGAGGCGCTGGGGGCACTGGGGGCGCTGGTGGCGCTGGTTGCGGCGCCGGCGCCGGAGCTGGCTCTCTGGCTATCTCGACGGAGTTCTCCGTGATGGGAGTGCTCGACGTGGTGGCTGTCGGATCGTTCGAAGCCGTGGAGGCTTGGCTCTGACGTAAGGCCTTCCTGACGGTGAAGGGGTTCCATCCCTCCGTCAGGATGAGGGTCTTGTTCGTCCCCAAGATCTTTTGCAAGCTCCGGTGAGTTGCTAAAGCTTGGGTCAAGAAGAGATCCATCATCTCTGTCCCCTCCGACGAAGCTTCCTGGAAGCCGCGGAAATTTGCCTGATGCTGCTCCAGAATCAATCTGGTCGCCGCGTTTAGACTTGCGTGTACTAGGTTCCAGAGGGGGATAATCAGCTATTTTGCCGGCTAGACGGCTACTTACACGGGAGGAAGTTACTGACTTTCGTCCCGCTCCGCTATTTGGGCTGGGGTCTCTGCGAGTAGACATAATAAAAAAATTAATATGTAAATATAATGTCTTCGCTTAGAGAAACAATAACAAATAAAAAAATCAAGAATTTGATTTACGCGGGGTGATTGGAGTCCACGCGTCGGCGTTGATGACTCTAGCCTCTCCAGGTGGAGGAGAGCTTCGAATCTGAATGGGGGCAGCGTCTGGGATAACAGTATCCTCGTTTGGAGGAGCTGCGTTGGCTCTAGGTTCGTCGTTGGACGAGCGGGATCGACGTGTGGAAGTACGCCCACGGGGAACGAATACGTCAGACACTACGGAAAGAATTAAAATCAGTTTGAAGAACTGATGAAGACGATTTGAATGATGTTTTCAGGTCTTACTTTTGTTGAGAACTGAAAAAGATGTGATTTTTTGAAAAAAAAGGTCGGATTTTTGAATGATTCTTGTAACAAGAATCCGCTTTTTAGAGTGTAATTTTTGGGTTTTTCTGTAAAAAAACAAAGTGAATAAAAGACAATTATTAGTATAATAGTCTTTTTTCCAAAAAAATTTATAAGAGTGAAGAGTTTTAAATAAATAAAAAATTCAATAGGAATTTTCGAAAAAATTTTTTTTTTTAAAAAAAATTGAATAAATTAATAAATTAATCTATGTAAGGCCAAATAAATTAAGGCCACTGTTGGGACACCAAATGTCAACTATCTGGACTCTATTCCACGAAAAATGGCGTGTACAGATATGAATAAAAGATATACACTTAAAAAGTGTAATATAACAGACTATAAGCTTTAAAGAATAATTACTATAGTGTATAAACACTTAAGTAATGCAATAAAAACAGGTTCTTAGCCTGCTACCAAAACTTCTAGTGGGGGGAAAGTCCACAGAAGGGTTAACCAGAATTAAACACGGTTCTTCCAATAAATAAGATGAGATATTATTTATTGGGGGGGGTTTTGTTGAAGAATTCTAACTAAATAAGATAAATATAAGAAAAGGCCAGTCCTCCTTACTTACAGGAGAAGGTGAGCGCCTTGGTAGCTTATAATGAGTTATCTATGTATATGTTAAAATTAATGGGGAGGTGGTCTTCAATTTAGTGGAAGAACCAGCTCCTTAAATAATAAATCATTATTATTTTTCACATGCTTCTTTTTTGAAAGCAATGTTCAGGGCAAATCTCCAGGGGAAATTGAGCAACCTGTTCGTGATCAAATGTGAAAGATGGTGTCATTTTAATTAAAATGATATCATAATTATTTCACATTATAATTTTTAAATTAAATAAGTATTTCAGTAATACATTATTTATTTCACTAAGGCATACTTGTGAATAAATTATCTAGGGAACAGGGCTTGAAAAAGCGCCCTCCCTGAAGAATAATTGATTGATAATCACATGTATTAATTATATAAATAATTAATACATAACTATTTACTTAAATGAGTATGTAATCTTATAGTATGTATTACTATTGGTTATGCTGGGATTTTCCAGGATTTTCAAGGAAAAAACTATACCAATAAATGGTTCTTTATCCATTTATTGCGTGTTTGCAAATTGATTTTCCAAGGATTTTCCTTAATCAAATTTCATTGGATTTTTTATAAAAATATAGATATAATTTAAATAAATTTGATAATATTTTATAAGTGTGGTCATGAGTGTGGCTTGAACCCAGATCCTTTAATATAGGCAGGATATTCATAAGCTTGTCCTTAACTGTTAGACTATTACGCTATTTGGTGAAGCAGTTAAGTCTAATTCCTGTTTTGCTCAGAAAATCAAGTAAAAATAAAAAATAGAATAAATTAAATAATAATAAATTAAAAGGTTTATTATTTATTAAGCTTGCAGTTTCAAGTATTACATGTCATATGTAATATCTTGGTGGCTGACATCTTTGAAGTCATCACAGACTGTACTTCTCTTAAAAGTCTTATTAATCTTAAGTCACCAAATAGACATATTTTGAGATGGCAAATCTCAATCCAAGAATGGAGAAGTTCTATGACAATAACTCATAGAGAAGGTTTAATACATAAGAATGCTGATGCACTCAGTAGATGGTCTTTACCAAACACTCCAGATAATCCTGCATATGATGAGGAAAATATGGAAAGAGATTTACCCATCATGAGCATTACAATCACTAGCCTCAAAGATGAATTCTTTGAAACAATTGTAGACAGTTAATCCAATAACACCAACACTACAATCATTGTAGAAGCTCTGAAGTCAGACTTCAAAGACATTGGTATTTTAAATGGTTTAGATCCACCTTGGAAATGAAAGTTTGATGAAAAGAGATTTGTACTCTTAGATGGACTCCTTTATTATAAAAGTAACCATGCTTGTAGTCTTGTACTTACTTCACAAAATCACACTAATGACATTTTATTTGAATGTCATGATAATATGTTTTCTGGCCACATGTCTACTGACAGAACTCTTGAAAGAGTAAGGTCTGTAGCTTGGTGGTTTGATTGGAGAAAAGATGTTATAGAATACTGTTCTTCTTGTGACAGGTGTCGGAAAGCCAATAAAGCTACTGGTAAAAGAGATGGTATGTTACAAGAAATCAATGAACCCAAATCCAGATGGGAAGTCATTAACATGGACTTTGTAACTGGATTACCTCCAGCAGGTAAAGAAAATTACAACTGTGTTTTAGTTGTAGTAGACAGATTCTCTAAAAGAGCAAGATTTATTCCTTGCTTTAAAGAAAATAATGCAATGGATGTGGCTCTATTATTTTGGAATCATATTATTGCTGACGTAGGCTGTCCTTCAGTCATTATCAGTGACAGAGATCCAAAATTCACTTCTGAATTTTGGGATAATTTGTTCAATTTAATGGGTACTAAATTAGCATTTTCTACAGCTTATCACCCTCAGACAGATGGTTCAGCTGAAAGAATGATACAAACTCTAGAAGACATGATCAGAAGAGATTGTGCCTTTGGCCTTAGTTATAAAGATCAAGATGGTTTTACTCATGATTGGATATCTTTATTACCAGCCCTTGAATATGCATATAATTCAAGTAAACACTCAGTTACTGGAAAAACTCCCTTTGAGTTAGAAAGAGGATGGACTCCTGTTATGCCTGTAACCAGTGTGCTTAGTAAAACAGTTTACATTCATCCAACATCTGAATCATTTTTGAATATGATGAATAAAGCTGAGAAACATGCTCAAGATTGTATCAAACAAGCAGTTGACTATAATAAGTCAAGATGGGATAAAACCCATAAAGAAGCTAACATTAAAGTTGGTGATCAAGTATTGATATCCACAGTAAAATTTGCTAACATGGATGGTCCTAAGAAACTTAGAGAATCCTTTATTGGTCCCTTTGTAGTAAAAGCTTTCCATGGCCCAAATGCAGTGGAAGTAATATTGACAGAACCATTCAATAGGAAACATCCAACTTTTCCAATTAGTCTTCTTAAAAAATATATCACTTCTGATAAAGACAATAACAATGTCCCTGTTAAGAAAAACACACCCATTCCACCTATAATAGATGATGAAAATCTAATTCCTCTCAAAATCATTAATGATAGAAGAATTATGAGAAATAATCAGAGTATTAAACAATATCTTGTGAGATTTAAGAACTCTTTAGCAGACAAAGATACATGGTTGGAAGCTGGAGATATTAATAATGATTCTCTACTTAGAAGTTATAGAGTAGAAAAAAGACATTAGCCTTTTTTCTCTTTTTTAGTGTGGGTGAGTGTCAGCAACCAAGATATTACATGTATTATGTAACATGTAATAATGTAACATGTAATACTTCAAAACTGCAAACTTGAATAATTATTATTATTCTTTATGTTTACTATTTTTTATAGTCTGAACAAAACGGAATTTAGACCTTATCATTTTATCAAATGGTACAATAGTCTAACACTTAGAGCCTGGCTCAGTAATAACTGTTATTGACATGAGAACCTGAGTTCAAGCCACACTCATGACCACATTCAATAAAAACATTTCTTTGAATATGTCTATTTTTTTACCAAAATTAAGTTATAATTTAATTAATGAAAATCTTTGGCAAATCAATTTTCAAACATGCAATAACTGGATAAAGAAGCATTTATTGGCATAGTTTTCTTCTTGAAAATCCTGGAAGATCCAAGATTAACACATTGTCAACTTGCTACTAGTTCAGAGACAACCTGACTAGAACAAAAATAAACATAAAATAACAAATATAGTATTAATCATTTAACAAAGAGTAATAAATGAACAATAATAAGATAAAGCAACATAAAAAATTAATATGTAAATAATAAATACATTATTACATAGTAAAGCAATAATAAATAAACAAATACAAAAGTAAGTATAAAACAATGAATATGCTAATAAATAATAACATAAGTGGAAATATTATTTCATCATCTTAAAGAGCGTGTACAATAACCTAGGGTACTTCAGCCAAAGTACCCCAGATAAATTAAAACTTCTAGTAGTAAAACAACTTGAAAGAATATTACC
This sequence comes from Puccinia hordei, assembly GCA_007896445.1. NCBI lineage: Eukaryota > Fungi > Basidiomycota > Pucciniomycetes > Pucciniales > Pucciniaceae > Puccinia > Puccinia hordei. The sequence goes on along the minus strand of RDRW01000164.1, from coordinate 206,794 downwards.
CCTAAAAGCGCTGAATTAATTATTATACATTAAAATACAGAATAAATACCATAAATACATGTAAAAAACCACGAAATAACAATGTATTTAAATAATAACATAATAAAATAAGGGAATTAATAAAAAAACCCGGTTTTTCCGCGTTTACACCCGGTTTTCTGCGCAGCTGCGGCTGCGCGGTGCACCCGGTTTTCCGCATTTACACCCGGTTTTTTTTAATTTTTAATTTTTAAGCAAATAGAACGTGGAGGGCGGCATTTGATGCGCGTGACCCCAAAACAAATAAAATAAATAAATAGAACAAGGAAAATAAACAAAATAATATAATATAAAATGATATAAAATGATATAAAATTAAATAAATAGAATAAATGAAATGAATAAATTAAATAAATAAATTAAAAGCAAGAGACATAATTGCAAGTTAATGATTTATGAATAACGCAACCTCCCCAATCATCCTCATTCAATATTTTATTTAAAACAATTAAAATAAACAATTAAAACAAGGAAAATAAACAAAACAAAACAAAATAAAATTATGGAGGGCGGCATTTGATGCGCGCAACCTCCCCAACTCATTCAATATTTTATTTAAACAGATTAAATAAGTAAGTAAAACAAGCAAAATAAACATAAACAAAATAAAATAAAATAAATAGAATAAATGAAATGAATGAAATAAATAAATAAAATAAAAAGCAAGAGACATAATTGCAAGGTCATAATTTGTTGATAAATAATAAATGTAATAAAAAAAACAAAGAGACATTAGTACAGACTAAGAATGCGCACACAAATAATAAGTATAAGAAAGAGAAATTGTTATAAACACTACTGATAACAACTAGAAAATGCTTAAAAATGGTGAATCTACGCCTGAATTACATTCCTGAACCCATATGTAATGTGTAATAATTATCTTACATGTAACACTCCAAAGCATCATACAATGTACCATACCGCCGTGTATCATTATATTTCCATTTCTTTGTCATGAAATCTGATAACAAGTTAATTTTATAATCGGTATTTGTTTCCAATGAATTATTTACCCTCTAAAGTGTATTAATCAATTTAAAAACTCCCCAAATATCTTGAAAGACAGGCGTGAAGGTGTTTAGAAATAAATTCTGTCCAAGAATGATAAAAAGAAAGCCAGTGAAGTTAAAAATAAACTGTTTGTCACATTAAATTCTACACCCCTTAAAGTGTTTTAAAAAAATTTAAAATTTTGAGAAATCCTGAAAATTGAGCCGCGGGGTTTTTTTATGAAAAAAACCGGGTGGATTGGCCAAAAGAAATAGAATGCTTGTTTTTTTGCGAAATAAAAATTACCATAAAGTTTTACACCCCTGTAAGTATGATAAATAAATTTAAAACTTTGAAAAATAATGAAAATCCGCCCGCAAAAAATTAAATTGAAAAAAACCCGGTGAATTGGCCGAAAAAAATAGAAGACATAGTTTTTATGGAAAATAAAAGATACCATAAAATTTTACACGCCAAGAAGTATTTTTAGCAATTTAAAATTTTTGAAAAATAATGAAATTCCGCCCGCAAAAAATTAAATAAAAAAACCGGGTGTAAATGCGGAAAACCGGGTGTACTGCGCAGCAATTTGGACGTCGCCGCTGCGTAAAACCGGGTGTAAACGCGGAAAAACCGGGTTTTTTTATTAATGCCCTAAAATAAATACATATGACATTAATAATATAAGTATATAATACTAGTAATATACTATACTATCTATTTATTTATTTATTTTATTTAATTGAATACTAAGCATACTAAGGATGATTCAGAGGGACAAAGACCACGAACCAGAGGAAGGAAATAACATGAGAACCTTCTGAAAATAACAATTGAACAACTGTTCAAAATAAAAATGTATTACATCCTTAGTGGGAAATTATTGATTGACAGATCTCTGCAGTCATGCATTCCCAAAGGGCCTGCATGACAGGTATCAAACAAGAAGCTCTTGAAGCGCCCACAGAACAAACAAATACATGTATTACACATTGTACACAATACAAAACAATTAAACTCTGACAAGTGTGATTAACAGGTACATGTGATATTTAATCAATACATTCTGACATGTAGTTACAACATTAAATCAACACATCTAACAAGCCTTTTCAGAGGTTCAGAAGCGCCTCAAGACGCCAGCAAAAGAGCTTAGACAGGCTGTACCCATAGTAGACAGCCTGTACATATGGAAATTTGATTAAACAACTACATGCATTTGTATTAAATCTTAACACCTTCCTTTTAAATGTTCCCATAGCCAAAAATACATCTTGTGTTTCGCCATCAGGGCTCCAGAAATGCATTTAAGGAGCCCTTGTTCCCCCTGTATTTTGCCTCATCATGCTTTAATATATATACTACCACCTGTACCCACTTACATAGCTTTACAATTGTTCTTCTGTCTGGTAAGGTCCTAGTATCTGTTCTTTAGCCCCTTCTTACTCCTTTGAAATTGCCCAGTGTCCACCCAGCTCTTCCAACACCCTTTCCAAGCGCTTCCAACTGCCCAATTTCTCCCTGGAAGAACCTCAAGTCTGTAAGGTAATTTATTACTAGTAAGTAGATAAACCTTTCTCTTGAGATTCTCCCCCCCATCTTTTATCTGGGATTTAAACCACCCCTGTTTACAGGCCCCAGTGTTTTCAGGTACTTAAATCCTCTGCTTGCAAGATACCTTTGAGGGATTAAACCACCCCTGATTTATCAGGCCCCTCATATTTTTAATTATATTAAATGTATTTAATTATTTTTAATTATATTCAATTTATTTAATATAATTAATCATCTTTTACCGCTCATACCTCATATCTTTATTGGTATTACCTCTCATAAATCCTCCCAGAGCTTTATATTGCTCTTTATCTTTTATTTTTCACCTTGTGTAGCTAGAAGGATTACTTCTTGGCATCACAGAGGCTGACACACATGGTAATTTATAGTATAAAATTACACATAAATCAAGGTAAATCTTTATGTAAAATATATTAATTATGCAATAATAACTTATAAATTAATTCCCACCTGTTTGCTCTCCAGAGCAAGCGCTTTTCCAAGCACTCACCCCAAAGGAAGCTATATGTTCATGTGATTAATAATTATTTAGTTCAATTAAGAAAAATAAACATTAATTTAATTTAATTAATGTGAAATAACTATGGCATCATTTTAATTAAAAATGACACCATTTTTCACATCAGATAACGAACAGGGTGCTCAGTTCCCCCTGGTGATCTTACCCTGATCACTGCTTCCAAGAAGCTTGTGAAATAATAAATATTTTATTATTTAAGAGGAGTTTTCTTCACTAAATTTGAAGATCCTCCCCCCATCAATTTTAACACACACTAGATAACTTATTATAAGCTACAAAGGCGCTCACCTTCTCCTGTAAGTACGGAGGACTGGCCTTTATTTACATACTATCTAAATTAGTTAAAATTCTTCAAAACAAACCCCCCCAATTAATTAAATACCTTTAATTAATTGGAAGAACTGTGTTCAAATCTGGTTAGCCCTTTGTCATACGGTGGTATATGACACTACAAATTTCCAATATGAACTGGTCATTCAGCCAGTTTCATAGCCTTTTGGTTAAGGAGCGTAGTTCAGTTTGATTGGAAATGCTGAGTCATGACACCCTTCAGAGGATTTATTCCCATAACTGAAGTTTTGGCAGCAGGGTAATAACCTGTTTTTATTTGATACTTAGTGTTATTATAACACTTAAGTCATTATTCTTATTGGCCTATCAGCTCATTACACTTTATAAGTGTAATATTTTTCTTTTAGTCCTTACTGTACACGTCACAACAAGTGGAGTAGAGTACAGAAAGCTGACATCAACACAAAATGGTTCAAATTCTCAAAACTAGAAATTTTGTGGAAAATCCTAATTCACTGGTTTTCATTGTAGATTTTGTGATACTTGATACCCCCTAAGATCTAATCAACTGGTTTTGAAAATACACCAATTTAAAAAAACATGGATATCAATATAAAATGGTTCAGAATTCTCAAGAGTGAAATTAGGGGGTATCAAATATGACCAAATCCACCATGATGTAATCAACTGGTTTTGAAAGTCCACCGTTGATAAAAACCCTGGATATCTATATAAAATGGTTCAGAATGCTCACAAATGAAATTGTGTGGAAAAACCTAATTCACTGGTTTTAATTGTGCATTTAGTCATATTTGATACCCCCTATTTTGTGGAAAAAAATAACTCACTGGTTGTAATTGTGCATTTGGTCATATTTGATACCCCCTAATGGTGGATTTGGTCATAGATTATACCCCTTATTATGACCAAATCCACTTGTAAAATCAGGAAATTATCCAAAAATATTTTTATCCACCAATGGGTTTCAAAAGATGGTGGGTAAAGGAATAAAATGTATTTAAAATGGGGAATGTTTTCAAACCAGTCAATCAGATAGTGGTGGATTTGGTCGTATTTGATACCTGCTAATGCCCATCTGTAATGTGCTAATATGTCTATTTCCAAGCTAATAATGTTGCTTTATGTCATTATATTGTGGCAAGTTGGCTCTGCCACAGTAGTCAGCAGACACAACAATTACAAAGGCACCTTTCTAATTTGCTAAATCAGTTTTAGAAAATGGAAAATAGGTTTTTCCTGGTGCATGGCATTGGATATAGCAGAAAACTTAAAACACTCATGAATAGGGGGTATCAAACATGACAATATCCACCATTTTATAATTTACTGGTTTGACCAAATTCACCATTAGGGGGTATAAAATATGACCAAATCCACATTAGGGGGTATCAAATATGACCAAATCCACCATTATCTAATCAACTGGTTTTGAAAATCCACCATTTTTACAAACCATGGATACCTATATAAAATGGTTCAAAATCCTCAAAAGTGAAATTTTGTTGAAAAACCTAATTCACTGGTTTTAATTGTGGATTTGGTCATATTTGATACCCCCTATTAGGGGGTATCAAACATGACCAAATCCACCATTATCTAATCAACTGTTTTTGAAAATCCACCATTTTTAAAAACCATGGATATCTATATAAAATGGTTCAAAATTCTCAAAAGTGAATTTTTGTTGAAAAATGTAATTCACTGGTTTTAATTGTGGATTTGGTCATATTTGATACCCCCTATTATCTAATCAACTGGTTTTGGATATCCACCATTTTGAAAAACCATGGATATCTATGTAAAATGGTACAGAATTCTCAAGAATTGAAATTTTGTTGAAAAAAAAAATTTGAATTTTGGCTTTGGTCATATTTGATACCCCCTATTCTCAGCAAATTTTAATCCTTGACATAGCCCCTTTTGAAACCTGCTGGTGAAGAGAAATGTATTTGAATGTTTCCCTGATTGTAAAAATTGATTTTTTCATATTTGATACCCCCTAATTTTGTAAAGGTTAATTTTACTTGATAACTGGAAAATCATCAAATCAAAAAAACTTCCTGGAATACATGATTTTGGGGGTATAGCAAGTAAAATTTCATTCTCAATATGAGGTATCAAATATGACCCAATCCACAATTACAACCAGTGCACCAGGAAAAAAAAAAGATCACTTGTCTACCAGTGACATCAGGAAGTACAAAGGCCCCGTTTTAATTTGAAATGTCACTTGTAGCCAAGTGAAAATTGTTTTTTCCTGGTGGTGGATTAGGTTTATCAACCAAATTTTGCTTTTGAGAGTGTTGAATTATTCTATAGTGGGATCAATTTTTTTTACAAATGGTGGATTTTTACCAGTTTATTAGACAATGGTAGAGTTTTTCATATTTTATACCCCCTAATTTGGTTTTTCTGTGTGCAGATGTGAGATTCACGACTGTGAGAAATATGTATCACATTTTCAACACAGAGTATCATATTTCAGGCAAAATACATACATACTAGTATATTGCAAGTTTAATATTGATTATTTAATTTTGTGTACAAAAAAAAATCCCACCAGTTTTATTGTATTGGCCTATAACAAATAAAGAAAACCAGTATCACATATTATTTTTGCACATGTGTATTGTGTCATCAATCCAAAACAAATTTAGGTGAACAGTGTGGACTCATCAGATCAGACAACCAAATATATAAGAATACAATTTATGAGTGTATTAGTATGACTTATACCCAGATGAAACAACTTTTTTTGGACTGGGTAAATCAAACTATCATCAGACTGGAACATGATATGTTACATAATGATACCAATTGACTGCATAGACCTTTTTGTAGTTTCATACCCAATGTATTTTGGATTCATTGTGTTACCTGTAACAAAGAGTGCACTGCCAAGTAATCAATCTTGTCTTGTTTGGTGTGTTTGGAAAGTTTGTATTGTTTCATTTGGAGATACTGTCAGCTTGCTACTAGCTCAGAGACAACCTGACTAGAACAAAAATAAACATAAAATAAAAAATATAGTATTACTCATTTAATAAAAGGTAATAAATAAATAATAATAAGATAAAGCAACATAAAAAAGCAATATGTAAATAATAAATACATTATCACATAGTAAATTAATAATAAATAGATAAATACAGTAATAAGTATAAAACAATGAATATGTTAATAAATAATAAGATAAGTGGAAATATTATTTCATAATCTTAAAGAGCGTGTAAAATAACCTAGGGTACTTCAGCCAAAGTACCCCAGATAACTTAAAACTTCTAGTAGTAAAACAACTTGAAAGAATATTACCACTAAAGCGCTGAAATAATTATTATACATTAAAATACAGAATAAAAACCATAAATACATATACAAAACCACGAAATAACAATGTATTTAAATAAAAACATAATAAAATAAATACATATAACATTAATAATATAAGTATATAATACTAGTAATATAGTACTATAGTATATATTTATTTATTCTATTACATACTAGGTACACTAAGGATGATTCAGAGGGACAAAGACCACGAACAAGAGGAAGGAAATAACATGAGAAACTTCTGAAAATAATAATTGAACAACTGTTCAAAATAAATATACTACATCCTTAGTGGGAAATTATTGATTGACAGATCTCTGCAGTCATGCATTCCCAAAGAGCCTGCATGACAGGGATCAAACAAGAAGCTCTTGAAGCGCCCACAGAACAAACAAATACATGTATCTCACATTGTACACAATACAAAACAAATTAAACTCTGACAAATGTGATCAACAGGTACATGTGATGTTTAATCAATACATTTTGACATGTAATTAAAACCTTTGATCAACACATCTAACAAACCTTTTCAGAGGTTCAGAAGCGCCTCAAGATGCCATCAAAAGAGCTTAGACAGGCTGTACCCATAGTAGACAGCCTGTACATATGGAAATTTGATTAAACAACTACATACATTTGTATTAAATCTTAACCCCTTCCTTTTAAATGTTCCCATAGCCAAAAATACATCCTGTGTTTCGCCATCAGGTCTCCAGAAAGGCATTTAAGGAGCCCTTGTTCCCCCTGTATTTTGCCTCATCATGCTTTAATATATATACTACCACCTGTACCCACTTACATAGCTTTTACAATTGTTATTCTGTCTGGTAAGGTCCTAGTATCTGTTCTTTAGCCCCTTCTTACTCCCCTGAAATTGCCCAGTGTCCACCCAGCTCTTCCAACACCCTTTCCAAGCGCTTCCAACTGCCCAATTTCCCCCTGGAAGAACCTCAAGTCTGTTGAAGGTAATTTATTACTAGTAAGTAGATAAACCCTTCTCTTGAGATTCTCCCCCATCTTTTATCTGGGATTTAAACCACCCCTGTTTACAGGCCCCAGTGTGTTCAGGTACCTAAATCCTCTGCTTGCAAGATACCTTTGAGGGATTAAACAACCCCTGATTTATCAGGCCCCTCATAATTTTAATTATATTAAATTTATTTAATATAATTAATTATCTTTTACCCCTTATACCTCATATCCTTATTGGTATTACCTCTTATAAATCCTCCCAGAGCTTTATATTGCTCTTTATCTTTTATTTTGCACCTTGTGTAGCTAGAAGGAGTACTCCTTGGCATCACATAGGCTGACAGATACCACCTTCACCCATGCATCAGAGATATTGTTTCAGATTATATTGTAAATAGCCAATGATTCTGATATCTACTTCTTCCCATAACAGCAACTTTCTTGATTATCATATCTATATTTATATTCTTGAAACTTTCCCAAAAACAAACAAACCAGGCCATTCATTTCCATGATTCTCACCAAGATCCTAGTCTCCTTGCAACTCTTACATTACTGCAGTGTTTTGGGGAATCCAATATCACCTGGAAAACCTCTAGTGAAGAGAGCAGAGATAATTGATGAAGGACTGAGCTACTTGCCCACTCAAGGAAAGGGAGTAAAAAGATATTTGGATTGTATGTCAATCTCTGCATCTAATGCTTACTCCAAATTTAAGATTAAAAGTGATTTATTTTTCATTAATGTCCAAATTATGTTCTTTCAGCTGCTGGTGAACTTGAAAAATCTCACTGTAAGTCAAAGCCATTTCATTTTTGCTATTTTTTTCTACCCTTGAATCCTGAAGTTGGGTGATTCTCATTTGTAGTGGATAGCAATGTTCAATCAACAGGAAATAATTTTGTTCCCTTGAACTTCAAAAATGGGGAACCATCTGGGATCAAAAAATCAGGAGTTGGTGAGTAATTCTTGATAGTTCCTCTCTTTTACCTCTGATCTCTTGCCAAAGGTTTACACTAAACTTGGCTTGAATTTTCAAAACAAACAAAAAATAATCTTGCTTCCTGAAACAAAAAAAGCTTTGGAGGTGGAATATTCAAACAATTCAAGAATTAAAAATCTTGAGGGAATTTCAAAAGAAAAGCATGATAATACTGAAGAAAAGAGTTATGAGGAAGAAATGAGTAGTCTGTTGATAAATTTGAAAACAAATGGTGATGAAAGTGCGCAGAGGTTGAAAAAGGAACATGCTGAAGGAGAACAAGAAAATTACACCAATAATCCTGATTTTCAAAAATGGCTTGAACATTTACCAGGTAATTCTATTCAGAACAATCTAACTGAATTTCAAAAAACTATTCTGGAAAGATATATAGGGATTTTTCAAAGGAATGTAGGCAATCTTTCTGGACTGGGTGACAAACAACTTTTAAGAAAATTTATTGAAGAATCTGAATTAGATGAAGAAGAGTTGCAGGCCCTAGATTTGTGGAAATCAGTTCTGTCAGAACTACATGAAGATGGAAGGAAAACCCTTTTCTCACATCTCATTGAACAAATTGGCAGTGTTGCAGCTAATGATAGAACTAAGGACGAAATGAAAAAACTGGCAGCTGAAATAATGAAAGGTCTCCAAACTTCTGAGCAAAAAGAAAAAATGTTGAAGTTGGTAGAGGTTTTGGATCTTGTCTTTTTAAAGACTGAAAAATTTAAATGGATCCCTGAAGGTTTGGTTTCAAATTTGACCAAGGAACAACATCAAGCACTTCAGATTTTTGGGAAAAATTGGGAGTATAAATAATATTAACATGCTTCTGGAGTCAGTTCACACCAAATTTCGTTAAAAAAAGGTCTTGAAATATTTTTTGTTCCCAAGAATTTGTTGAAATAAAAATAGACCAAGTACTATCCTAGATTTCATGTACCCAGATTGTTTTGTGTGAGAGATATGAGTTTAATTTTGGAATATCTTTCCAGTGGTATTCTTTTTATGCATAGGAATTGTATCCTTCTGATTGGTGTTTGAATCTTGGCTAAGAACCATTTTTTCTCCAAACATCATCATAAAACAAAACCACAAATCATAACTTGGGCCTGTGTTCTGGCATTTATCTCTCCTATATACTGTGTTTCTTACTAACCAATCCATTTCTTAGACTTATTCTAAACCCTCAAGGTTTTTCTTTGTGAAGGCTAATTATGATTTCTAAATTTGATTGATTTCCATGTGCTCGAATCCGTTAATCTTCCCTTTGGCTGGCCTTCCAACCGCTGGTGCCTTACCAGTTCCAAAGCACAAATCATAATTCTTTTGGATTTTGATTGAGTTGATGATTATGAGGAAGTCGTCCTTCTTTAGGTGAGAAGAAGTTTTTCCGGTTGTATCATTGTCAGAGACATGTTGTGCTTGCTTCTTGATGGGTTTCTTCCTGCTTGCTGACTTCTTTGGTATCACGTTTCCTTTTTCAGTGATGAATTTATTTGTTTTTTTGATAGGCATTGTTCTGGGATCAGGGAATGAATGATTAACATTTTTTCTGCAAGCAAGTTTATAATTGACTAAACTTACCAAATTTTGAGGAAAACTGAAGAACAAGTTTGGGTTTGTGACTGGGTGGAGTTGTATTGGCAACAATTTATTGTTGGTTGGGGTTGAATTGTGGGGGATTATTGATTGTATTGGGGTTGTATATTGCAAGTTTGGATCCTCAGTTGTGATTGGTTGAAATGTGGAGGATTGTGGCTTTTGTAATTATATTGGGGTTTTTGTTGTTGATACTTGACACGTCTAGTGCAAATATGGCATTATTTGGAATTTTTATCCACTGGTTTCATAATTGTGGACTTGGTGAAACCCGTTGATTAGATTATTGTGGATTTGGTCATATTTGATACCCCCTAATAGGGGGTATTGAATATGACCAAATCCACAATTAAAACCAGTAATTAGCTTTTTCCACAAACTTCCACTGTTGAGGATTCTGAAACATTTTATATTGATTTCCATGGTTTTTAACAATGGGGGATTTTCAATCAAGTTGATTACATAACGGTGGATTTGGTCATATTTGACACCCCTTAATAAAACTAACAAGTAAAACTGTAATTATTCTCAATAGGGGGTATCAAATATGACCAAATCCACCATTATCTAATCAACTGGTTTTGAAAATCCACCATTTGAAAAAACCATGAATTCCAATACAAAATGGTTCAGAATTCCAAAAAGTGAAGTTTTGTTGAAAATGCTAATTCCCTGGTTTTCATTGTGGATTTGTTCATATTTGATACCCCCTAATAGGGGGTGTTAAATATGACCAAATCCACCATTATCTAATCAACTGGTTTTGAAAATCCACCGTTTTAAAAACCTTGGATATCAGTATAAAAGGGTCCGGATTTGTCAAAAGTGAAATTTTGTGGAAAAACCTAATTCACTGGTTATAATTTTAGATTTCGTCATATTTGATACCCCCTAATAGTTTAAGTAAGTTGTGCACTAAATTATTAAACAAATAAATTAAAATGGTTCAGAATTTTCAAAAGGAAATTTTGTGGAAAAACCTAATTTACTGGTTTTAATTGTGGGTTTGGGCATAGTTGATACCCCCTAATAATAGGGGGTATCAAATATAACCAAAACCACCCTTATCTAATCAACTGGTTTTGAAAATCCAACATTTTTAAAAACCATGAACATCAATATGAAGTGGTTCAGAGCTCTCAACAGTGGAATTTTGTGGAAAAGCCTAATTCACTGGTTTTAATTGTGGATTTTAACTGTGGATTTTAATTGTGGATTTGGTCAATTTGATACCCCCTAATTTTTCTTCATGTCATTGTATTGTGCAAAGTTGGCTCTGTCACAGTAGCCAGCTCACACAAACGTTCAACAGGCACCTTTTTAATTTGCTAAATTTCTTTTAGACAGTTAGTGATAAATTTTTCTTGGTGCATGGCATTGAATATTGCATAAAACTTAAAATACTCATGAATAGGGTGTAACACACATGAGCAAATACACCATTTTATAATTGGTTGGTTTGAAAAAATCGACTATTTTCAAAACATTTTAGTCCTTTAGCCCCTTTTGGAACCCATTGGTGAAGAAACATTTGTTTGGATAAATGATTGGTGGTATAAGTTGATTTTTTCATATTTGATACCCACCAATTTTGTTATCTTTCAAGCTAAATTTGACTTAATAACTGGAAACTTATCACTGCTAAAAGACTTCTTTGTAGGCATGATTTTGGGGGTATAGCAAGTAAAATTTCACTCTCAGTTTGGTGTTTCTGTTGCTCATATCATATTCAAAACTGTGAAAAATATGTATCACATCTTTCAATGCAGTGTATCACATTGCAGGCAAAATACATACTATTATATTGCAGGGTCAATATTGATTATTTAATTTTGTGTACCACAAAGTGTTTTACCACCAGTATTATTGTATTGGCCTATCACTAATAAAGAGAACAAGTATCATATATAATTTTCACACATGTGTATTGTTTCATCAACCCAATACATTTTTAGTTGAAAGGTGTGGACACATCAGATCAGAAAACCCAATATAAAAATAAAATGTATGAGTGTATTAGTGTGACTTATACACAGATGAAGTAAAGAATATTGGACTGGGTAACTACAAATATCATTAGCCTTTACCATGATATTTTACAAACTGATACCAATAGACTGAACAGAGTTTGTTTTAGTTTAGGATCCAAAGTGTTTTGGATCTATTGTTGAAACAGTTACATCATGTATGATATTGTTACCTGTAACAAAGGGTGCACTTCCAAGTAATGAATCTTGATTGGTGTGTTGGGAAGGTTTGTATTGTTTCATTTGGAACAGCCGCCTTTCTCCATGCATCAGAGATATTTTTTCAGGTTGGATTATAAATAGCCATCTGATTCTGATGTCTACTTCTTTCCATAAAAGCAAATTTCTTGATTATCATATCTATTATATTCTTGGAATTTTCCCAAAAAAAAAACCAACCAGGCCATTCATTGCCATGATTTTAAACAAGATCATAGTCTCCTTGCAACTCTTACATTACTACAGTGTTGTGGGGAACCCAATTTCATCTGGAAACCCTCTAGTCAAGAGAGCAGAAAACATTGTTGAAGGAATGACTCAAGGAAAGGAAGTAAAAATGGATCTGCATTGTATGTCAATCTCTGTATCTAATTCTTGCTCCAAATTTAAGATTACAAGTGATTTATTTTTCATTAATGTCTAAATTATTTTCTTTCAGCTTCTGGTGAACTTGAAAGATCTCACTGTCAATTACAACTTGAAATTCTTCTCCTATTTTGGCTTTGATATTTGTTTCTGTCAGCTTGCTACTAGTTCAGAGACAACCTGACTAGAACAAAAATAAACATAAAAACAAAAAATATAGTATTAATCATTTAACAAAGAGTAAATGTCAGCTTGCTACTAGTTCAGAGACAACCTGACTAGAACAAAAATAAACATAAAAATAAAAAATATAGTATTAATCATTTAACAAAGAGTAATAAATGAATAATAATAAGATAAAGCAACATAAAAAAGTAATAAGTAAATAATAAATACATTATTACATAGTAAATTAATAATAAATAAACAAATACAATATTAAGTACAAAACAATGAATATGCTAATAAATAATAACATAAGTGGAAATATTATTTCATAATCTTAAAGAGCGTGTAAAATAACCTAGGGTACTTCAGCCAAAGTACCCCAGATAACTTAAAACCTCTAGTAGTAAAACAGCTTGAAAGAATATTACCACTAAAAGCGCTGAATTAATTATTATACATTAAAATACAGAACAAAAACCATAAATACATGTACAAAACCACGAAATAATAATGTATTTAAGTAAGAACATAATAAAATAAAATACATATGACATTAATAATATAAGTATATAATACTAGTAATATACTATATTATCTATTTATTTATTTATTTTATTTAATTGAATACTAAGCATACTAAGGATGATTCAGAGGGACAAAGACCACGAACCAGAGGAAGGAAATAACATGAGAACCTTCTGAAAATAACAATTGAACAACTGTTCAAAATAAATATACTACATCCTTAGTGGGAAATTATTGATTGACAGATCTCTGCAGTCATGCATTCCCAAAGAGCCTGCATGACAGGGATCAAACAAGAAGCTCTTGAAGCGCCCACAGAACAAACAAATACATGTATCTCACATTGTACACAATACAAAACAATTAAACTCTGACAAATGTGATCAACAGGTACATGTGATATTTAATCAATACATTTTGACATGTAATTAAAACCTTTGATCAACACATCTAACAAACCTTGTCAGAGGTTCAGAAGCGCCTCAAGATGCCAGCAAAAGAGCTTAGACAGGCTGTACCCATAGTAGACAGCCTGTACATATGGAAATTTGATTAAACAACTACATACATTTATATTAAATTTAAATATTCCCATAGCCAAAAATACATCCTGTGTTTCGCCATCAGGGCTCCAGAAAGGCATTTAAGAAGCCCTTGTTCCCCCTGTATTTTTCCTCCTCATGCTTTACCATATATACTACCATACTTACCCACATATTACCATAGTTCCCCTATTGTTATTCTGTCAGGTAAGGTCCTAGTATCTATTCTTTAGCCCTTCTTTACTCCTTTGAAATTGTCCAGTGTCCATCCAGCCATCCCAACAACCTTTCCAAGTGCTTCCAACTGTCCAATTTCCCCCTTGAAGAACCTCAAGACTGCTAAGGTATTTGTACTAGTAAGTAGAAACCCCTTTCTCTTGAGATTCTCCCCCATCTTTTATCTGGGATTTAAACCACCCCTGTTTACAGGCCCCAGTGTGTTCAGGTACCTAAATCCTCTGCTTGCAAGATACCTTTGAGGGATTAAACAACCCCTGATTTATCAGGCCCCTCATAATTTTAATTATATTAAATTTATTTAATATAATTAATTATCTTTTACCCCTCATACCTCATATCCTTATTGGTATTATCTTTTATAAACCCTCCCAGAGCTTTATATTGCTCTTTATCTTTTATTTTGCACCTTGTGTAGCTAGAAGGATTACTCCTTGGCATCACAGAGGCTGACAGTTTCTATCCTTGAATTCTGAATTTGGGTGAATCTCATTTGTAGTGGATAGCAATGTTCAATCAACAAAACATATTGTCATACCCTTGAAATCTACAAATGGGGAACCATCTGGGATCAAACAATCAGGCGTTGGTGAGAAATTATGTATAGTTCATATCTTTTACCTTTGATCTCTGTCCAAAGGTTTACACTAAACTTGGCTTGAATTTTCAAAAAAATGAAAAACAAAATCCTTTGAAAGAAAAAAAAGCTTTGGAGGTAGCATATTCAAACAATTCAAGAAATAACTAAATTAGGGGAATGCCAAAAGAACAACATGAAAAGATTGAAGAAAACATTAATGAGGAAAAAATGGGTAGTCTGCTGTTACAGTTAAAGAAAAATGGTGATGAAATTTTCAATAAGCTGGATGATATAGAGAACCCAAAAACAAATGAAGATTTTGATAATGATGCAGATTATCATAAATGGATTTCAAACTCACTAGGCAATACTATTCCAGAAAATCTAACTGAATTTCAAAACATTGTTCTGGACAGATATGTAGGGATTTTCCAAAGGGATGTAGGCCAGCTTTCTGGACTTGATAAAAAAGAAGTTTTGTTGAAATTTCTGAAAAACACTGAATTAAATGAAGAGGAGGTCCATGCCCTGAGTTTGAGGGAATCAGTCCTGTCAGGACTACTTGATGCCAATGGAAGACAAGACCTTTTTGACAAAATCATTGATAAAATTGGCATGAATGGTAAATGTCATGATGGAACACAGGAAGAAATGAACAACCTGGCAGCTGAAACAATGAAGGGTCTCCAGACTTCGGAAGCACAACAACAAATGTTGGAGTTGGTAGAAGTTTTGGATCTTATGTTTACAAAGACTAATCACTTTAAATGGATCCACCAAGATTCCATTTTGGAACGTTTGAAAGTGGATCAACATCAAGCACTTCTGCTGTTTGGAGAGGGATTTGAGTATCAATAGGATTATGATGATTGTGTTGTCAGTTCACACCAAATTTTGTTGGAATCTCCCATGAAACATGTTTTTCCCCAAGAACTCATTGAAACCAAAAAAGAAAAAGCACCATTCTAGGTTGAATGTACCCAGCTGTTTTTTTTGTGAGATATGGGCTTCATTTAAGATTTTTTTTTCAGTTTTATTCTTTTTCTACATAGGAATTGTCTCCTTCTTATTGGTGTTTAAGTGTTGTTTAACAACCATTTTTTCTCCAAACATCATCATAAAACAAACGCAAAAATCAAAACATGGGCCTGTGTTCGTTGTTTTATCACTCTCATTTACAGTCTTCTTTTGACCAATTCATTTCTTAGACTTATTCTAAACCCTCAAAGTTGTTTTATCTTGCTTTTCCATTCTGAGAGCCTTATGATATCACCTCCTTTCATGATGCCCTTTTTTCTGACAAGAACCCAGGTTCCTTATTATCACAGAATGGTTGAAACTGGAACCTTTTCACGCTCGGTGATGCCAAGGACTGGTATCCTTCTAGCCACACAAGGTGCAAGGCAAAAAAAAATATGGAATAAGGGTTTGTTGGGTGATTGTTAATTTCTTTTTTATTAATATAAAAGATATTAAAGGGTTTCAGGAGGGGCCTGCAAGCAGGGGTGGCTTAGTTCCCTCCAAAGTTTATTTAAGACCTTAATATACTGGGGCCTGCAAGCAGGGGTGGTTTAGATCCCAGTGATAATAGTGGCTGAAAAGGGCCACAACTCCTGAAGGAAAAAGACTTACTGTAGGCTGCAAGGGGAGGAGTGGGGACTTTCCAGAGGGAAACTGGACAGCTTGAAGCGGTTGGAAAGGTGTGGTGGACAGCTGGACAGAGTGGGAGTTGAGAGAAAGAGGCTTTGAGTCTTGAGGACTGATTTACTGGGCAGGACACTAGTAGGCTGCACTGGTGGAATGCTGGTTGTAAATATGATAAAGCTGGGGAATCAAAATACAGGGGGAAGAAAGGGACTCTTAAATGCCTTTCTGGAGCCCTGATGGCAAAACATTAAGTGTTATTTTGGCTATGGGAACACTACAAGGAAGGAGTTATCCTTAGTAGAAATAAATGATGTAATTTATCAAATTATTGCATGTACAGGCTGTCAGTAATTAATAAAGTCTGTCAGTCATCTGTAGACATCATCTGAGGGCGCTTCAAGAGCTCTTAGTTTGATGTAAAACATGTATTGATCACTTGATCAATAGAATAAAAAAGAAATAATCAAATTATAATACAGAGTCTTATTTCTGTTTAATTTGGTTATTTCATATATAAAGTTCTGTACCATGAGAGTTCTTGTCATACCTGCATGGTGGGCGCTTTAACAGCTTTCCATTCAATTATTTGACAAGCAAAACATCCTGGGAAAAGTGTCAACATTTATTATTTTCCCGTGATAAAAAAGAGCTTGTCAGTTATTGTAATTGTACAAGTTCTTTTAGACTTGGTTGAAGTATTCTGATGTTTTCTTAGTACTCTGTTTCGTGTCTTTCATGTGTTATGATATTATTTAACTTATACTTTATGTATTTGTATAAGTTAATAATAATACAAAGACTATAAAACAGCATGATATTTATGTCAAATGTTATTTAATATTTTATTTATGTGTTTAAAGGATGATTACATAGTTTATTTAAGTAATTATCCCGTATTTTGAGGACTTCTACTGATTAGAATACTCTCATATTACATATGTTTATACCTAGTAAGTATTTTAGTGGTTAGCAGGAGTATTCTTTTAAGTTAATTTTATTATCAGAAGGAGTAAGTTTTCTAGGGTACTTTGGCTGAGTTACCCTAGGTTATTTTACTTGCTCTTTCAGAATATGAAATAATATTCCCATTTATCTCAAAGGTTAATGAGTTATTATTTATTTTATTATTAATTTATTTATTATATTTGTTTATTGCATTATTACTACATAATAATGTTTATATTTTAAAATGTTATCTTTTTCTTATGTTGATTATAATTTATTTTACATTATTACTTATGTAATAATGTCTCTTTCACATGTATTTTTTATTAATTAATTATTACTTTATTTATTGTTCTAGTCAGGTTGTCTCTGAACTAGTAGCAAGCTGACAGATTCTGTACTATAATTTGATTATTTCTTTTTTATTCTATTGATCAAGTGATCAATACATGTTGTACATCAAACTAAGAGCTCTTGAAGCGCCCTCAGATGATGTCTACAGATGACTGACAGACTGTATTAATTATTGACAGCCTGTACATGTAATAATTTGATAAATTACATCATTTATTTCTACTAAGGATAACTCCTTTCTTGTAGTGTTCCCATAGCCAAAATAACACTTGCTGTTTCGCCAGCAGAGCTCCAGAAAGGCATTTAAGAGGCCCTTCCTTCCCTCTATATTTTTATTCCCCAGCTTTATCATATTTACAACCAGCATTCCACCAGTCCAGCATACTAGTGTCCTGCTCAGTAAATCAGTATTCAAGACTTCAAAGCCTCTTTTCCTCAACTCCAACTCTGTCCAGTCATCAAGCCCACCTTTCCAACCGCTTCCAGCTGTCCAGTTTACCTTAAGACAGCCCCCCCTCCTCCTCTTAAAGCCTACAGTAAGTCTTGTTTCACTAGGAGTTGTGGCCGTTTATTAGCCACTATTTCACTGGGACTAAACACCCCTGCTTGCAGGCCCCAGTTTTAAAGTTTCAGTTCTTTGCTTTTAGCACAAACTCCTTTTGAGGGAACTAAACACCCCAGCTTGCTGGCCCCTCCATAAACTGTGTGATCTTTTGAATATTAATATAAAAGATCAAAAATCCATTTTTTCCCATAGTTTTTGCCTTGCACCTTTTGTAGCTAGAAGGATATCAGTCCTTGGCATCACAGAGCGTGAAATGTTAGGAGGAACATGGGGATTGGGATTGGAGTGTTGCTTGCATGTAGGTGGGCGAGGTGGACAGCTGAGTTTGACCTTCTTTGAGGAGCACTCTGATGATTTTGAATCTTTGTCACTACTTTCATTGTTGGTAGAGGGATTTTCTGAGAAGGTGCTATCTGAACCCAAATTTTAGGTCAAAAAGGAAGGTGACAGCGGCTCCTGGTGGCAAGATTCATCCCCTCCTTGCTCCTCACTAATATGCTGTGACTGTTCTAGATCAAGAGGAAGAGCACATTGCCAATTTACGTTACAGTTTGTACTTGATCTTTGAACAGTCAGTGGCACATCAGCTTGGATTGGGGAGGGGCTGGGCGGCGGTTCTTTGAGGCCAAGGGGTTTCTGTCAAAGTTCTTCCAGTTCCAGTGTGAGCTCCTCCGTCACTGATTCCAGTTCTTTAACTTCCACTCAATTAATACCAAAAAAAAAAAAAAACATGAAATAATGAATAAGTTGGAAGAGAGGATGAAAGCACTTGTCAGCCTGGGTGTGGAACTAACCGTGGTTATTGGTTGTAACTAAGGTAGGTTGATGATTAAAAGTGGTTTGGGTAAAGTTTAAGTCCTGTAAAAAAGGTACTTCCTCAATCAGTAATCTTGTCTGAGAGGCTTGCTCTAATTGCTCTAATTAGGCGCATCCAAATCAATACAAAGTATTAATAGGCATCCAAGGAGGTACTCACTTGGGTTCGTGGTTTCTACCTTATTGAAGGTAGGTTGTGGCCAATTCTTGAGGTAATAACAGTATTAAACTATAGATTATCCAGAATTGGGGGATTGTTGGAGAATGGGGAACTAAGCAAGGTAAATAACTCTAAGGTATGTACTGTGCTGGTGTGTTCTAAATATTCTCTGGGGGATAAACAACTGTTTACAGTCTGTTTATATATTGTAAGAGCTCCTCAAGGGGGAACTGTGAGCGCTTCCATGACCTGGGAGGTACTGTGGAACTTCAGGGGCAAGACAGATCCTTTTGGGAGGATCTGTTAATGTTTATGATGTGATTTCTACTAAGGCTGTGTTATGGGACACATCTTTGATCAGTAGTCCTTAGTGGGATTGGATCACATCATGACATTTGTATTAATTGATCTGTTATTAATATTAATAAAGTTATTAACTTATAATGATGTCATTTATTATTGGTACATCTTATAAGTATTAATTATTATAATATTAATAAGTTCTTTTATTAATAAGATATTAAATTATATATCTTATGCGTGAAATATTCCAATGTTAAGGAATGTGGGCGTAATCAGAGGGGAAAGAGGGATATCTGTTACTCTGGATATTTCACGTGACAGGGGGCAAAGGCCTACAAGTTATGTATCTTGTATAACAGGAATACATATCTTAACCAGAATTATTCATGAGTTTATTAATGAATATATTATTAAAGTATTTATATTAATTAATGTAATTAATGTACTTTAATAATATTAATATTAAAGTAATAATAATGAAGGTATAATAATAATAATAATAACTACAGAATAGTAATTATTATTAAGGATAATAATAATTAATATTACTTGGAGTTATTTAAAATAAATAATGATAATAAATAGTAATAATAATTAATAAGAATAGTAATTATTATTAGAGATAATAATAATTAATAATCTTTGCAGTTACGTGGTACATGTCAGGTACTGTGATATGTACTCAGTGGCTGACACTTCCTCCCTCTAAAAAAGGGTTGACTAAAAAAATTTTTTAATGATTTCTTTTGTCAACTCTGTATTGTCTCAGAATTCTTTCTGAATCAGGGATCTGATCAGCTGTAAGCCATTCATCCTCTTTGGATCCACTATATCTGACTAAGTACTGTTTGACATCTTCATTATTCTTTCTAATTTTTCTATGTTGTATAACTTTCTTCACTTTAATGAGTTGGTCTTTCTCCACTGGAGGTATCACAACTCTAATGTTATCTTTCCTTAGTGGAAATTTATCATCATTATTAGGAATAAATGGTTTGATTAGACTAACTGGGAATGTGGGGTGTTTCCTTTCTAATTCTCCAGTTAATATAACTTCTACAGCATTTGCTCCATGTAAAGCTTTAATTGTATAAGGTCCAACATAGGAGTCCCTGAGTTTCTTGGGTCCTGATAAATTAGTAAAATTAAATGTAGAAATAAGAACTTGATCTCCAACTTTAAATTGGTGAACCTTATGGGTTTTGTCCCATCTATTCTTATTATATTCAAAGGATTTCTTAATACATTCTGCTGCGTAATTTGCAGTTTTAGTCATCATTTGATGGAAATTAGTGGCATTGGGGTGAATTGTTACTGATTTAGAGAGAACTAATTCTTTGGGGAACCAAGGTATCCATCCTCTTTCTAATTCAAAAGGAGTAATGTCAGTACTACTGTGTTTACTGGAATTATAAGCAAATTCTAATGCTGGTAATAGTGAACACCAGTCATGTGAGTAATTATCTTTGTCTTTAAATTCTAGACCATAAGCACAATATCTTCTAATCATATCTTCCAAGGTTTGAATCATTCTTTCAGCTAATCCATCAGTCTGAGGATGATAAGCTGTAGAGAACTTCAATTGAGTGCCACATAAATCATATAAACCTTTCCAGAATTCAGATGTAAATTTTGGATCTCTGTCTGTAATAATATATCTAGGACATCCTACATCAGCTATAATCTTTTGCCAAAATAGCAGAGCTACATCAAATGCATTATTTTCCTTATGACATGGCAAGAATTTAGCTCTTTTAGAGAATCTGTCAACTACTACTAGTACAGAATTGTAGTTATTCATTCCAGCTGGAGGTAATCCTGTAACAAAATCCATATTAATTACAGACCATCTTTCTGTTGGTTCTTCAATTTCCTGTAGTAAACCATATCTTTTTCCCGTAGCTTTATTTGCTTTTTGACATCTTTCACAAGATTCACAATATTCCTTGGTTGCATTTCTATAATGGGGCCACCAAGCTATATGTTTAACTCTTTCTATAGTTCTGTCAAAAGAAAAATGTCCTGCTGTGATATTATCATGGCATTCTTTAAGAAAAAGATTAATATGTTCCTTTTTAGCCAGAACTACTACGCTAGTATGTTTGGTTCTATGATATATCAATCCATCCAGAAGTGAAAATCTGTTTTCATTAAAGGCAGTAGACCAAGGTTCTTCTAAAGAATTAATCAAGTCCAGGTTTTTATGTTTACTTTGTAGAATTTCTTTAAGAGTGGAGCAATTCTTGTCCAGGTTATAACTTTCACGTATTTCATCCCAAAATTCTTCCTTCATTTCAGTAACATGAAGTCCAAGAATGTCATAGGTTTCAGAAGGGTCATCATAAGCAGGATTATTTGCATCATTAATTAGTGGAAAAAGGCACATAATTTTTGCCGCTATTTCTCCATCCCAAGCAGGATTTTCTGGTAGATTGTCTAAAGACAATCTACTGAGACCATCAGCATTTTTATGTATATTTCCAGCTCTGTGGACAATAGTCATACTGCCTCTCCATTCTTGGATTGCAATTTGCCATCTTAACATATGTCTGTTGGGAGTTTTCATACTGAGTAAACTTTTGAGTGCACTACAATCAGTAATAACTTCAAAATCACAACCATCCAGGTAGTAATATAATTTGTCTAAGGCTTATACTAGACATAAGCATTCCAGTTGGCTAGCACCATATTTCTTCTCACTGTCCTTAAGTGTGCGTGAAATATAACATATTACTCCTTCTTTGGGAATGTCCTGTAAATCTTGTACTTGATGTAAAGCAGCTCCAAGTCCTTCCATGCTTGCATCTACATATAATTTGTAAGGCTTGTGAGGGTCAGGCATTAATAATATAGGGGCAGATGTTAACATTTCTCTGATTTTATTAAAGGCATCTACTCTGGGGGACGTCATCTCATATGCAGTGTTTGGACTAGTAATTTGGTACAGGGGCCCAGTAATTTTAGCAAAGTCTTTAATGTGTTGCCTGTAATAACTAGCAAAACCTAAAAATGATTGTAATTCCTTGACATTAGTTGGCATGGGCTTAAGCAATACTGCAGCCACTTTATTCATGTCAATAGCAATACTAAGTCCAGAAACTATATGTCCAAGTGCTTTTAATTCCTTAAAACCAAATTGACATTTGCTCATGGATATTTTCATATTCATTTTTGTAACTCTGTCTAAAACTATTGAAAGTTTTTCCAAATGTTCTTTCCAGTCTTGACTAAAAATAATGATGTCATCAATGTAGATAATAAGCCAGCCTTCACGTAATTCTTTGTGGAATTCTATGTCCATCATTCTTTGGAAGTGAGAGGGGGCATTCTTAATTCCAAAAGGCATTCTTTGGTACTCATATATTCCCATATGTAATATTATTCTCATCAAATATCTACTGTCTTCATGAATTACATTCTGATGGAAACCTTTGAGTACATCCATACAAGTTATGAATTTAGCATCTTTTAGCTGAGTCAGTGCTTCACTGATTTTGGGCATGGGGTATCTATCAGGTATGGTATAGTTATTAAGACCTCTAAAGTCTCCAACCATTCTTGATTTTCCATTATGCCAAGCAATAATAACTGGGGTAGTAACTTCTACATTTTCATTTGCTCCCACTTTGCGTAAGACATTCATTCTTACTAATTCAGTAACATGCTGCTGTAAAGCTTCTCTACTTCTGGGGGAAGCAGGATAAGCAGCTTTCCTTAAAGCAGGAGGATAAGGTCTAGTAGTATTAAGATTAATTCTTACTTCATGTCCTCTAATGCTTCCAAAGGGTTCATCAGCAGTGGCAAATGCAAGTTTCTTTTTATGTAGCAAGTTCTTTAGTTCCTTTAATTGCTCATCATCTAAATTCTCAGCAATCTTTGCTTCTAATATTGTATTATCAAAGTTAGAATTATTGATAGAATTACATTCAAGTTGCTCCAGGTTCATTTTGTCACTTATTCCAAGTTCAAACTTGTTCATAATGTCGCCATTGAAGGTAAAATATCTTCCATTAGAATTTATCACATCTATTCCATAATTAATGATATAATCATTTCCTAAAATGATATATTTCATTTTAAAATCTTCCATAACTATTAATTCAGCGGTAATCTGAATACTTTGTTTGTTATGAGGGAATATAATATCTAATTTGATAATACCTAGTGGTTTCAATTTACTGTTACAACTGTAGAATTTCTCAGAATTAATGGGGATTAATTCTTTCTTCCATTGAGGCAATATCTTATCTAATAAATTGGGACCAATAATAGAGCAGAAGGCTCCTCCATCAATTAAACATTTAAGTTTAAACTTGTTACATATTATATTAGTGATATTAGTACCACCAGTCTTATGTATTTTTCCAGAATGCATCTCATTTGACAAGTGTAATTTCTTAATGTTTACAGGTCTGAATTTATCTTCCATTTTAGAAATATTAGATATGATCAATTCATCTTTTGAAACAATGGCATGAGTACTGTGAATATCTGAGTCAGAATCAATGGAATCAGAATCAGAATCATCTGGTAAAGATTCTATACTAGATTGGGAATCATCATTAATGGGGACCAAGTTATCATCAATGTTTTCAATGCAGTGTACTTTCTTACTAGATTTCTTATTGGGACATTTATTGGATCTATGTCCTTTCTTTCCACATTCATAACACGTAATTTCTTTCTCAGAAGTGTCTTTGGTTTCCTTCTGGTCTGATTTCCTGGAATCTTTATAATTATCTCTTTTGACAGATTTATACTTTTCTTTCTTGTCCTTTCTTTTAACATTGACAAGACTTTCCAGTTGATTGATGAATTCAGTTAAATCACTGTCACTTTGTAGAACTCTACGCATCATGTACTCAGTATTATGATCTAATTGTCCAAGTAATTTATCATTAATAGAGGCATTGTCTACATCTCTTTCAATGGCTTTAATTCTGTTTACTTGTTGTGTAACCCAATCAGATGGTTCTACATCACTCAGTATGTCAAATCTGCTTCTTCTGAAGTTGGTTTTCACTTTTCTCTTCCATTCAGGAGTGCTAAATTTATTAATGATTTCCTTTTTCCAGAATAACCAATTTTTATTGCCAGGTACTTCTTTTTTCCTAGAATTATACCATGAATTTGCAACTCCAGTAAGAATTGAATTCAATTTTGAGCATATAATTTGATCAGGGGCATTAGTGTCTTCTTTCAAGTTGTCAATCCAATCAATAAATTTGAAGTGGTCATATTCTCCCACTCCAGAAAAGGTTAGCCACTCATTAGTCTTTGGCAGACCTGCTAATACTAATTTGTGGATGGCCTTGTCTTCATCCAAACTATTAATGGTGGATGTGGCCACTCTAATTTGTTGAGTATTGAGAGTTGGCGTAGCAGTTTGATCCCTGCTTGGTTCAACTTGGGTATTCTGTAAAGGTGAAGGGGTTAAATTGGCCAATTGAGTTGTAATGACTGGAGGAATAGATTGACTGTCATCTCCAATGTCATTAATAGTATCATGTCTGCTTCTTGGTTGGGCATCTCTAGTCAGGAGTTCTTCCAACTTGTGCATGATATCTGAGTTGTTTTTGGTCATTTCTGACGTAACACATGTGAACTGTTTCTCAATTCTGTTCACTACATCTTCAAAGGTTCTAAATTGAGAATTTACTTTATTAGTAGTATCTGATTGTAAATTCTGAATCTTCAATTCCAATTGTGCCACTTTCTGGACAAGATCTTGGTTGGAATTACCTTGCTCTTCAACCCAGTCATCAATTCTGGTCATAGAATTAGACAGTTGTTTACTGAATGTTTTACAATGATCATCCAATTCTACATGAAACATATCAATTTTTGTATCCATTTCAGTCAACCTCTGTTGAATAAGATATAATGTACTATCTTCTGAGTTCACCTGTTCATCTGTAGCTCTCATAATTTTACGGCATAATTCTTGTAAATCATTGGACAGAGCTTTGTTACTATTGTTCATAGCATTTACTACATGTTGAAATGTGGTAATTTGTTGATGTTGTTCAGGGGTACAAGTAGAAATGTTTGAGTCATTAATTACTACACATGGGGAACTTTGTGTTCTAATTTTTTGACTAGATGATGGGGAAGTGTTACAATTTATGGGGCTTCTTCCATCTGGCGCTCTTGACGGGCTATTTTGCCTTGCTCCAGATGTTGATAAGTCCCTTGGAGGGATCTCCCTAGGCGTACCATCTCTGAATAGATCTGGTTTCTCCATTGGGTATTCTTCCCTGTGTTCCTGGGATGTCTGGAATTGACATTTCTGCCCTTGGGACCACGGGGATTTTGGGTTCTTATTGGAGTGTTGGAAGGATTGGGGGGAGAGAAAAGGATTCCTGGAGATAAATGAAGAGGATTCCAATCCTTGGTGCGGTAGAGGGTTGCTGGTAGACCTTTGAGGCTGACCATCTGACGGAAATCCTCCTGGCAGTAATTTAGATGGGCTTTCACAGCATTGAAGCTGCTTCTGTTTCTCACATCTTTCAACCAGTACTTCTTTTCCTTCATCCTGTAGTAAAATCTCTCGAATTTTTCCTCTGCTGTGACTAGAATCAGAATAATTTCCTTTATCATTAGTCTTTTTACTTCTATAAATAATTTTATTTAAAGATTCCTGTCTGCCAGGGGGCAAAACTGACGCTGATGGAAATCCAAGTCCTGGCTCTGGCTCCCTGGTGCGGCCATTGTAACCTCTATTTCTAAGGGAAGGAGGAGTCATGGTAAAAATGCGTAAAAAGTTGTTAGTAGGAGATTTTTTAATAAGGATATAATTTGTTAAGGATTTTAATTCACCAGATGACTTGTCTGATGGAGTAACAGAGGCTTCTCTGTGAGTGGTAATCTCAGAGGTTTCTCTGGTGTCACGGGCTGTAGTGGTCTTGTCAGACACTTTCAAAATGTCCAATTCAGGGGTAAGCTTGTCTACGTTGGTGGACACTAAAAACAAAAGAAAATTAGTAAAAATGTGTTATATTTTTACTTATTTAAAGATGTTTGCTTACTCTTCAGAATTTTTCTTTGAAGAGGGCTTAAAGGTTTGTTGTTTTATGGAGAAAAGAGATATAAGGTAATGTGAATTTGTTACTTTTATTGAGAGTAATAGTAGTGTTACTATGATTTTTATGCGGTGAAATCAAGTGGCTTGTTGTGAGTGTGACAAGACTTGAAAAAGAGGCTGTTTTTATGTCTAAATTTCCAGGTGGAAATGACAAAAATTGAGCTAAATTTTAGTAAGATGTGCCTGAGAGGGGATTAGTCTTCCTTTCAGGTTGAGAGAGTGGATGTAAACTGATCAAATTGATCTGTTTGACAGTGAAATTTGTTATTTTTAATTGTTTTTTATGTGTTCAAATCACGGAGAGACTCGACGTGATTTGTGAGATGTCCTTGAAAGGGTATTATTCTTCCTTTCAGGGGGAGAAAAATAGATGTAAACTGATCAATTGATCTGTTTTATAGTTGATTTTAATTAGTTTATACTAATTTTATTTTTATTTTGGATAAATCACGGAGAGACTCAACGTGATTTGTGAGATATTCCTGAAAGGGGATTAGTCTTCCTTTCAGGGTGAGAGATAATGTGTAAATATGATCAGAAATGATCTAATTTACTTTTAGTTAGTTTAATGTACCTTCTTTTACTATGTACAAATCACGGAGTTACTCTTAAACGTGAATTGTGAGGTGGACAAAGTCTCGACGGGGCTAATACACAATGTTCTCGATGTGTAATAATGGAATAGATCAGACAGTTGTATTCTGCTGATTTTTCCCGTTATTTTGATGTACTCAACACCTTGATAGCTCAAATATTGAGCGAGAAAGTCTAACGTCGACGATTCTTATGATCGGATATAAGGGTCTTATCCGTGTATTACACTGTAGAATGTATGCTGGAACTTCCAGAAGTGCGTCGGCGCACGTATGTATACTGTAGATCCTGGAATATCCGGGGAATACAGTATGTAACACGTGATCAGGCTAGAAGATCAATCTTCCGATCACTTATATACTATGTAGTATACACCCGGTATGTACTACGGTGTGTATTACCACTTGTATGCGGTAACTATGGGTATTACCACTATGTAATTCGTGATCGAGGAGGATTTGTAGGGATGATGTGACTAGTGCCTTGGGAATGGAGGCTCTAGAGAGTAAGGGAACGAGATTTTAGTAGTGTAAACCTACTACTGCGGTTCGAATGGTCTACTCAGAATTTCTCTATGAGTAGTAGATCTACTAGAACGTAGATTTTTGAAGAGATTTTATTATAAAAAAGGCGCTTTTTTTCTTGTTTTTGATCAATATCTTCAGCCAGATATTGGATTTTAATTTTTTATATGTTTTTTAGTTTATAATTTCGAGTTTTTCTCAATTTTTGTAGGGTTTTTTATTTTTCTTAGACTCAAATTTGGGTAGCAGACTCTGTTTTTATTGCAATTTTATAATTTTTTTTAGAGATAAGAAATATAGAAAAAAAACAAGCGGTATTTTTATGATTTTTTATTTTTTCTGTAGTTGAATGCAGTCAATCTAGGATCTTTATTTCTTCTACTGTTTCTAAGTAGATGTCTAGGGACTGCTGGGGGGTCACAATCAAAAAAGGGGGGAACAGACACGTAAGTATTGTTAGAGGAAATTATATCACAAAATATGTCATTAAAGGGTGGATCCCTTTCTTCTAAAGCTGATTTAAGTTCTTTTCTGACAATTTTTGTGTGCTCTTCTTTAGTCAACACGTCAGATTCTTCAGTATTAATTAAAGTGCCGTCAGGGGAATAAATGTTGGTGAGTCTAAGTTGTTTTATTTTTGTCCAGGTACAGTTATAGAATTGGTCTTCTCCTTCTATAACTTCAGTTTTGATAACCAGTTGTGACGTGGTAATATTGTCAGGGTTGTCCAATTGGTAATGTCTTTGTTGGAATAGGTTTGAGTTCTTCTCAAAGTCACAAATGATCTCTGGCATCTATTAAAGGGCCATTTTCACGAAAAATAAAAAGGTAAGGAGGTGTTAGTGATGATTTTTTAAGGGTAAGAGGGTGAAAAAATCACGGATAAATAAAGGCCAGACCCCCAATTGTCAGCCTGGGTGTGGAACTAACCGTGGTTATTGGTTGTAACTAAGGTAGGTTGATGATTAAAAGTGGTTTGGGTAAAGTTTAAGTCCTGTAAAAAAGGTACTTCCTCAATCAGTAATCTTGTCTGAGAGGCTTGCTCTAATTGCTCTAATTAGGCGCATCCAAATCAATACAAAGTATTAATAGGCATCCAAGGAGGTACTCACTTGGGTTCGTGGTTTCTACCTTATTGAAGGTAGGTTGTGGCCAATTCTTGAGGTAATAACAGTATTAAACTATAGATTATCCAGAATTGGGGGATTGTTGGAGAATGGGGAACTAAGCAAGGTAAATAACTCTAAGGTATGTACTGTGCTGGTGTGTTCTAAATATTCTCTGGGGGATAAACAACTGTTTACAGTCTGTTTATATATTGTAAGAGCTCCTCAAGGGGGAACTGTGAGCGCTTCCATGACCTGGGAGGTACTGTGGAACTTCAGGGGCAAGACAGATCCTTTTGGGAGGATCTGTTAATGTTTATGATGTGATTTCTACTAAGGCTGTGTTATGGGACACATCTTTGATCAGTAGTCCTTAGTGGGATTGGATCACATCATGACATTTGTATTAATTGATCTGTTATTAATATTAATAAAGTTATTAACTTATAATGATGTCATTTATTATTGGTACATCTTATAAGTATTAATTATTATAATATTAATAAGTTCTTTTATTAATAAGATATTAAATTATATATCTTATGCGTGAAATATTCCAATGTTAAGGAATGTGGGCGTAATCAGAGGGGAAAGAGGGATATCTGTTACTCTGGATATTTCACGTGACAGGGGGCAAAGGCCTACAAGTTATGTATCTTGTATAACAGGAATACATATCTTAACCAGAATTATTCATGAGTTTATTAATGAATATATTATTAAAGTATTTATATTAATTAATGTAATTAATGTACTTTAATAATATTAATATTAAAGTAATAATAATGAAGGTATAATAATAATAATAATAACTACAGAATAGTAATTATTATTAAGGATAATAATAATTAATATTACTTGGAGTTATTTAAAATAAATAATGATAATAAATAGTAATAATAATTAATAAGAATAGTAATTATTATTAGAGATAATAATAATTAATAATCTTTGCAGTTACGTGGTACATGTCAGGTACTGTGATATGTACTCAGTGGCTGACAGCGCTTACCCAAGCTCTGATTTTTTTTTTTGCCTCTTGATTTCTTTTTGCAGCCCCACTTACATCAATCTGTGATGAGGCGATATGAATCAGTAAGCTTCATTAATGACAACAAGCACTTTGTTTGTCATGATATGCATTGTAGATAGGGTGAGCTGACCAGAAGGATGGATAGATTGACTGGTTTCAATCGATCTTGTTTTGCGCCTAGCTGGGATTGAGATCCTCAGAAACTGGACCAATTGAGACCAAGGGCCATGGGCTTGCCGACAGCGCTACTACCAAAGCTCTTCCTAGCGCTTTGTTCATCCAGTGAACATTCATTGATTCAATTTTTGTGGTCCTGGGCTGTTTGATGCAAGCCACTCCTGCCTTTGATCTTGACTTGGGTCTCCTGTTCATCCTGGTTGAACGGATGTTTTCATTGAGCCTTCACATTTAAACAAAAGAGCAAGCACGGAAAGGGACTTACTGAGATATTGTTCAAGAACAAGGTCATTGGATAAATGTTCTTAGACACAAAAAAATTAAGTGGTCTCCTCACCGGTTCCCGCGCGCTAAACCGGATAGCATTGGAGAGCAAGTGAACTGTTCAAGATAGCAGTGTCATTGTGATCATCACTTTAGAGAGCGACTTACTCGCTTGTATCTGAGTAAGTATTGTTCCGGGTAGCCATACACGCCACAAATATTATGGCTGTGACAGAGGCCTTGGTTCAATTATTCAGAGGGACCAATGGTTGATTGTCCATTTGCTTGGCTTTGTTTTTATCCTCAGCAGCAGTCCTCAGCTATGTTGCCATCCTCAGCAGCAGTCTAGTTAGATTCAGAGGAGAGGAGATCAATTTTTAACATTTGAAAAAATAGCACATGCAATTGTTTTTGGCATGATGGAAGACACTGAAGTCACCAAGGTGCCAAAAACAAACTGCAGACAACCGTTGGCAGGTCCAAATTGGCCTGCCAAACCGTCTGGGCAATTTCAGCCATCTCCTGTGGCTTGGCCTAATTCAAATGAATTCCGCCAACATTGAAGTGGCTTGGCCTGATTCAATCAAATTGAGCCATCATTGAATTGTTCCTGAGCATCCGTTGTTGCAAAGAACGTTGGCAACCGTCCTGCCAAAAATTTTCTTTCAAGGAGGGTTGGCGACATCAAAATTGTTGTCAGCCTTAGAGTCATCACAACTGACCTAAAGCTTGCCTTATTCCCTTTTTCTCCCAATAAATAATGAACAACAGCCTTATATATTTTTATCCTCAATCTTAATCACCATTTTGACTGCAAATTCTGT
Source organism: Puccinia hordei (assembly GCA_007896445.1). NCBI lineage: Eukaryota > Fungi > Basidiomycota > Pucciniomycetes > Pucciniales > Pucciniaceae > Puccinia > Puccinia hordei. The sequence continues at coordinate 175,403 of RDRW01000164.1, read as the reverse complement.
TTCCTCATTAAATGTTGACCATAGTGCTCACTGAACACGTTTTAATTGCTAAACTGCTTCATAGAGTAATTAAATAAATAATTCTACGCCACGACTAGTTGAGCAAGTAAACCAAGGCCAGCCAACCACATCTACATGTGAGATTACATAAGCAAACCTTGAAAATTTTCAAAGTTGGTGTATCCTCCATTGCAGGGAGGATACACAACCTCCAAACACCCAGAACCACCAACTCAGATCACCAAGGATTCATCAAGTTACAGCTCACCACTCTAACCAACCAAAGGCCTCTTTCACCCAGTACCTCACCAGTATTGTCAGTCAGTCCCCTTTCTGAACCTTTCTCTTCTGAAAGGAGTCCTTCTCTGTCTCCCCTTCTTCCCTTTCCTTTTCCCTTTCCTCATCCATCATCAAATCAGATCAATCCAAGCTCCAATAATCATATCAGATCAGCTTCAACCATCCTCAGAGATCAACCAGCTTTCCTTCAGTCTTTTTCTGTGGTTTTTCCTTGAAACAACCACATAGGTTTCCCTCTAAAGAACCTTGACTATCTTGCTTGACATAGTCTAAAAAACTGGGCTGATTAGACTTGTCTTCTCAGGTACCTTCCACGCTTCCTTTGTGTGAAGAGGCTGTTGCTTTCTCAAAGACTCTGGCACAGTTTATCGAACTTTTCAAGTTGTTGATCATCATAATTAAAGAGCACTCAGATTATTTGAATCACTGATCAATCAATAATCTTTTCCCCTTTTCCCTCTTTTCCCCTTTTTCTTCTTCAACAGTTGTTTTCTTTATCCCTTGAAATACAACTGTTTCCCCCCACTCTTGTGTCCTGTTTTCACTTTAGAGACCCAGGCTCACAATTTTCCTGACAATAAATCAAGGCAATGTCAGCTGAAGCAGGTAGTTTGCCCATGCCTCTAATCAAGTCTGCACCGACTGGCTCACCTTGAGCTAAATCAAAAAGTCAGCATGGCATCAGCCAAAGAAAGTCAAGATAATAAAAAAAAGAGTGATCACACTGTCACGCTGCAACTCTCAGTCTCAGACAAACACGGCTCAGCATTTCCTTATGCATCAAACTTCGAATGCAAGACTCAGTTTCGAACTTTTAAGGACCAAATGCGTGACACCTAATCAAAGGGACACTCAAAACTCATTACCCAATCCGGTCCCTGACTCAAAGATTTCCCATTCCGGTGATTTGACAGCTATTCAATGCTTATCCAATAACCCTTACTTGGACTAGCTCGGATGCCTCAAACCTCAGTGTGGCCCTTAACCTTTTCCATCAAGCAAGCCTCACATTTACCCTTTACATCACCTGGGAATTTCTATTTGTATTTTTGAACCAGTTTTCATCTTACCAATTATGCTTTACATTTGGCTTTCTTCTATCACTTGTGTAAATCTAACTCCGAGTATATACTTTGTTTACTCATCTTTGCACAAAAGCCTCATGTCAATATGTGTCTATAAAAGCAATTTTATTTTCTTTACATTTCCTTTTTCCTCACTTAATTAATATAACATTGTTTTAGATTACCTTCCTTAATCAGTCATCACCCTGATTTTTCAGCTTGCTACTATGACAGAGCAACCTGTCACAAGATTTCTACACTACTTATTAAAAAAATTACATAGATTATCAAATAATAGTTAAGATATTATTTGATATTCTGAAGCTATACTAAGATTAACCTAGGGTACCTCACTCATAGGTACCCCTAATTCTCACTCCTTCACTATGTAAATCAGCAATGTAGAATTAGCAAGTACCTTTAATAAAAAGGCACTTTCATTATTGTATGCTTATACATATGCTTAAACCCCATTTCCAGTCACGGAAATGAGGTGTTGTGTAAATTGGGGGAGATAGTGTAAATACACCGTGTTTTACTCAAACCCCGCGTACCGCAGTCCGCATACCTTGAAGTTCAACCCGCATGACTGAAAGCCCGCTCCAAAGTTGGAGCATAAGCCCCTGCGCAAGCATTGGACCCCTTAAAGGCTCTCAGCTTGGCACGCGGACACCAAAGTCACCCAAGGTACACTCAAAACAACAAAAACACGCCCCAGTAACTTCATTACATATGTTACACATGTAATAAAGATTACTGGGGACTAAATGAATAATTAAATTAGTTTGTATTATTATTATACATATAAATAAAAATGCATTGACTGAACAAACAGTACAAAAATACTGTGGCTTATTATAAAAATACAAATAAGCCACTAGTAGTGATCTATAACAACCAGTACTAATGTACTATAGACTGTAAGTCAACATAAATAAATAAAATACACTGATAAGATCAATTGGTGAAGTGTACTCTAAGCTAGGGCTGCTCAAGCGTCACCAAGAAAGCAAAAATGGCCAAAATGTGGTCCCAGATCCCACAAGTTGGCCAATAATACCTACAGGGTCCCCAGAGGGGACTCAAGACTATTTAAGGAGCTCTTCAACCGCCCAAAGAAGGTCCCTCATGCTTTTTTATACCCACCAACAACCTTACCCACTTATTATTAGATATAAATCTTTATAAAACAGTCTGGTAAGCTTCTTAGTAGTTATTCTTTAGCCTTGTCTTCCCCAACAGCTCTACAGTGACCACTCAGCTCCACCATTCACCCATCAAAGCGCCCAACACTGTCCAGTTTCACCCTGAATATTAGGAAGATCCCTCAAGGTTTATTACTAGTAAGTAATAACCCTTTTCTTGAAGATCTTCCACATTTTCCTTTCCTGGGATTAAACCACCCCTGTTTCAACAAGCCCCAGTGTTCCAGGTACCTAAATCCTCTGCATTTATTTGCAAGATACCTTAGAGGGATCTAAACCACCCCTGATTTATCAGGCCCCTCTGGTTTTAATTATATTAAATTTATTTAATATAATTATTACCTTATTTTTCTCTAATTTTTACGTCACAATTCCCCCATATTATTTGGGAATTATAATACTTATACCTTACCCGGAGTCTTGCCTCTGCTAAGGGTGCGCTGTTTCATGGGATATGTCAGGGAATGATAATCCGTCATCGCGTTGACCTTTATACCAAGCAGAAGCATCTTCCACTTCTGGAGTGCGTGCACCACTGCCAGGAGCTCCTGCTTTCGTACTGGGTATTTTTGTTCAGCTGGGTTCATTTTATGCAATTCATATGCAATGGGTTCCACGGTCTTCCACTCTTTCCCCTGGAAAAGGGCGGCTCCAAGTCCGTGGCCACTTGCATCCGTGAAAAGCCAGAGGGGGTCAGGTAGTTTGTAATTGATGTTTCTCAAACAGGAGAGAGAAGTAATGAGTTGCTTAATGTTACCAAAGGCTTGTTCTTCTGCCTCACCCCATTTGAATTTCTTAGGGTCCAGCTTTGAACTTGTCAGAGGTGTCAACGTACCAACGTATTTTTGCAGTCCCCAGATGAATTTCTTCATCCACTGGACCGTTCCTAGGAATATTTTCACACCTTTGGCGGAATGTGGCGTGGGCCAATTAAGGATATCCTTGATCTTGCTGTTGTCAGCTTGAAATCCCCCCAGCCAAAATCCAATGCCCCAGGAATTTGATGTGATCCCAAAAAAGATGTGTCTTCTTTGGGCTACAATAAAGGTTTGCATTCCAAAGTCTTTGGAGTACCTGTTGGACGTGGGCCTTGTGTCAGCTTGCTACTAGTTCAGAGACAACCTGACTAGAACAATAAATAAAGTAATAATTAATTAATAAAAAATACATATGAAAGAGACATTATTACATAAGTAATAATGTAACATAAATTATAATACACATAAGAAAAAGATAAAATTTTAAAATATAAACATTATTACGTAGTAATAATGCAATAAACAAATATAATAAATAAATTAATAATAAAATAAATAATAACTCATTAACCTTTGAGATAAGTGAGAATATTATTCCATATTCTGAAAGAGCAAGTAAAATGACCTAGGGTACCTCAGCCAAAGTACCCTAGAAAACTTACTCCTTCTAATAATAAAATTAACTTAAAAAATACTCCTACTAAGCGCTAAATGCTTACTAGGTATAAACATATGCAATATGAGAGTATTCTAATAAGTAGAAGTCCTCAAAATACAGGATAATTACTTAAATAAACTATGTAATTATCCTTTAAACACATAAATAAAATATTAAATAATATTTGACATAGATATCATGCTGTTTTGTAGTCTTTGTATTATTATTAACTTATACAAATACATACAGTATAAGTTAAATAATATCATAACACATGAAAGACACGAAACAGGGGATAAAGACAACATCAGAATAATGCAAACAAGCTTAAAAGAACTTGTACAATTAAAATAAATGACAAGCTCCTTTAATCACGGGAAAAATAACATGTCAGCCTATGTGATGCCAAGGAGTACTCCTTCTAGCTACACAAGGTGCAAAATAAAAGATAAAGAGCAATATAAAGCTCTGGGAGGATTTATAAGAGGTAATACCAATAAGGATATGAGGTATAAAGGGTAAAAGATAATTAATTATATTAAATAAATTTAATATAATTAAAATTATGAGGGGCCTGATAAATCAGGGGTTGTTTAATCCCTCAAAGGTATCTTGCAAGCAGAGGATTTAGGTACCTGAACACACTGGGGCCTGTAAACAGGGGTGGTTTAAATCCCAGATAAAAGATGGGGGAGAATCTCAAGAGAAGGGTTTATCTACTTACTAGTAATAAATTACCTTCAACAGACTTGAGGTTCTTCCAGGGGGAAATTGGGCAGTTGGAAGCGCTTGGAAAGGGTGTTGGAAGAGCTGGGTGGACACTGGGCAATTTCAGGGGAGTAAGAAGGGGCTAAAGAACAGATACTAGGACCTTACCAGACAGAATAACAATGTGTAAAGCTATGTAAGTGGGTACAGGTGGTAGTATATATATTAAAGCATGATCCTTTAAAATACAGGGGGAACAAGGGCTCCTTAAATGCCTTTCTGGAGCCCTGATGGCGAAACACAAGATGTATTTTTGGCTATGGGAACATTTAAAAGGAAGGGGTTAAGATTTAATACAAATGCATGTAGTTGTTTAATCAAATTTCCATATGTACAGGCTGTCTACTATGGGTACAGCATGTCTAAGCTCTTTTGCTGGCATCTTGAGGCGCTTCTGAACCTCTGACAAGGTTTGTTAGATGTGTTGATCAAAGGTTTTAATTACATGTCAAAATGTATTGATTAAATATCACATGTACCTGTTGATCACATTTGTCAGAGTTTAATTATTTTGTATTGTGTACAATGTGAAATACATGTATTTATTTGTTCTGTGGGCGCTTCAAGAGCCTCTTGTTTAAACCCTGTCATGCAGGCTCTTTGGGAATGCATGACTGCAGAGATCTGTCAATCAATAATTTCCCACTAAGGATGTAATACATTTATTTTGAACAGTTGTTCAATAGTTATTTTCAGAAGGTTCTCATGTTATTTCCTTCCTCTGGTTCGTGGTCTTTGTCCCTCTGAATCATCCTTAGTGTACTTAGTATTTAATTAAATAAAATAAATAAATAAATAGATAATATAGTACATTACTAGTATTATATACTTATATTATTAGTGTCATGTGTATTTATTTTATTATGTTTTATTTAAATACATTGTTATTTCGTGGTTTTGTACATGTATTTATGGTTTCTATTCTGTATTTTAATGTATAATAATTAATTCAGCGCTTTTAGTGGTAATATTCTTTCAAGTTGTTTTACTACTAGAAGTTTTAAGTTATCTGGGGTACTTTGGCTGAAGTACCCTAGGTTATTTTACACGCTCTTTAAGATTATGAAATAATATTTCCACTTATGTTATTATTTATTAGCATATTCATTGTTTTATACTTAATACTGTATTTGTTTATTTATTATTAATTTACTATGTAATAATGTGTTTATTATTTACATATTACTTTTTTATGTTGCTTTATCTTATTATTATTCATTTATTACTCTTTGTTAAATGATTAATACTATATTTTTAATTTTATGTTTATTTTGTTCTAGTCAGGTTGTCTCTGAACTAGTAGCAAGCTGACATTCCCTACCTTCAAGATAAGTCTCTCTGAAAAAAAAATCACAGATTTCTCTCACGTACAACTACAAAAGAATTCATAATGATCTTTTGGATGCTCTGTAGTTTCTGAGGTGAATGGCGCCATCAGGGATATTATTTTCTGGTAACCATTCATCTTTATCTGCTGATTGATTTTTATACCTGATTAGATACAGTCTTGTGTCTTTTCCTTGTATCCTTTCTTTCTTATCTTTCAAGATTTTATGTACTTTGAGTTGATCAGAAGGTGGTGTATCCATTAATGGGATCTGCTGTGGAGGCATTGGCTCTTCTTCTTCTCTGGTAGAATAAGGTTTAATCAAACTTACAGGAAAAACAGGGTGTTTTCTTGACAATTCTTCAGTTAATATTACTTCCACCGCATTTTACCCATGTAGTTGTTTAACTGTGAATGGACCTATAAATGGTGGTTTGAGCTTTCTACTTCCTCCTAAATTGTTGAAGTTAATTGTAGATAACAGAACTTTATCTCCTATCTGAAATTCAGGTTCTTTATGACTTTTGTCCCACCTGTTTTTATTATATTCTACCGCTTCTTCTACACACCTTTTAGCATGCTGATGCGTAGAATCTAACATCTTTTTAAAGTCTAGTGCAGTAGGATGTATATGTGGCAATTTATCATTTAGAGTATCTTTAGGCATACGTGGTATCCATCCTCTTTCCAGAACATAGGGAGCTTCTTTTGTAGAAGAATGTTTACTACTGTTGTATGCAATTTCCAGAGCAGGTAATAAGCTAACCCAGTCATGAGTATATCCATCATGGTTCTTAAATTCAACTCCAAATGAGCAAAATCTGCGTAACATATCTTCCAGAGTTTGTATCATCCTTTCAGCTAAACCATCAGTTTGGGGGTGATATGCAGTGGAAAATGCTAGTTTAGTACCAAGCATATCATGTAAGTTTCTCCACAATTCAGACGTAAATTTGGGGTCTCTATCACTGATGATAATTTTAGGTATCCCAACATCAGCCATAATTCTGTTCCAAAATAGCAGAGCTACTTCCATGGCCGTATCATCTTTATGATTAGGTATGAATCTAGCCCTTTTTGAGAATCTATCTACTACTACTAATACTGAGTTATAGGAATAAGAACCTCCTGGGGGTAGGCCAGTCACAAAATCCATATTAATTATCTCCCATTTATTAGTAGGTTCAGCTATTTTTTGAAGAAGTCCAAATCTTTTTCCTGTCTGTTTATTTCCTTTCTGGCACGTATCACAAGATTGGATATATTTATGGACTTGTTCTTTCCAGTTAATCCACCAAGCAGTATACTTGATTCTTTCTACAGTTCTTTCTTCAGAAAAGTGCCCAGAGTTGATATTATCATGGCATTCTTTCAAGATGTCATTAATCTGGGATGGGTCACTTAAAACAAGCACACTAGAGTGTCTGTTTCTAAAATATAGCAACCCATCTAGTAAAGTGAACTTTCCTAGTTTATACTGCTTGGATAATTCCTCTGGTAAGCTAGCTATTAATTCAGGTGAACTGTTCTCGTTCCTTAGTATCTCTACTAATTTTAAAAGTTCACTGTTGTTATCATAACTCTTTTGTACCAATTCATAGAAAGCTTTATCTAAATCACATACATGTATTCCTAGTATAGGAAATATGTCTTCATCTTCAGGGTCATATGCTGGGTTATCTGGGTTATTTGGTAAAGCCCATCTACTCAATCCGTCAGCATTTTTGTGTTTGGCTCCTGCTTTATGAATAATAGTCATATGTCCTCTATATTGTTGTATTGCAATTTGCCACCTAAGCATATGTCTGTTTGGAGTTTTCATGTTCATCAGAGTTCTTACAGCTGTGCAATCTGTTACAACCACAAAATTGGTACCCTCTAAGTAATAGTGTAACTTTTCTAATGCCCAAACAAGAGCTAAGCACTCCATTTGGCTAGCACCATACTTTTTCTCCGTACTTTTGATTTGCCTGGATATAAAGAGAATAGGTTTTTCCGTAGGTTTATCCTCAATTATAAATTCTTGATGTAATGCTGCTCCTAAACCATCCAGACAGGCATCAATATATAATAGAAATGGTTTGTCATAATCAGGTTGTGCTAGTACTGGGGCAGTTGTAAGGAGTCTTTTTAATTCCTCATAGCTTTGTACTCTATCATAGGTCATCTCAAATATGGTATCATGGTTGCAGAGAGCATATAAATCTTTACTGATATTAGCAAAATTGGGAACATGTTGGCGGTAGTAACTACAGAAACCTAAGAATGACATTATTTCAGTTCTATTTTGAGGCATTGATTTCATTAATACTGCAGCTACTTTATTTTGATCTATAGCTAGTGACAGTCCTGATACAACTCTTCCTAGTGCTTTGAGTTCTCCATATCCAAAGTTGCATTTTTTAATTGACATTTTTAAACCAGCTTCTATAGCAGTATGAAGTACTATATTGATTTTCTCTAAATGAGTTTCCCAATCATCAGAATAAATAATTATATCATCTATATATACCATCATCCAATTCTGTCTGATAAATGATCCAAAAATTGAGTCCATCATCCTCTGGAAGTGAGATGGAGCATTCTTTATGCCAAAAGGCATTCTCAAATACTCAAAGATTCCCAAATGACATATGATTCTGAGGAATTTCCTGCTATCTGGTTCTATTGGTATCTGATGGAATCCCTTAAGTACATCCATAGTTGTAATGTACTTGGCTTTAGATAAATTATGCAGAGAATGATCTATTCTTGGTATGGGATAGTAATCTGGTCTAGTATAATTATTCAAGGCACGGAAATCTCCTACCATTCTTGATTTCTCATTATGCCATGCAATTATGACAGGTGTAGTTACTTCTACCTGTTCATTATGTCCTACTTTTCTCAACACTTTCAGTTCCTGTAATTCTTTTATGTGAATTTCTAAAGCTTCTCTTGATTTAGGACTAGAGGGATAAGGGGGTCTTCTTAACTGAGGTGGGTACGGCTTGTTAACTGTAAGTTCCAACTTCATATCATGTCCTTTGATATTACCAATGGGTTCTTCTATGGTACAGAAGGCCTCTTTGTGTTTAAAACAGGTTTTCAGAACATCTATTTTCTGATCTTCATTCAGTATTTCACTTACTGCAGCTTGGGACAGATATTCCTCTTGGAAAGATAGTAATTCTTTTGGGACCTCAGGTTTGGTTGTAACATCTGATATTTTAATATTGATATTACAAATTTGGAATTTTCTTTTCCATTCTCCTCCAATAGTATAGAATCTATCTTTGCTTTGGAATATATCTATGCCGTACATGCAGAATGTATCATTTCCCAGAATCAAATAATCACAAACAGCATCTTGTAGTACCACAAATTCTACCAATAATCTAAGGGATCCTTTAGAATGTGGAAAAATAAGAGGTATGGCTATGACTCCTACAGGTTTCATATTGGAGTTACAACTACTAAATTTGGCTTTTGGCATTGGCATCAGGTGATTTTCCCAGTCTGGATAGTTTTCTTCCAGAAAAATACTACTGGTACAAGAACAAAAGGCTCCTACATCTAGTAGTACTTTCATTTCCTTATCATTAACTATAACAGTGGTATAACTTGTCTTTCCCATAGTATAGCTCATTCCTGCCTCAGGTTTGTTAGTAAGGAGTTTTGCATCAGATACATGTCCTACTTTAAGTGATTTATCCCATTTTAGCGGTAAATTAGAATCTTCATGAATAGAGTTAATAGACAATTCATCTCCAATATCAGCTTGAATCACTGCTATCCTAGCTGTTTCCTCTTCAAATGGTTCACTAGTAACTATTTCAAACTGAGAATGGGTGTCTTCTTCACTGTCTGATCTAGATTCTACTTCTACAACATTTATCTTTCTGCGGGGATTAGGGCAATCAGGTTTCTTGTTTCCTTTTTCACCACAGTTGTAACACTCAGGTATTACTATTTTCTTGGGTACTTCTGCTGGATTGTTAGGTTTGGGAGATTCTTTCTGCACTTCTCTCCTCTCAGGCAAGTTGCTTCTTGTGTATTTTTTGTTCAATCCATTGAGTATAACCATTTCATGGAGTACACTACTGAATTCAGTTAAGTCTACTCTCATAGATGGCAGTCTACATCTCATTATAGATTCCAATGTTCCTTGACATTGATTTAGAAGTCTGTCATTGGCTTCTTCATCAGTAACATTGATATGTACACATTCTATTCTTTTCCTTTGTTTCAGACACCACTCAGCAGCTGTTTCTTTTGTTGGGTCAAAGTAATCACTTTCAAAGGCTTTACGCTTTTCATTCTTCCAAATCCTGGTACCATAATGAGCTTTAATCAACTGTTTCCATACAGACCAGGGTTGATTTCCTACAGCTCTGCTTTTAGTAATAAACCAAGAGGAGGCCATTCCTTCAAATAAAACAGTAAGTCTGGAAGTGATAACCTCATCATCAGCTTGGTAAGTTCTTACTATGTGATCAATATACTCAATAAAGCTGATATGGTCATACTCTCCTTTACCATCAAATTTGGGCCAATCTTTAAGAGGGGGCATTAATTTATGTATAGCTGTCATATCTGCTCCTTTATACGGTGTGGACATTCTAGGATTTTTATTTAATAGCTGATTTTGCATAAAAGGGTTATTGAACCTTGGTTGGTCATTATCTATATGTTGAGCACTATTCCTATAGCTCAGGTTTTGTGGCTGCTCAAGATATTCATGTGGTTTATCATCTTGGAATATACTATGATCAAGATTTATATGAGGGGCTTCATCTCTATCTTGATACTTTATGGGTTTTATTTCTTTATCTCCATATTTATTCCTATCTTCTTGAGTTTGGTTAATCATTTCCTCTTGATTAGGGGAGTCTTTTTGTTCAGATTTCATTGTTTTTAATTGTTCTATCCCTGAAATTATAGTGGATAATTTCGAAATTACATTATCTTTTAACTTTAGAGATTCTATTTCTGAAGTTATCTTAGATAATTTAGAATTTACACTGTTTTCTAGGTTATCTAATTTTTTGTTAATGTTATTACTTAGGTTTGTAATTAATTCTTCAATTTTGTCTTCTTGTTTCTCCGGTTTTTTCAAGGAATTAATGATATACTCTGCCATGGATACCTGAGAAGAGTGTAATTCTTCAAGGTAATTAAGAGTGTCATTTGTAATTATCTTAGTTTCTTTGACAGTATCTTTAATCATCTCACTGTCCTTACTAATTTCTATCAATAACTCACAATGCCTCCCTGATAAGTCAATAGGGAGAGGGGAGTCTAATTTTTTTATTACTCCTAGTATGCTCGAATTTAAACAACTCTTAGTTTTTTCTAAACATTGTTCTATTTTATTTGTTATAATTCTTAGGTTTGTTTCGTTATTTACATCAATGGTAGTGATATTGTTATTCAACGATTCTAAAGAGTCGAACAAAGAGTTTATAACATGGGGGCTTAGTCGATGTTCTTGTACAAGTTCGCGGCTACGTGAAGGAGATCGGTCGCTTTTTTCCAGCGTACTGGATCGTCGAAGTTGATCGATGAAGAACTTCGGTTCTTCCCGGTCTCTTTCTTCTTGAATTTGAGACCGGATAATTTCTTGGGAGGGGATGGGAAGTGTAACTTCTTTTCCTCCCAAGGATTCCAACCTTTTACGTACTTCTCGATCTCCTCGTTGGGGATAAGCTTCTGTAGGGCTTTCTGGCTCTCTTGAGCCGAGGTCAATAACTCTCTCAGCTCTACGGTAGGGCCCTTTCTTAAGGCGGCTTGGCACTGTCTCCAAATGGAGACGTGCTCTTTCACCCGGAGTCGGATCTGCTCTTCTTTCGAGAGCACCTGTATCTCCGGGGTGGAAGGGCGTACCGGGATAGCCTCCAACAATCTTGGGGGTATCTCGTCTACATCCATCGCCGTTTCCTCTCCTGGACTCGGCGGAGGTGAGTCTCGCGGGACCCGAATCACCCCTGGTATGGTCAGATCGACCTCTTTGCGAGCAATGCTCGTCATCTGCAGGCTCTTGGCGCGTTGCTGGAGCTCCTTTGCGGCTTCGAGCTCGTGTCGGACTCGGGAGGAGACCGTGTAAACTGGGGTGGTTGGATCTAGTAGATTTAACCATTTTCTATTAGTTTTTTATTTATTTTATTTTATATATTTTTATGTATATTTTTAAAAAAACTTACTAGTTTCCTTCTCTTGAGGGTTGCTGGTACCGTTGTCGACGGACGAAGCGGTATTCTCTTTTTCAAAGGAGGCCACTAAAATAAAAAAGAAAAAAAAAATGAGTTCGTGTTTTTTTTTTTTTATTTTTTTATTTTTTATTTTTATTATTTTTTATTTATATGTATTTTTAAAGAAAAAAACTTACTTCTTGATTGGTATTCCTCTCGAGAAATCCTTTCCTTTTTAGCTTTAAGGTCTCGAAGATAGGCCTGGAGATTAAGTTCCGCGTCGAGATCTTTTTCCTCGCGGATGTGAGTGTGGTAAGACGCTAAAATCAACCTTTCCTCTTGTGTAAGAAGATCCCAATCGCTAGGGATATAATTTTTAATATCTTCTTCTTTTCTTAACTTGAGATAACGCAAATAGTATTGGATTAAAGCGGCGTTGTCCTGTAATCTCACTGTAAAAGATTTTGAAAAAAAACAAATGATTAGTATATGTAAAAATGTTTTTTGTATTTTTGATTTTCGAAAAAAAGATGGATTTTTTTATTTACTTTATAAAATGTTTTTATAAGTCAAAAGTAAAATAAAACAGATTTTTTGTTAGTTTTGGATTGGATTTATTTTTTATAAGATATATGATGATAAAAAAAATAGAGATGTGTATTTTTTATATGGTTTTTTTATTATTTTTTTTTTTTTAAAAAAAAGCGGATTTTTTATTTCAGAAATAAATTTCAGAAATTTCCCGGCCAGACCCCCAATTGTCAGCCTATGTGATGCCAAGGAGTACTCCTTCTAGCTACACAAGGTGCAAAATAAAAGATAAAGAGCAATATAAAGCTCTGGGAGGATTTATAAGAGGTAATACCAATAAGGATATGAGGTATAAAGGGTAAAAGATAATTAATTATATTAAATAAATTTAATATAATTAAAATTATGAGGGGCCTGATAAATCAGGGGTTGTTTAATCCCTCAAAGGTATCTTGCAAGCAGAGGATTTAGGTACCTGAACACACTGGGGCCTGTAAACAGGGGTGGTTTAAATCCCAGATAAAAGATGGGGGAGAATCTCAAGAGAAGGGTTTATCTACTTACTAGTAATAAATTACCTTCAACAGACTTGAGGTTCTTCCAGGGGGAAATTGGGCAGTTGGAAGCGCTTGGAAAGGGTGTTGGAAGAGCTGGGTGGACACTGGGCAATTTCAGGGGAGTAAGAAGGGGCTAAAGAACAGATACTAGGACCTTACCAGACAGAATAACAATTTGTAAAGCTATGTAAGTGGGTACAGGTGGTAGTATATATATTAAAGCATGATCCTTTAAAATACAGGGGGAACAAGGGCTCCTTAAATGCCTTTCTGGAGCCCTGATGGCGAAACACAAGATGTATTTTTGGCTATGGGAACATTTAAAAGGAAGGGGTTAAGATTTAATACAAATGCATGTAGTTGTTTAATCAAATTTCCATATGTACAGGCTGTCTACTATGGGTACAGCCTGTCTAAGCTCTTTTGCTGGCATCTTGAGGCGCTTCTGAACCTCTGACAAGGTTTGTTAGATGTGTTGATCAAAGGTTTTAATTACATTTCAAAATGTATTGATTAAATATCACATGTACCTGTTGATCACATTTGTCAGAGTTTAATTATTTTGTATTGTGTACAATGTGAAATACATGTATTTATTTTTTCTGTGGGCGCTTCAAGAGCCTCTTGTTTAAACCCTGTCATGCAGGCTCTTTGGGAATGCATGACTGCAGAGATCTGTCAATCAATAATTTCCCACTAAGGATGTAATACATTTATTTTGAACAGTTGTTCAATAGTTATTTTCAGAAGGTTCTCATGTTATTTCCTTCCTCTGGTTCGTGGTCTTTGTCCCTCTGAATCATCCTTAGTGTACTTAGTATTTAATTAAATAAAATAAATAAATAAATAGATAATACAGTACATTACTAGTATTATATACTTATATTATTAGTGTCATATGTATTTATTTTATTATGTTTTTATTTAAATACATTGTTATTTCGTGGTTTTGTACATGTATTTATGGTTTCTATTCTGTATTTTAATGTATAATAATTAATTCAGCGCTTTTAGTGGTAATATTCTTTCAAGTTGTTTTACTACTAGAAGTTTTAAGTTATCTGGGGTACTTTGGCTGAAGTACCCTAGGTTATTTTACACGCTCTTTAAGATTATGAAATAATATTTCCACTTATGTTATTATTTATTAGCATATTCATTGTTTTATACTTAATACTGTATTTGTTTATTTATTATTAATTTACTATGTAATAATGTGTTTATTATTTACATATTACTTTTTTATGTTGCTTTATCTTATTATTATTCATTTATTACTCTTTGTTAAATGATTAATACTATATTTTTAATTTTATGTTTATTTTGTTCTAGTCAGGTTGTCTCTGAACTAGTAGCAAGCTGACATAACAAATGCTGACACTTTTCCCAGGATGTTTGCTTGTCAAATAATTGAATGGAGAACTGGAGAAGCGCCCTCCATGCAAGTATGACAAGAACTCTCATGGTACAGAACTTTACATATGAAATAACCAAATTAAACAGAAATAAGATTCTGCACTATAATTTGATTATTTCTTTTTTATTCTATTGATCAAGTGATCAATACATTTTGTACATCAGCCTACGAGCCCTTGAAGCGCCCTCAGATGATGTCTACAGATGACTGAAAGACTGTATTAATTGTTGACAGCCTGTACATATCATAATTTGATAAATTACATCATGTATTTCTACTAAGGATAACTCCTTCCTTGTAGTGTTCCCATTGCCAAAATAACACTTGATGTTTCGCCATCAGGGCTCCACAAAGTCATTTAAGAGGCCATTCCTTCCCTCTATATTTTTATTCCCCAGCTTTATCATATTTACAACCAGCATTCCACCAGTCCAGCATACTAGTGTCCTACCCAGTAAATCAGTCTTCAAGACTTCAAAGCCTCTTTTCCTCAACTCCAACTCTGTCCAGTTATCAAGCCCACCTTTCCAACCGCTTCTAGCTTTCCAGTTTACCTTAAGAAAGCCCCCCCTCCTCCTCTTAAAGCCTACAGTAAGTCTTCTTTCACTAGGAGTTGTGGCCCTTTCTTAGCCACTATTTTTACTGGGCACTTAAACACCTGCTTGCGGGCCCCAGTGTAAAAGGTTACAAAGTTTTGGTGCATTATCACGAACACCTTTGGAGGGCACCCAACACACCCCTGCTTGCAGGGCCCTCCCAATTAAATTTATAATCTTTTAATATTAATAAAAAGATTAAAATCCTCTAAAATAATTTATTCCATATTATTTTGAGTCTTGCACCTTGTGTAGCTAGAAGGTTATCAGTCCTTGGCATCACAGAGCGTGACACCTTGTGTCCCACAATTGTTTGAGAGAAAACAACAATTTCGTCAAGATAAACAACACAGACGTCATTCAACAGTTCCCCCAAAGCCTCTTCAAGGCAGGCCTGGTGGGTGGCAGGCGCATTGGTTAGTCCCATTGGCATCATGCACCATTCTATCATCACCCACGGTGTTTTCACTGCAGTCAGGGGAATATCCTCCTTGCGCATCCTGGTCTGGTCCAGGATTGAGAAAATACGGCCGGAGGCCACCAAGCGCACAATTTTTCACATTGGGTAGAGGTGATTGATCACGGACCATCAAGCTATTGAGTGTCAGATAATCACAGATCCACCGGGGTAGTGCAGTGGGATCTTTCTTTGGAATAATGAATCTGGGGGACGCATACTGACTCGTAGAGCATTGTATTCAGCCCGCTGACATGTGTTAGTCGTAAAGGGTCCTCCATGCTTTTAGATGTTTTTGAGGGTAAGTGTACTGCTTCTCATTGAAAACGGCCACTGGATCTGTGAATACAATCTTATGGGGGACTTTTGATGCCACGTCCTGTAACTTGGCGGAAAAATGAATTTGGCAGAAAGAAGCCTTCAGATTCCGCTTTGTCGGAGATTGGAGGGATGTCAACGCAAAAAATGTCCTGAAATTCCAGGAGAACCTTTTGTTCTCGCAACTCATTGGGGCGCTCATTAGTCACCAAAGGTGGTGGTGTGGTGGCTTGTTCATCTAAATTGGGAGATTCATTGCTCATCAAAGGGCTAGATGCGTCCCGTTGAATTGATTGGTGTGGGATAGAGATAGACAACAAAAATGTAGAAAGGAAAGGCATGCCAAGAATCATGTCATGGTTACCTGAAACTGGGCCAATCATGAAGTGGACATCATTGAATGTTGTCTGACGAGTGAGATCAAAAAGTGTAGCAGTACAGGAGTGATTGAGAATGATTGGGTTGGTCTGCTCATTAGTGAGCGCCAGGTTGATCCTTGTTGGTTGGCCTGTTTCAACCCGCGCTAGGTTTGCCAAAGAGACTGCCCTAGTAGAAATCAGGTTGATCTCTGAGCCTGTGTCAATGAGTCCTTGGACGTGGATGCCATTGCACACAATATCAAGGATGATGCGACGGAATTGATGTGAGTCCACGTACCTATCTGCCAAGGTTGACGCGAGCTCCTTGTTGAGTGCCGTTAACGCCGCAATTGACCCTTGGTCCATTTCCGGGAACAAGTTGTTGTTGGTAATCGCAGAAACCAAAGCCGCTCTGACTGGCAGCCTCCCAGCGGGGGGGTGAGTTGGTTTCCCAGCTGACAAAGAGACGCCCGTCCCCTTGGTCGGGGCGCTTTGTAGGCCTTGGGTCTGGGAGGCGTCCTGAAATCGCTAGGTATGTTGACACAACTGTGGTTGCATGGATTGGGACAGGCGCCGGGTGTGTCAGCCACCAAGATATTACATGTAGCATTTAGCATGTAATATGTGAAACTGCAAGCTTGAATAAATAATAATAATTCTTTATTTATTTATATTTATTATTATTAACTTCACATTCTGATCATAACAGAAATTAGACTTGACCATTCCAACAAATTGCATAATGTTCTAAAAGTTAAGAAAAAGCTTATGAATATTTTACTTGCACAGAAGTCTCTGTGTTCAAGCCACACTCATTTCCAAACCAGAAAAATATAAATAAAATTTATATAATATCATATCTATCTTTTATCAAAAATAAAGGAAATTTAATTAATGAAAATCCTTGGCAAATCAATTTTCAAACACGCAATAAATGGATAAAGAACCATTTATTGGTATAGCTTTTTCCATGAAAATCCTGGAAAATCCCAGCATAACCCATAGTAATCTATATTATAAGATCACTACTATATTTAAGTAAATACTGTATGTAGTATGTATTATATAATTAATACATGTGATTTCAGCTCACTAATCCTTCAGGGAAAGCGCTTTTTCAAGCACAAACCCTTAGGGAATTTATTCACATGTATGTCTTAGTGGAATACATAAATTAAAAGCTGAAACATATATCACATTATTTTAATAAATGTGAAATATGTATGGTATCATTTCAATGACACCATGTTTTCACACTTGATCAAAAACAAGGTGATTATTCCCCCTTGGTGATCTTTCCCTGATCACTGCTGTTGAAATAATTTAACAGTAAGATCATTTGTTATTATTTAAGGAGAGGTTTCCTTCACTAAATTGAAGAGAACCTCCCCCATCAGTTTTAACCATACATTAGATAACTTATTATAAGCTACAAGGGCGCTCACCTTCTCCTGTAAGTTTGAAGGACTGGCCTTATTGTACTTATAACTATCTTAAATAGTTAAAACTCCTCAAATATGTCCCAATTAAATTACACCCTTACTTTAATTGGAAGAACCGTGTCCTAGTCTGGTTAGCCCTTCTGAGGAATGGTTTCCCTTAACAGAAGTCTAGCAGCAGGGTCATAACCTGGTTATTTTTGTTACTTAGTGTTTTTATAACACTCAAGTAAATATTGATACAGTTATATCTTTGTATTACACTATTTAAAGTGTAAGACCTTTTTATTCCTTACTGTCAGCAGTGGGATACTCCGGGGTGATTAAAATCCACTTGATGGAAATTTGCTGGAATTGACCAGTGGCTCTAGATGGGGTTGAATCGGGTCCAAGAGTTTACGCCCAGCCGGTGATAAGTTTTGAGAATTTCAGGCGTGAGGATCCAGACAGTGATATGTAGATTTGAATGGGTCAACCAAGCTATGAAGTAGTGATTGGTGGATGTATCTTCAAGCTCAAGAGGAATGGTAAATAAAAGTAGTTTATTATTATCTTCTCTTCTGAAAGTCTGGGGAGCAATAGAGTCTGAGGAGTACAACTTTATATGTGAGGCTGACTAAGCTAATAACAAAACAAGTGAAATGAGTGTGACACCTGAAAAAATGTAAATAAAATGAATGTAAGAGTATTAAAATAGGCAGATGGGGTGTTACAAACTATTTTGGCCAGTTGAGGGGTAACTGGTTGAAACTAAACAGCTGGCATTTCATACCACAAAAAAAAAACAATAAACAGCAGATAGAACTATGATGTCAGAAAGTAGTAGAGACGCCAGAGATCCTTGAACCAGTACCAGCGCAAATTCTTGCAGTGTTGAGAAATGTGCTTGGGTAAGTCCTGAATCTTAGGAGGTTGCTGTCCCAAATTGCTGTTCCATGCCCAGCCGGGATAGTTGAATATATTCTCTTGTCAATAGTTTTCTCTGAAGTAGGGATCCGGTATTCATACAATCTAGCTGTTTTAGACTCTTCCATCCATTCCCACACTCCTAATATTTGCTGCTTAATGATTAAAGAAGACACTCGTGGTAAGTCCTTGATTTGAGTCAATGGCTTGGTTGTGAAGCACACATAGGTTTTCCTGGGCAATGGAAACAGATCTGAAACGGCAGGGTCTAGCTTCAGGAGATCAAATCAGTCGGAGTTTCTCTTCAATAAATCCAATTGAAAGACATTGGTAGTCTTTTTCTCTCGGTTTCCCTTATCAATTGGTGTTTTAATACTTGTAGGTATCAACTTCTCTAGTTTAGTATTGATATTGGTAGTTTTTGATTTGATGCTGAATATCTGTGACACAGTGATCTTATTTTCCTTGCAAGGACGCATAGGATGAAAGACTTTAGGTCTGTTGGACGGACAGGTTGGCCTTGATTGTTGCAATTCAGATCTCTCAGCTATTTTGGTTGGACAAGGTTGGTTTGAAGGCCTCTTCACTTTTGGACTGAGGAGTGGCTTTGGGTTCAACTGAGTCAGGTGTGCACCTGCTTCCGAGCGAGTTGACTGATATGTAGCTTCCTTGTTTTTTGCAGCTGGATCGTTCAGTTTATTCCTCAGAGTCGCTTGGGTGTTCTTTGGAGGCAAAGTCTGGTTGGTAAAAGAATTCTTAAGGCTTTTAAAAGAATAATGGCCAGAGGCCTGAAACAGGGAAAAAGGTGAGCTGGGGAAATCAAGAGTGCAGGACACTCAGGGACTCAGAACACTAGGAAAGAAGTCTCCAGCGGAGCAAGTCTACCTAGTATGGGCTCAGAACTAAGTGAGGGTTGTATTTCATGAGGGAGCGGGTGAAATACAAGTGGTGAAAAGGGGCCTAGTGAGGGGGCCTAGTGAGCTATGGAACACTCTAGAAAGAGAAAGAGACAAGAAAGAAATAAGCACCCTTCTGGGCATGGGAGAATTCTAACAGCTTTCAGCTGGGATTTCTCCAGCAGTTTGTGGAAGCAAGGGGCTCTTTGTTCTTATATTGGCTTTCGGTTGCTGCTCCCCCAGATGTGAGATGTTGCTCACATTGATAAGGTGTTGCATCACCTTAAACAAACGACTCCAAAGCGTTTTGTGATTGCAACTGGTGACTGGAGCCAACAATCTTCTATCAGGATTGTTCTTGATGCTTGCTCCATCATTATTGGCAATGACAGTCCTAGTATGTAGATTCAAAGATGATTGCGAATTGCTTTTCTTCAACTTTAGCTCTAGGTCTTTGAGCTTCTTCTGCAATGTTTCGAGCTCATTCTTGATAGCTTTGACCTGGGTTTGAGTGACATGGGGATTGGGATCATGAAATGAAAAGGAGAAGTTGTAAAATTAAGAATGGAAGTGGGACCAAGGGGAAATGGAGGATATGAGTGTTTCTCCAAGGGAGCAAGATTGATGGTGGTTGGGTGATGACCGAGAGAAAGGAGTGAAAGTTTGTATATTGATTCTAACGACCAAGATCGACCAAGATTGGCAATGGTGGTTTAAGCTGACCACAAACTAGGAGGGTGAATATTGTTTTTGGAGTTGAAGGAAAAAAGGAATCAACTGATTTATTATTTAGAGTTGGACTGCAAGTGTAACTACAGACTCCACTACTCTTAAAAAAAACGGAAAAAAAAAGCTGAATCCTTGGTTAGAAAGGGTTCCGTCCGCACAGGGCTTTCCCGGTGTATGGGGATAAGGGATGGTCGCCAATTGTCAGCAGTGGGTTACTCCGGGGTGATTAAAATCCACTGGATGGAAATTTGCTGGAATTGACCAGCGGCTCTGGGTCGTACATGGGGTTGAATCGGGTCCAAGAGTTTACGCCCAGCCGGTGATAAGTTTTGAGAATTTCAGGCGTGAGGATCCAGACAGTGATATGTAGATTTGAATGGGTCAACCAAGCTATGAAGTAGTGATTGGTGGATGTATCTTCAAGCTCAAGAGGAATGGTAAATAAAAGTAGTTTATTATTATCTTCTCTTCTGAAAGTCTGGGGAGCAATAGAGTCTGAGGAGTACAACTTTATATGTGAGGCTGACTAAGCTAATAACAAAACAAGTGAAATGAGTGTGACACCTGAAAAAATGTAAGCAAAATGAATGTAAGAGTATTAAAATAGGCAGATGGGGTGTTACAAACTATTTTGGCCAGTTGAGGGGTAACTGGTTGAAACTAGCCAACTGACACTTACTGTACATGCCACAATAAGTGGAGTAGAGTCCAGTGTGTTGACAGGGTGTGTGTCCACATGTTGTTTTACAGTGGTGGCACAGACCCTTTGAATCCAGGAAGGAGTGTAAACGCCAGAGTTTCTCCTCACGGCTCAACGTTGGAGTTGGCGTATTGGTCGGTCGACTTGCTGGCTTCAATCTTGCCGGCCCCCAACGGGGCATGTGCTCGTCAAATCCCGCCATCCTATTTTCAAAAGATGAATATTCAAAGGGGCAGTTGAGCAGAAGTTGACAATCATGCGCTTTCATTTTCAATTCCCGAAGGAGTCCAAATGTCACCGCTTCCGCTAAATCAAATTCACTGATTGTAGTCTTTTCAAAATTGATCAGATTTTGTATTGTACAACCTCTAGCACTGTAGGCAAGAAAATATTTGGACTCAAGCATCTTGAGATGGCAAAGTTGTTTGCAGAGCTTTGTACACCATAAGGCCGGTAATGCAAAGTTGATCAGGAGAGACTTAAAACTTGTCCACGTTCCTGTGACATGTATGTCAGCGTCTGTGAGCCTGGGTCTCTAATGTGACTGCAGGACACAAGGAATAGCTTTGTAGAAGCCAATAAAAAGGAGTATTTTATAACTCAAACTCAAATTTATGATAAAAGGAGCTAAGTTGCCAAAAGACAACCTCCAACCTAGAATATAGGTCTGCAATAAATCACTTTAAGGGTAATTGGGTTTGTTTAACCAAAAGAGGAGGACAGATTTGGTTCCTTTGTTTAAGGAAATGAATTGTTGGTGACATAAGGGAGGAAATGGTGCTGATAAACAGAATACTGGCTGATTGGTTACTTCAAAGACTTGTAAGGCAATAATAAGAATGTAATTCTAATTGGTGACTTATAAATCTGGGTGAAAAACCAAGAAGGCAGTAATGGGTGTGTTTATGTATCTTTTCTTTCCATCAGCTTGGAGTACTTCTTTAAATACTACTTGGCTAGGAGCTTTTAGTGCCTGTATAAGTACATGTGTAATTCTCAACCTCCCTGTTGAATTACCATGTGGGCTTAAGCTGTACGTAGACCATGTGTCCTTTAATTAATCTGACACATGGTGTTTGGGGCTTAGTGTAGAAACTAGTGGCTTGGCATTCTCAATCTGGAATGGGCACTAGTCTCAAAGTAGAAACCATTCATTTGTACTGTTACACTATTTGTTACAGTATCTTCTATGGGTTATGTCTTCCCTTTAGACTATAATCCTTATCTTTCCAAGGATAAGCTAATTATCCATAGGTTTCACATATTATAAGGTATGTGTTTTGTTTATTATTGGTTTATCCATTATTACATGAGCTGCAAAGCTCTATTTCCCTTTTTCTAGGGGACTTTGGTTTATTTTGAAGTCTTTAGGGCAATAAGTGTTGGCCTAACTGTAGGTTTAGGACATACTTACACTACATGCAAACCTGTATACCTCCTCAGGGGGCATTTGGGGGGTTTTTCTGTTTTTCTGTTGTTTTTTTTTTTTTCCAACTGTTCAGCCTCCTTTTCAGACTCAGCCATGATTTTTTTTTCAACTACCCAGCATTTTATTCCTCAGCATACTCAGATATACATATATTCTTCCAACTGCTCATTTTTTTCTGGGCTTCAGTTTACCAATCTCACTTTCATTCAAAGTAAGTACAAATACAATTAATCAACTTATCATGTATGTCTAATTTCTTATTTATCCCAGACTTTATTTCTAATTTCTTATTTATCCCAGACTTAATTCCTTCCTTGTAATATATAGAAAAGAAACTATTCAACACTACTATTCAGTGAAGAGAAACTATTCAACACTACTATTCAGCGATCTAGTGAGACTAATGCAATGTATTCTTTTTTAATGAGCAGTAAAATTTCAGAACCTTTGTACTTGATCCATGCACAGTGTGCAAGCACTTCTTGTGTGTGATTGACATACAGTGTATCAGTATGAACGCTCCTGAGTTGAACTTGCAGTTCAAATTTTGATAACCCTGCAAATGGATTAGAGAATTGACAAGGTAAGAGAGGTTGAATTACCAGCCATGTGTCGGAAGTGCCGGTACCATCCTTTAAGGTTTGGCAATGCCAAAAGATTTTTTCAATGATTCCATACTGAGGCGCACAACCGGCTTGAAGGGCAACCACACTGTTGCTTGGATTCTCTTGACAGGTAGAGAAAATCACGTTGTTGATCAAGCAATCCAACAAATTTTCTATCTGAGGAGTAACGGAGAGGAACCTTGTTGATTTGGATTCGCGCTTCATTGCCCATTCTCACTGCCAGCATAATTGCCTAGGTTGAGTTCATCCCAGTTAAACTAGGATGCAAAAAACCAATTTAAAGTAGGTTGACCTCAACCAATGAAATATAAAACCAAGGGGGGTCCCTTGGATTTATATTTCATCAGTTGATTTCAACCAAGTTTAAATTGGTTGAGTGCATCCCGGTTTAACTGGGATGACTTCATCCTAGGCAATTATTCTGGCAGTGTCTATGGAAGTAATCCAAGGTGTACCAGTGGGGCAAGGGAACAGCTCGTTGAGCCGCTTGGTCAGAATATCTAGTGTTTGTGAGTCAAGAGAGGCTTCTTGACTTTTGGGGATGAGTTCAGGTTTGGGAGAGATCGGGATCAAATTGTAATAAGCTTCCAACTGAGGGATGAGTGTCAGCTTGCTACTAGTTCAGTGTCAGCCTTAGAGACAATAAGTATGTCCTAAACCTACAGTTAGGCCAATAATTATTGCCCTAAAGACTTCAAATAAAACTAAAGTCCTTTATAAAAAGGGAAATAGAGCCTTGTAGCTTATGTAATAATGGATAACCCATAATAAACAAAACACATACCTTATAATATGTGAAACTTATAGGATAATTACCTTATCCTTGGAAAGATAAGGATTATAGTCTAAAGGGAAGACATAACCCATAGAAGATACTGTAACACATATTATAACAGTACAAATGAATGGTTTCTACTTTGAGACTAGTGGCCATTCCAGATTGAGAATGCCAAGCCACTAGCTTCCACACTAAGCCCCAAACACCATGTGCCAGACTAATTACAGGACATATGGTCTACATACAGCTTAAGCCCACATGGTAATTCAACAAGGAGGTTGAGAATTACATATGTACTTATACAGGCACTAAAAGCACCCAGCCAAGTACTATTTAAGGAAGTACTCTAAGCTGATGGAAAGAAAACATACATAAACACACCCATTACTGCCTTCTTGGTTTTTCACCCAGATTTCTAAGTCACCAATTAGAATTACATTCTTATTATTGCCTTACAAGTCTTTGAAGTAACCAACCAGCCAGTATTCTGTTTATCAGCACCATTTCCTCCCTTATATCACCAACAATCCATCCCCTTAAACAAAGGACCCAAATCTGTCCTCCTCTTTTGGTTAAACAAACCCAACTACCCTTAAAGTGCTTTATTGCAGACCTATATTCTAGGTTGGAGGTTGTCCTTTGGCAACTTAGCTCCTTTTATCATAAAGTTGAGCTTGAGTTCAACATACTCATTTTTGTTAGCTTCTACAAAGCTTTTTTCCTTGTGTCCTGTTGTCACTAAAGAGACCCAGGCTCACAATTGGGGGCCTCATCGGGAAATTTTAACCCAGGAACCTTGAAGATTGTTCAATAAACATATTGAAAATCTTTTGATCATACCCGCAAGCTCGAGTTCCAAACTCCTGCTACCAACTACCTATGAGTTCTGCATACTCGACCCCACTCCCTCCAATCCACAATTTGTTGGGACAAACCAACCATAGTTTTTACATAACTCAAATGTTACCTCCCTCCAAGTTAGCACTTGTGGAGTCAAACCACCCAAGAGTTCTACATACTCAACCCCACTTCCTCCAAACTGCAGATTTGTCGAGTTGAACCACCCATAGTTTTCACATAATTCTGACCTCACCTCCCTCCGAAACACAATTCGCCGAGAAAAATCACCTGGGAGTTTTACATAACCCAACCTCACTTGCTCCATCTTCGAATGATGTTGAGTCAAGTACCCAAGTTCTACAAACTGTAACTCAACCACCTTTCTCCATTTTCAAAGTCATGGAGTCATGCCTACTTCCGAGTCACTAAACATTCTTAAAATGCCGGGTCAATAAAAACCTTTCACCCACATCACTCCCTTGAACAACCACTTGGGTTATTAATTATTCATTAACAACCAACTTCACCAACAAGCTAACAATGCTTACACATGCTACCACAACCCTTGAGATATACTTCATAACTCGTATAAACTCTGTTGAGTCTCATTGACAACAAACAACGTCTCTGTTAAGTAACACAGAACATATTCATTTGAAAAAATATTCAAAAACTGTAATCACTTTTTTAACCTACACAACTACAAGCTCTTTAATGAATAAACAAGCAAGTATAAGTGTTCAAAATATGCAAATATATTTGGTAAACCAAATCCATGAAACTTTGAGATTCGGACAGAGAGCCCGATCTTAAGAAAGAGTGTGTAGAGAGATCCAGAGCTCCTGAAAGGATTGCTAAGCAGCTCCCATATCTGGATTAAGATCCAGAACAGCGCTCAAAGAGCCAAAAAACAAAATCAAGAATTGATACAGGAACAGACTGGTTCTAACAGAGTTTTAAGCTGTTGAAGTATCATCATACTGCTGCTCTTGGATCATATGCGGAGTGGCCGGAACCCCAACAATTGAGTGAGAGAGAACACCCGAGCAGACAGCCTTAGTGAATAAAGAAAGTCATCAAAAATGAATACTTCAGAATGAGACACTCATCAGCTTAACTTCTGAGTTCACTCATTAGAACTGGTGAGGTCGCTCCTACCTGTAGCCACTTGGATGGTCTTGAAAAACCCCAATTGGCCCTATAAACCAATTACCCACATGAACCATGTATCAACTGTCTGTAGCGTCTATCGACCCTCAGCAGCCCCAATTACCACCCTTGGGTCCAATCAAAGGCCAAACCCTTTTTACAAACCATGAACAGACTCGATCAAAAGCCTACAGCTTTTATCAAGCATCTGTAGTTTACTCAACAGCCTACAGCCTTCATATAACATGCACCGCTTCTATCGAAGGCTTAGAGCCCCAAATAGCAATCTACAGCCTCAACCGATGGCCTATGAACCTGATTGCCTGTCGGCCATTTACCACCACTGGTCTTGTCCAAGGGCCAAAACCCTTTCGCCAACCATCTACAGCCTTGATCAGAGGCCTACAGCTTTCATCAAGCA
Organism: Puccinia hordei; assembly: GCA_007896445.1. Lineage (NCBI taxonomy): Eukaryota > Fungi > Basidiomycota > Pucciniomycetes > Pucciniales > Pucciniaceae > Puccinia > Puccinia hordei. Next base: position 149,005 of record RDRW01000164.1, on the reverse strand, counting down.
TATGTAGCTTTAATCAACAAGCTACAGCCTAATATAACATGTACAGCTTTTTACCGAAGCCCTAGAGCCTCGATTAGCAATCTATAGCTTACATATAGCATTTACAGCTTCTATTGAAGTCTCAGAGCCTCGATTAGTGATCTAAAGCCTTTTCCAATGGCCTATAGCCTTGACCGATCGCCTGCAGAACTGCATAATAGCCCATGTATGACACACACCATAATCAACAACCTACAGCCTACATGTAACATGTACAGCTTCTATCGAAGTCCTAGAGCCTCAATTAGCGATCTAAAGCCTCAACCAATGGCCTATAGCCTTGACCGATTGCCTGCAGAACTGCTCAATAGCCTGCTTGACAAATACATCATCAAGTTGTAGTTTCAAAGACTATATGGTGATACCCAGTCTCAAACAGAGAGTAGGGAAGACTACCATTTTACTCATGCTCGCTTATCAGAAACGATTGACCTGATTCAATTAAAGAGCTCAGATGAGCAGCCTGACCACTCCGCAAACGGAATTTTTACTTTGTTGAGCCTACATGTGGCATAGAGCTAATAACTCTATTTGAATATCTCAGTCTCGATGGAGACTTCTTCTTGGTCAAGCAGTTAAAGACATTTAATATTGTACTCCAAGGTCCTAAACCAACTTCTTTGAGATGCTACTTGAAAATAAACCATCCTTGTCAAAATATCAGACTTTTCCTTAAAAACTTGACTAGATTTAGTTTGAATTTCTTCCTAATATCTATATTCTTTGGGAATATTCTGACCAACAGAAGAAAAAAAAAAAAATGAAATAAATCCCATTAATATTACACCAAGAGACCAGAGACTTATCTTGACAAAGAATTCATATTATATGGGTCTTGAAAAAGAAAATACACAAGCACCACTTGTGAGAGATGTGTGGTGAAACCAGTCTAAAACAAAAGTATTCAAGAGAATGTTGTTTTCTCCAAAGGATTATTTAACTGCTCCAATTGCTGGATATCAATCCAGAAAAATGGTCAAATCCTGCAGCCAAAGTATAACAGAAAGGAAAAAGGGCAAATAATTTCCTTTTTATTTTTTTTCTTGAAAAAAGACAAAAGAAATCAGACTTCTAAATTTTTTTGCTGGAGGATTGCCAATATACAGTGACCCCTGAACTGGTTTACAGAGCATATTTTATCTGTTTTAACCTAATTAATACATATATATATATGTGTGTGTAATAAACATGTCAAGACTGGATTGCAGGCTAATAGAGCTGGAAGGCCCAAGATGTGTATTTTTCAATTAAAAATATGAATAGTATTTGTAATCCTCAAAATGGAAAGCTTTTCTAAAAAGTTTAAAAGAAATCTATCATCTAATAATAGCATTTCTCATAGAAGGTTTCATGTTGGACCTCTTGCAAAAATCGCCTTTCTACATGCATACATGAATCACAACAAACATTGGCCTCCAAATATAGCTTCAATCTGCACCAGTTTCAAAACATTGTTGGTTTATGAGTTTATATGATAAAAATAATGCTCATCTTTGATACAAAGGAACATCTAATTGATTCAAATTCATTGAAATGGGAATCTTTAAATTCTCTCAAACCCTGAAGGTATAAAAATTGTTTTCAAATAATGCTTGCTACCCTCAAAACAGTGTCCATAATACACTCCTGGTACATCTTATGAAACATTACAGCCCAAAAATGTATGTTTCCATGCACTTGAAAAGATGCAAAGATAACAAATATTTGGCTAATTGTGCCTACCCAGCTATTACCTAGCAGTCATGAAATTGGACCAAGTAAAATTTGGATCATTAAGACTTAGGAGCCAAGAATTCTAATATCTCAAACAAACAATTTTGATATCTATAATTTGTAAACTTGGCTAAAACCGCTCATGATGCTTTAACAACCAGTTTTTTTTTTTTTCAAAAAAAAAAAAAACAGAATAATTAATTAATTAATTAACAACTCAAAAAAAAAAAAGAATCTAACATTCTCATTTGCATGAGACAAACTTCATGATTTCTTCTCAAACTGATTTTATGGAGTGATTTAAACAATTGATATGCTTCTAGTCATTATCCTCAGGAAGGTGTGTGATTGTAAAAGGAGAATAATTTTTGATGTAAAATGATCATCTTTCAGCCAATTATGATGCATCATATGTTGTTGCAAATGCATAATCAAGTCAATGAAAACAATACCCTTGTTCAAACATTGAATGCTTCAAAAAACATAATCTTATCCCTGCCACATGAGTATTAATCTTCCAATTGGAAATGTAAATGGGAAATGATTAAGAGAACCATCAACAGAGATCATTCTTTGAAACAAAACTCTCTCAATCCACTTCTCAGAATACCAAAAAGGAAAATCATTTTCATTATTTTCCACACTGGAGAACTGGCAACCAATAGTATTGCAAAATTTTCAAAATTTTAAGGAAATTTAAACAAATTAAAAGTTGCAGCATTTAACTGCTACAGAAAATTTAAGAACCATCTATTCTATGAGGTATCATTAATATGGATGGAGTAATGGTCTATTCCCAAGAGGAAACAGTAGTGCAAATGCTTGCCTAGTGATATTGGATAGGTATCTAAAACACCAATATTGTTACCTTTCCATAAGCATACACACTGCAACCCTGCTCTGAAAAATAGTGATTTCAAGACCTGGTCATCAAAAGATCATCATATCTGATAGAGACACAAAATTCACCTCATAATTCTGGATAAATTTACATAGTATGCTGGGTACTAAGTTATCCTCTTCTACAGATTACAACCCACAGAACAATGGTTTAGCAGAGTGAATGATTCAAATCTTGAAGTATATGATCAGGAGTTTCTGTTCCTATGGTTTAGAATTCAAAGTTCATAATGGATTCACACATACTTGATGCCCTACTACCAATTATAGAACTATCCTATAGTACTAACATTCAGTATTCCACAGGCAGAACACCTGCAATAATTGAAAAAGTATGGAACCAAAGACTACCATAATTCTTTTTCTTGAATCAATAAATAGTAAATGTGCACGCGACAGCTGAATTATATTCTAAAAATGTTTTATAAAACCAGGAAGAATGCAGAAGAGTGGAAACCACATGCAGTCCATTAAAGCAAAGATAGATGGGTTAAAACACACAAGGAATCTGAGTGTAAAGCTGGGCAGAAGAGACTAGTTTCCACAGTAAACTTTACCAACTTCTCAGGACCTCAAATGATGAAAGACTCATTTTCTGGTCCCTTGATTATCAAAGCACTTCATGGAAAGAATGCAGTAGAAGTTTTACTGACAGAAGAATTCAGCAGGAAACACCCAACATTTCCTGTTAGTTTAATTAAAAACTATTATGAATCAGACAGGGACAAATCCCAGGCATAAAAGCCCTCCTAGAAACTCATTTATCAGGAGAGGAGAGTATGAACAAAGTAATTCATAGATTGCTTTGTGAAAAAGATGTACCTAGTAAATACAAGAATCAGGGTGAAGACCAAGATGAATGGCTTTTAGCCAAAGATATAGCTGAAAATCAAGCAATGCTTAGAAAATTTAGGGCCTCTAAGTGAGATTAAACAAATCAATACTTGTAAGAAGTAGAAAATCACAATTCAACATGAAACTTTGGGAAGTTCCATTTTTTTTTGGTGGTGGCAAATGTCAGCCTTAGAGACAATAAGTATGTCCTAAACCTACAGTTAGGCCAATAATTATTGCCCTAAAGACTTCAAATAAAACTAAAGTCCTTTATAAAAAGGGAAATAGAGCCTTGTAGCTTATGTAATAATGGATAACCCATAATAAACAAAACACATACCTTATAATATGTGAAACTTATAGGATAATTACCTTATCCTTGGAAAGATAAGGATTATAGTCTAAAGGGAAGACATAACCCATAGAAGATACTGTAACAAATAGTGTAACAGTACAAATGAATGGTTTCTACTTTGAGACTAGTGGCCATTCCAGATTGAGAATGCCAAGCCACTAGCTTCCACACTAAGCCCCAAACACCATGTGCCAGACTAATTACAGGACATATGGTCTACATACAGCTTAAGCCCACATGGTAATTCAACAAGGAGGTTGAGAATTACATATGTACTTATACAGGCACTAAAAGCACCCAGCCAAGTACTATTTAAGGAAGTACTCTAAGCTGATGGAAAGAAAACATACATAAACACACCCATTACTGCCTTCTTGGTTTTTCACCCAGATTTCTAAGTCACCAATTAGAATTACATTCTTATTATTGCCTTACAAGTCTTTGAAGTAACCAACCAGCCAGTATTCTGTTTATCAGCACCATTTCCTCCCTTATATCACCAACAATCCATCCCCTTAAACAAAGGACCCAAATCTGTCCTCCTCTTTTGGTTAAACAAACCCAACTACCCTTAAAGTGCTTTATTGCAGACCTATATTCTAGGTTGGAGGTTGTCCTTTGGCAACTTAGCTCCTTTTATCATAAAGTTGAGCTTGAGTTCAACATACTCATTTTTGTTAGCTTCTACAAAGCTTTTTTCCTTGTGTCCTGTTGTCACTAAAGAGACCCAGGCTCACACGTAGTTCTTCAATGGTTTGTTTGAGAGTCGGAATGGATTTTTCGATCTTGCACTTCTTGATGATTAATTCTACAGCGATTTTGTAGTCTTCAGGAAGGTTGATGATGGCCCAGGTGGCTATTACAGAGTCTAGAAGAACCGTTGGCTTGATGGATTTATCATCAATGAGGCTTCCAAGAATTTGGGAGTTTTCGTAGAGTGTAGTGAGGTTTGGTTTGAGTTGGTCAGAGGACAGAATGGTGGTGAAGATCCTATTCAAGTAGGTGGATTGATTTTGAACGGTCTTTGGTTGGTAGAATTCTTCCAGAAGTTGCCACAGTTTACAGGGATCGTCGCAGGCTTCGTCCGAAAATTGGGAAACGATTTTTACATCGCAGTTCAGAGTAATGATTGCCATTGCGTCGGATCTCCTGAATGGATCGGCTAGGTCTAATTTTTCCGACAAAGTCGAGTCTTCAGAGTTGGTGACTAAAAGATATAATCGTTTGAGTTGTAGAATACTCTTCATCCAAACTTTCCAGTCGAGAAAGTTGGTACCGGATAATTTTTCCTTCGCAGGTAGTTCGACTGTGAGTTCCACCATGTTGATCGGAAAAGAGGTTCGATCGAGTATGAAGAAGCTGGTTAGTGAGGGAGGAAAAGAAATAGATATCGTGAACTCAGTTTGATAAAGTTAGAGTTCCGGTCTCATAATCTGTGAACTTTGATAATCAAAGATAACCTTTGACACGGGTGATACGGACGTCAGTGTCCTGGGATGTGTGGAGGATAGAGGAGATGGCAGACCTTTGACACGGGTGATACGGACGTCAGTGTCCTGGGATGTGTGGAGGATAGAGGAGATGGCAGACCTAGGTGGTTGGGAAACAGAAGGTGATGGTCATTGTGAGCATAAGAGAGAAACTACACGAGAGAAAGATAAAGAGAGATACAGAGACACAAGATGAGAGGAAAATGAAGAATAACCTTTGACACGGGTGATACGGACGTCAGTGTCCTGGGATGTGTGGAGGATAGAGGAGATGGCAGACCTAGGTGGTTGGGAAACAGAAGGTGATAAAGAAAGAGAAAACAAAAGGGAAAGAGAGAAAACAACTAGTAGTAAGGAGGGATTTAGACCCAGTAGTTACATAATCATTAAGCCCCTTTGGTACCTTGTCTTCAATAACACCTCCAATCTCATAAATAGCAATGTTCAATTAACAAAAAATAATGTTTTTCCCTTGAACTCTGAAAATGGGGAACCATCTGGGATCACAAACACAGGATTTGGTGAGTAATTCTTGATAGTTCCTATCTTTTACCTCTGATCTTTGTCCAACGGTTTATCCTAAACTTGGCTTGACTTTTCAAAAAATTGAAAAACAAATCTTGCTGAAACAAAAAAAGGTTTGGAGTTAGAAGATTCAAGCAATTCAATAATTAACGTTCTTGCAGGAATTCCAAAACAAAATCATCAAAACATTGAAGAAAACAGTTATGAGGAAAAAATGAGTAGTCTGTTGTTAAATCTAAAAAAAAATTTCCATGGAATTTTCCCAGATTTGGATTCTTCAAGTGATGAAGAAGAAGCCATTGATCCTGATTCAGACCAAAGGCTTTTAAATGAAAAAGGTATTGTTATCAACCAACATCTAACTGAATTTCAAAAAATTGTTTTAGCAAGATATGTAAAGATTTTTGAAAGGATTGATGTGGGTGAGCTTGCTGAACTTGATGATGATCAAGTTTTGACAACACTTCTTGAAGACACTGAATTAGATGAAGACGAGTTGCATGTGCTAGATTTTAGCAAATCAGTCCAGTCAGATCTAGGTGATAGCAAAAGAAGAGGAACCCTGGCTTCAAATCTCCTTGAAGCAATTTTCAGTAATTCAGCTGATGATGTAGCTAAGGAAGGAATTAACAACCTGGCAGCTAAAACAATGAAGGGTCTCCAAAATTCTGAACAAAAAGACAAAATGTTGGAGTTGGTTGAAGTTTGGGACCTCATTGTTATAAAGATTGGCAACTTTGAATTGATCTCTCAAGGTTTGATTCCAAATAAATTGACAGAGGGACAGCATGAAGCACTTATGCTGTTTGGAAGGGGATTTGGGAATATAATGGATATAATGGATTAACATGCTTCTGGAGTCAGTTCACACCAAGTTTCATTGGAATTTTTTCATGAAGTATTTTTTGTCCCAAGAATTCATTGAAATAAAAGAAGAAAAAGCACCATCCTAGATTGCATGTACCCACCTTTTTTTGGTTTATGTGTTATGGGCTTCATTTCAAACAAAATTATCATTTTTATTCTCTTTATGCATAGGATTTGTCTCCTTCTGATTGGTGTTTAAATCTTGGTGAACAACCATTTTTTTCTCCACACATCCACATCATAAAACAAAATTACAGCTCAAAACATGGGCCGTTGTTCTTTGTTTTATCTCTCTCCTTTACAATCTTCTTTTCACCAATTCATTTCTTAGACTTAATTTAACCCCTCAAAGTTTTTTGTGGAGGCTAAAAAACCTCTAAATTTGTTTTCTTTTTCTCTATGCATTTTCTTTGTTTATAACAAGATCACCAACATTATTTGTAAGGGTTGAGTGCCTTCACTGTTCTTTCTGGAAGGAGCTGTTGGAATTGGGGCATGGAGGAACCAGGATAATAGGGGGTATCAAATATGACCAAATCCACAATTAAAACAAGTGAATTAGGTTTTTCAACCAATTTTCACATTTGAGAATTCTAAACCATTCCATATTGATATCCATGGCTTTTAGAAATGGTGATTTTCAAAAAAAGTCGATTAGATAATGGTGGATTTGGTCATATTTGATAGCCCCTAATTGATTGGTTTTATAATTTTTTGTGTTCATATTTGATAGTCCCTAATAATGTTGTATTTCAAGCTAAATTCAATTTATTAACTGGAAACTTATCACAGAAACACAACCCCTTGGGAGGCACGATTTTGGGGGTATGGCAGGTAACATTTTTCTCTCAATTTGGTGTTTCTGATTGCAAATATCAGACTCCAAACTGTGAAAAATATGTATCACATCCTTCAATACAAAGTATCAAATTTCAGGCAACATACATACTATTATATTGGAGGTTCAATATTGAATATTTCATGCTGTGTACAACAAAGTTTTTTCCCACCAGATTTATTTCATTGGCATATCACTGATAAAGAAACCAGTATCATTTATGAATTTCACAGATGTGTATTGTTTCATCAATTTGATACAATTTTGGGTGACAGGTGTGGACACATCAAATGAGAAAGACCAAACATTAAAAAAAATGCTTGAGTGTTTTTGTGAGCCTGGGTCTCTTCAGTGACTACAGGACACAAGGAATAGCTTTTTAGAAGGCAATAAAAAGGAGTATTATGTAACTCAAGCCCAACTTTATGATAAAAGGAGCTAAGTTGCCAAAAGACAACCTCCAACCTAGAATATAGGTCTGCAATAAAGCACTTTAAGGGTAATTGGGTTTGTTTAACCAAAAGAGGAGGACAGATTTGGTTCCTTTGTTTAAGTTGTTGGATTGTTGGTGATATAAGGGAGGAAATGGTGCTTGTCAGCTTGCTACTAGTTCAGAGACAACCTGACTATAACAAAAATAAACATAAAATAAAAAATATAGTATTACTAATTTAATAAAAGGTAATAGATCAATAATAATACAATAAAGCAACCTAAAAAAGAAATATGTAAATAATAAATACATTTTTAAATAGTAAATTAACAATAAATATATAAATACAGTAATAAGTATAAAACAATGAATATGTTAATAAATAATAAGATAAGTGGAAATATTATTTCATAGGATTGAAGAGCGTGTAAAATAACCTAGGGTACTTCAGCCAACGTACCCCAGATAACTTAAACCTTCTAGTAGTAAAACAACTTGAAAGAATATTACCACTAAAGCGCTGAAATAATTATTATACATTAAAATAGAGAATAAATACATAAATACATATACAAAAACAGGAAATAACAACGTATTTAAATAAGAAAATAATAAAATAAATACATATGACATTAATAATATAAGTATATAATACTAGTAATATACTATATTATCTATCTATTTATTTATTTTATTTAATTAAATACTAGGTACACTAAGGATGATTCAGAGGGACAGAGACCACAAACAAGAGGAAGTAAATAAAATGAGAACATCCCGACAATAATAATTGAACAACGGTTCAAAATAAATGTATTACATCCTTAGTGGGAAATTATCTGTTGACAGATCTCTGCAGTCATGCATTCCCAAAGATCCTGCATGACAGGGATAAAACAAGAAGCTCTTGAAGCGCCCATAGAACAAAAAAACAGATGTATTTCACATTGTATACAACACACACCTTTTAAACTCTGACAAGTGTGATCAACAAGTACATATGACATTTAATCAATACTTATTGACATGTAATTACAACCTTGGATCAACACATCTAACAAACCTTGTCAGAGGGTCAGAATCGCCTCAAAATGCCAGCAAAAGAGCATAGACAGGCTGTACCAATAGTAGACAGCCTGTACATATGGAAATTTGATTAAACAACTACATAAATTTATATTAAATCTTAAAACCTTCCTTTTATTTTTCCCATAGCCAAAAATACATCCTGTGTTTCGCCATCAGGGCTCCAGAAAGGCATTTAAGGAGCCCTTGTTCCCCCTGTATTTTGATTCCTCATGCTTTAATATATATACTACAACCTTTGCCCACTTGCATAGCTTTACAATTGTTATTCTGTCTGGTAAGGTCCTAGTATCTGTTCTTTCGCCCCTTCTTACTCCCTTGAAATTGCCCAGTGTCCATCCAGCCCTTCCAGCACCCTTTCCAAGCGCTTCCAACTGTCCAATGTCCCCCTGGAAGAACCTCAAGTCTGTTAAAGGTAATTTATTACTAGTAAGTAGATACACCTTTCTCTTGAGATTCTCCCCCATCTTTATCTGGGATTTAAACCACCCCTGTTTACAGGCCCCAGTGTGTTCAGGTACTTAAATCCTCTACTTGCAAGATACCTTTGAGGGATTAAACCACCCCTGATTTATCAGGCCCCTCAGATTTTTAATTATATTAAATTTATTGAATATAATTAAGCATCTTTTTGTTATTAAAAACCCTCATGCCTCATATCCATATTGGTATTACTATTTTATAAAATCCTCCCAGAGCTTCCTTTGCTCTTTATATCTTATTTTGCCCCCTTTTGTAGCTAGAAGGAGTACTCCTTGGCATCACAGAGGCTGACAGATGTGAAAGGTTATCATTGGAATAGCAATGTCTTGTCTTCTTTGTTTTGGAGAGGTATATTTCACATCAACACTTCTACTGTTTGATTTCATTTTTTGTACATCTTGTCCATTTTTTTTTGCTATTGGACCAAGTGATGATCAAAAGAGATAACTAATGTGTCCTTAGACTTTCAGCTGAGATCCTGATGGGTTTTCTGGGAAGGGAACTGGCACGGACCTGTGGTGAGAGGGATGAAGAGAACAGAAGCAGATCATATTTCATACAATAGAGAACTAAGGAAAAGAAGAGAACAATTTAAAAGAAAAATGAGAAGTGATAATAACCTAATGTGTCCTTAGACTGTTAGCTGAGATCCTGATGGGTTTTCTGGGAAAGGAACTGGCGCGGACCTGTGGTGAGAGGGATGAAGAGAACAGAAGCAGATGAGGAAAAGAACTACATAGGCTAACTTCACAACTTATATGTAACTGGGTACAAATGGGTTTGATTACATAAGCATAAAACATAAGAAGAGAAGATAACAAAACAATTGCCGCTGATTCCATCTCTTAGCCCTTCCATTATTACACCTCCATTTCTAATAAGTGACGCACACCTGTGCACTTTGCTGCCTGCCCACAGTTGTGTTTGGCATAATGCCGCACAAGACAGTTGGTTGCTCAAATTTTTTGTCCATGGAGGCAGTCAACACAGATTCTTCCTGGTTGGAGCTTGGTGAATCTATTTTCCACAAAATTTCACTTCTGAAGATTCTGGGTGTAAGAGGTGTGTCCTCTTAACTAGATATCACAGGTAGGACAGGCACAACCAAGGAGTTCTAGAACCAAAGGGTGGTTTTAATCACTGCCAGAATAATTGCCTAGGTTGAGTTCATCCCAGTTACACTAGGATTCAAACAACCAACTTAAAGTAGGTTGAACTCAACCAATGAATTATAAAACTAAGGGGGGTCCCTTGGATTTTTATTTCATCAGTTGATGTTATCCAAGTTTAAATTGGTTGATTGCATCCAAGTTTAACTGGGATGACTTCATCCTAGGCAATTATGCTGGCAGTGAATTTCAAAACTAGATGTGAGAGAAGGGATCTCTTTCAATTAGTACTACTAAAGTGGAAAGCAGAATGAAGAAGGAAATGACAATGGAAGAAGAAATTGAGAAACACCTACCTGGATTTTAGAGAAGGTATCTCTTCCATCTAGCTCAAGGGGAAAAGGAAGACTAAGTGCTTAGAGTTTGATTAATTAATTGGGTCTGTGTGACCTTGTGAAACCCAACAAAGGAGGGGTTTTACATTGGACCCTTTCATATTCATATCCATGGTTTTTACAAATGGTGAATTTTTCAAACCATTTGATTAGATAATAGGGGGTATCAAATATGACCAAATTCACCATTCTCCAATCAACTGGTTTTGAAAATCCACCATTTTTAAAAACCATGGATATCAATATAAAATGATTCAAAAGTCTCAAAAGTGAAATTTTGTTGAAAAAGACAATTGGAAATAGATTTTTCCTCGTGCATGGAAGTGAATATTCTGTTGATTTTCCTGTACGTCTGCTACCATGATGTATCACCAGCTGAAGCATGAGGACTACCAACCAACACCCTGGCAGTCACAAGCGTCTGTAGCCTAGTTGGTAAAGGCAGCACTCTAGCATGTGTCTCAGCTTAGCTGAGGTCGTGAGTTCAAATCTCACCAGACACATCTCCATTTTACAGTCTGTACATATTCCAGAAAACTTAAAACACTCATGAATAGGGGGTATAAAACATGACCAAATCCACCAATTTATGTTTGACTGGTTAAGTTTGACCAAATCCACTATTTTCAAAAAGAATAGTCCATTAGGTAGCCCCTTTTGAAACCCACTGGTGAAGAGGGATTGTGTTTGGATAATGGATTGATTTTATAAGTTGATTTGGTCATATTTGATACCCACCAATTTTGTATTCTTTCAAGCTAAATTTGACTTGATGACTGGAAACTTATCACAGAAAAAAGACTTCTTTGGAGGCATGATTTTGGGGGTAGAGCAAGTAAATTTCACTCTCAATTTGGTTTTTCTGTTGCGCATATCATATTCACAACTGTGAAAAACATGTATCACATCCTTTAATACATAAAGAATTTGAAGGTTAAAGAACTGAATTTCTGAATAAAAGCCAGGATGGGTCTGGAAATTCAACAATACAGAGTATCACATTGCAGGCAAAATAAATACTATTATATTGCAGGGTCAAAATTGATTATGTAATTTTGTATACAACAAAATGTTTTCCCACCAGGTCTAATGTATTGGCCTATCACTAATAAATAAAACAAGTATCATATATGATTTTCACACATGTGTATTGTTTCATCAACCCAATACATTTTTAGCTGAAAGGTGTGGACACATCAGATTGGAAAACCCAATATAAAAATAAAATGTATGAGTGTATAAGTGTGACTTATACACAGATGAAGTAAAGAATATTGGACTGGGCAAATACAAATATCTTGGCCTTCACCATGATATGTTACAAACTGATACCAATAGACTGAACAGACTTTGTTTTAGTTTAATATCCAATGTGTTTTGGATCCATTGTTGAAACATTTACACCATATATTATATTGTTACCTGTGAAAAAGGGTGCGCTTCCAAGTAATAAATGTTGCATTTATTGGTGTGTTTGGAAGGTTTGTATTGTTTCATTTGGAACTGCCACCTTTATCCATGAATCAGAGATATTGTTTCAGATTAGATTATAAATAGCCATCTGATTATGATGTCTACTTCTTCCCATAACAGCAACTTTCTTGATTATCATATCTATTATATTCTTGGAATTTTCCCAAAAGATAAACCAACCAGGCCATCCATTGCCATGATTTTAACCAAGATCCTAGTCTCCTTGCAACTCTTACATTACTACAGTGTTTTGGGGAACCCAATTTCACTTGGAAACCCTCTAGTAAAGAGAGCAGAAAGAATTGCTGAAGGACTGAGCTACTTGCCCACTCAAGGAAAGGGAGTAAAAAGATATTTGGATTGTATGTCAATCTCTGCATCTAATTCTTACTGCAAATTGAATATTAGATGTGATTCATTTTTATTAATGTCTAATTATTTGATTCCAGCTTCTGGTGAGCTTGATAAGCCAAAACTAGCATGTGGTATTGCTCTCCTATTTCAGTTTTGATATTTTTCTCTATCCTTGGTTTCTGGAGTTGAGTGATTCTCATTTTTAGTGGATAGCAATGTTCCATAAACAGAACATATTGTCTTTTGCTTTAACAAAGAAACGCATGAACACATATTTGAAAAAAACAGTTATGAGGCAAAAATGAGTAGTCTGCTGTTAAATTTAAAAACAAACTATGAAGAAATGATGAAGAAGTTGGAAGTTTTAAGTGCTGAAGAAAAAGCCAAAAATCGAAATATTTATCCTGATTCAGAAAAAATGCCTCAAATTGACTTGGGTAATGCTATTAAGGAATATCTAACTGAGTTTCAAAAAACTGTTTTGGCAAGATATGTAGGGATTTTTGAAAGGGTTAATGTGGAAGAGCTTGATGAACTTGATGATGATCAATTTTTGAAAAAATTACTTGCAGACACAAGATTTGATGAAGACGAGTTGCATGCCCTAGATTTGAGGAAATCAGTCCAGTCAGATCTAGTTACTCAAAATGGAAGAGAACCCCTTTGTTCAGATCTCGTTGCAGAAATTACCAGTGGTTCAGTTGATTATGTCGCTAAGAGAGCAATGAACAACCTTACATTTGAAACAATGAAGGGTCTCCAAACTTCTGAACAAAAGGAAAAAATGATGGAGTTGGTCCAAGTTTTGGACCTCATTGTTACAAAGACTAACGGACTTCAATGGATCTCTCAAGATTTGATTTCCAATGGTTTGACAGAGGAACAGCATGAAGCACTTATTCTGTTTGGAGATGTAGTTGGGTATCAAAAGGATTAACATGCTTCTGGAGTCAGTCCACACCAAGTTTCATTGAAAGTTTTTCATGAAGTATTTTTTTTCCCCAAGAATTTGTTGAAATCAAAGAAGAAACAGCACCATCCTAGATTGAATGTACCCAGCTGTTTGTGTTTGGGAGATATGGGCTTCATTTCAGTTTTTTTTTTTTCAGTTTCATTCTTTTTATACATAGGAATCGTCTCTCTCTCTGATCGGTGTTTAAATCTTGGTTGACAACAATTTTTTCTCCTTCTGACATCATAAAACAGAAGCACAAATCAAAACATGGGCCTTTGTTCTGTCTTGTATCTCTCTCATTTATAGTCTTCTTTTCACCAATTCATTCCTTAGACTTATTCTAAACCCTCAAAGTTTTTTGTAGAGGCTGATTACAACCTCTAAATTTGATTTCTTTTTCTCTATGGATTTTCTTTGTTTATATTAACAAAATCACCACCAATATTGCATCAATATTTTGATTGGCAGCTATTGCCTTCATGGGCAGCACTTGGATAGTTTTTCTCTCCTCGATGAATTGGAAACATATCACTGTCAAAAAAACCGGCTCACCTGGAGGTTGTTGAGCCATTTTTTTTTGAAGTGAATTGAGTGAGGAAACAGAGGAAACAAAAATCCCACTGCAGACAAGAGTAAAATCATGAGGAAACCAAATGTGATTTGGGCTTTGCCGGGCTGTGCCATCAACCAAGAATATGGCCTATATATTCGACGCACATGAATCGTCCAGCTAGTACTGGCTAATTTTACGGTTATAGCTGATTTGCAGTTGAAAACCATTAAGTTACAGAGAATAAACTCCACTTGCTTACTCGCAAGGCTAGCGGTTGGAACCCAGCAATTGTTTTGACCTCGTCTTTGGGGGATGGCCTGCGCCTTGATCTGAAATTTTGATAGTTGCAACCGGTCACCGTAGGTCTTCCGTCTTTATAATAATTGCCACCATTCATGTTTTTTTAGCAAGCTGACGCATTATGATACTGCGGACTGCGGGCTTCTGTATGGATATTCAATATTTTAAAAAATTATTTTACTATTTTACTCCGACTCTTAACAACCAGGCCAACTTGGAAATTCCTAAAAAGGGGGAGAAGAAATGACCAACACTTCCAAACAAGCCATCGACTATCTCATCAACACTTTACTATCAACCGATCAACTAAAAAATATCAACTATCAAACTGAAGACTTAATCTGTTCAACCTTCGAGCAGTCAACAACCACATCAACCGCAACAACAACCGAACCCAATCAAAACGAAGAACTCAACAGGTAAGACAGTCTATCTGTCTATCCAGTTATCCAAAACTAACTGTGGCTTTCTCCAAATCAGATGGTTCAATCGAATCAACGCACTTCTCATCTCCAAGGAAAACTCACTCAACTCGCTCGGCGCTAGACTGGCTAGACTCACCCTTCAAAAGGATCCCAACTGTTTACCCAAGCAAGGTGCAAGATGGCTACAGGCCTCGCAGAATATCATCCCAGTCAGTCTCAATCACCCACACAGCACACACACTCTCGAATTACATCGTCAGAGCTAATTAATTAATTGAACAAACAAACACAAAACAGCGTCATCAACCGGTCGATCATCTCTGTCTATCCCACATCATAGATCTCGTCTTGAATATCTTCGAATGGGCTAACAGATGGCCCGAATTTGCGCGCGAAAATTGTGATCCTAAAGCAATTACCACTCTAGCGCGTAGCTTGATAGGAATCTCAGAGGATCGGATACAAGATCCCAACGTAAGCCATCCCCCGTATATCAGGATGAAACAGATCACTCAACTCATCATCCACCTGCAATATAGATTCGTGCCCTCGGCCTCAGAACTTTAGCAACCCTCATCACTCGATACGCCTCGATCATCCGTCCATTGGCTACCCAACTACATTCCCTAGCGCTTACCAACCTACTCAACCCAGATGCAACGATTGGCGAGGCTAGTACGAGTCTTGTGACGCAGCTCTACCGACTGAGTGGCAAGATAGATGCTTCGGCCAGTTGGTCCAAGACCATCAAGGCAACAATCGGTACCATCGACTTAGTCCTCCAAGCACTTCTCTCCCCCTTCCTCAACCAATCCTATTCCAACTACAACCAGACCGGGGAAGATCCACTCCCACCCCTCGAGATACCCCCTCAAGATCTGATCTACTCTCCAGACCCCCTCTCGACAACTGACGAAGCAAGCATCCACCTGCCATCCTACCGGATCCCACTCCTCCTCAGACGCTCCGACAGATTGCTCAACGTCATACTCTGCATGCTCTCCCAGCCCACCGAGCGTCCCGTTTCCGTCCCTGTCGGTGAAATCGTCAGCCTCGCCTCTAGACTGTTGCTCATCGGGAAGGCCCAGACCCACGACCGAGCAGATTCGGCTTGGAAACTAGGCTGGGAAGCCTTGGGTGGTGCAGTAACGCTAAGAGTGATGGGATGTCGTCTGGTTGCAAAACTATCAGAATGGTAATGTCCCTTATCCCCCCCTCCCCCCACCCTGATGATCATGGCAGCTTACATTATTTTTGAACATAGTGTCACTTCCCGTTTGACACCTTTTACGAGTCAGGTCCTGACCATCTTAGCATCAGAGATCGAAGCCAACCACGACCGAGTAATTGGGCTGAAGATGGCGGACGTATCAGTGAGGTATGGGACCTATGCACGGATAATTTCTCGCTGTCCGTGTAACCCAGAGGTAGTCAAGAGGACGCTAGAGCCAATCCTCAAAGTTGTTCTGCACGACATCCAAGCCATCTATGGCTCTCTTCCTCCCTCTTCCCAGTCGATCGAATCCTCCAAACAGCCCAAGAAATCCAGGAAGAAATCGGCTAGGTTTGGATGTGATCCCTCCTGGAACTCGTCCCTCGTTATCGATCCCTTGGCCCTTCGTGTAGCCGAACGCGCCTTAGATAGTTGAGTCTCTCTCCGGCCCTTGCTGTGTAAGCGTGACAGCAAAAATTTGATGAATTTGTTTTCTGCGCCCAAAAAAAAGCTCTCGAGATTCTTTTTGGCGCGGTCCCGCATGGGTTCCCATCTCCATATCTCACTCTCTGTGTGCGTACAATACTAAATCTAGTGACGCATCCAGCATTTATTACGCCAGCGGTGCATCAATCGAGTGGGAATGGGAAAGGGGGTATTCTATGGAGTAGTCCAACCAGTAGCCGAAGTCCGGGGCTAGGTTTCATGAGTCGCCCGAGTCTACGAACGAAAGTGTTGAGGAGTTTGGTGGGATGTATAGGGGTCCAACGGATGTCTAGACAAGTGTTGATGGGCCTGAGCGTCTCCCAAACTCTCTCGGGTGTCCTGCACGCCCTCTTAACTATGCCGGACACTAGCCTTGTCAGTCTGGCTCGACAGGGCCTTGCAAGCCTCAGTCTCCTCACTAGACCACTCTTCCCTCCCGTCTTTCCCATCGCTGCACACGACCATCTCCTCCAGGACTTCGAACCCGTAGATGATGAATCGGAGACCGATTCGCACCTCGAAACCCACCCTCAACAATCTCTGCCGCTTCCTCCGCCTCCTCTATCGCCTCCTCGGATCGCCCCCACTCAACCCCCTCCCCCTCTCCAGCTCTGGGCCTCTAACATCGCCTCCCTTGGTAACTCTACGACTGATGGCAATCAAGACGATCAATCTCACCTGACTGGCAAGAAGAGAAAGTCGGCCGAGGACCTCGATCTTGGATCCCCCCGTCCACTCAAAAAATCTATCGACTTCGTGCCTATCCAGGCCTCTATTGAATCTGATTCCTCTGATGATGATGATGACAACAATACTAACGACAACGGCAGCGGGGATGAGAATAGGAAGATTCGGAATAAGTTGCCCACTTTAGTTTTTGATGATGATGATGATCATTTGGATAATATTGGAAATGAGAACCAAGGAGAAGAAGAAGATGATGATGACACAGAAGAAGGGGAATAGAATAGTATATACTCCTTTGAAACAGTACATTTGCCCCACTTTCTACAAAATCTATCTGCTTATCTTGTTCCATTTGTGTCCATTTCACTTTTACTTGTCTATTTATTTTGAAACTTACCAAAGAATAACCCCAAAGCAATGACATTGTATAGGGTATCTGGAACCATAGATGTGAAAGGTTAGCATTGGAATAGCAATTTCTTGTCTCCTGTTTTTTTTGGAGAGGTACATTTCACCTCAACACCCCTACTGTTTGGTTTCATTTCTTGTAGGTCTTGTCCAATTATTTTTTTTGCTATTGGACCAAGTGATGTGCACCTGTGCACACTTTGTTGCCCGCCCACAGTTGTGTTTAGCATAATACCTCGCACAACAGCCAGGTTGCTTGAATTAGAAATATTGCTAAATCAC
The DNA here is from genome assembly GCA_007896445.1 of Puccinia hordei. Classification (NCBI taxonomy): domain Eukaryota; kingdom Fungi; phylum Basidiomycota; class Pucciniomycetes; order Pucciniales; family Pucciniaceae; genus Puccinia; species Puccinia hordei. Next base: position 130,802 of record RDRW01000164.1, on the reverse strand, counting down.
TATCAGACAATTGAAAATAGATTTTTCCTGGTGCATGGCATTGGATATTGCAGAAAAATTAAAACAATAATGAATAGCGGATATCAAACATGATCAAATCAATCATTTTATAATTGACTGGTTTGACCAAATCCACCATTTTCAAAACATTTCAGTCTGTTAGGTAGCACCTTTTGAAACCCACTGGTGAAGAAAAATGTGTTTGGATAATTGACTGGTGTTATAAGTTGGTTTGTTCATATTTGATGGCCCCTAATTATGTTATCTTTAAAGCTAAATTTGATTTAATAACTGGAAACTTATCACAGAAAAAAATCCTTGGGAGGCATGATTTTGGGGGTATAGCAGGTAAAATTTCACTCTCAATGTGGTGTTTCTCTTTGCTAATATCAGATTCACAAGTGTGAAAAATACGTATCACATCTTTCAATACAGAGTATCAAATTTCAGGCAGCATACATACAATTATATTGGAGGTTCAATATTGAATATGTCATTTTGTGTACAACAAAGAGTTTTCCAACCAGATTTATTTCATTGGCCTATTGCTAATAAAGAAACCAGTATCATATATGATTTTCACAGATGTGTATTGTTTCATCAATTCAATACAATTTTAGGTGAAAGGTGTGGACACATCAGATCAGAAAGTGTCGTTCTCTGTGATGCCAAGGACTGGTATCCTTCTAGCTACACAAGGTGCAAGGCAAAAAACAATATAAAATAAGGGTTTTTTGGGTGAATTGTAATATCTTTTTTATTAATATAAAAGATATTAAAGGTTTCTAGGAGGTGCCTGCAAGCAGGGGTGGTTTAGTTCCCTCCAAAGGTTATTTAAGACCTTAATAAACGGGGGCCTGCAAGCAGGGGTGGTTTAGATCCCCGTGGTAATAGTGGCTGAAAAGGGCCACAACTCCTGAAAGAAAAAGACTTACTGTAGGCTTTAAGGGGAGGAGTGGGGACTTTTCAGAGGGAAACTAGACAGCTTGAAGCGGTTGGAAAGGTGTGGTGGTCAGCTGGACAGAGTTGGAGTTGAGAGAAAGAGGCTTTGATTCTTGAGGACTGATGTACTGGGCAGGACACTAGTAGGCTGGACTGGTGGAATGCTGGTTGTAAATATGATACAGCTGGGGAATCAAAATACAGGGGGAAGAAAGGGCCTCTTAAATTCCTTTCTGGAGCCCTGATGGCGAAACATCAAGTGTTATTTTGGCTATGGGAACACTACAAGGAAGGAGTTATCCTTAGTAGAAATAAATGATGTAATTTATCAAATTATTCCATGTACAGGCTGTCAATAATTAATACAGTCTGTCAGTCATCTATAGACATCATCTGAGGGCGCGTCAAGAGCACTTAGTTTGATGTAAAATATGTATTGATCACATGATCAATAGAATAAAAAAGAAATAATCAAATTATAGTACAGAATCTTATTTCTGTTTAATTTGGTTATTTCATATATCAAGTTCTGTACCATGAGAGTTGTTGTCATACTTGCATGGTGGGTTCTTTTACAGCTCTCTATTCAATTATTTGACAAGCAAAACATCCTGGGAAAAGTGTCAACATTTATTATTTTCCCGTGATAAAAAGGTGCTTGTCAGTTATTTTAATTTTACAAGTTCTTTTAGACTTGTTTGAAGTATTCTGATGTTTTCTTTGTCCCCTGTTTCGTGTCTTTCATGTGTTATGATATTATTAAACTTATACTGTATGTATTTGTATAAGTTAATAATAATACAAAGGCTATAAACCAGCGTGATATTTATGTCAAATGTTATTTAATATTTTATTTATGTGTTTAAAGGATAATTACATAGTTTATTTAAGTAATTATCCCGCTTTTTGAGGACTTCTACTTATTAGAATACTCTCATATTACATATGTTTATACCTAGTAAGTATTCTAGCGCTTAGTAGGTGTATTCTTTAAGTTAATTTTATTATTAGAAGGAGTAAGTTTTCTAGGGTACTTTGCCTGAGGTACCCTAGGTTATTTTACTTGCTCTTTCAGAATATGAAATAATATTCTCATTTCTCTCAAAGGTTAATGAGTTATTATATATTTTATTTTATTTATTTATTATATTTGTTTATTGCATTATTACTACATAATAATGTTTATATTTTACAATGTTATCTTTTTCTTATGTTTCATTATAATTTATGTTAAATTGTTACTTATGTAATAATGTCTCTTTCATATGTATTGTTTATTAATTTATTATTACTTTATTTATTGTTCTAGTCAGGTTGTCTCTGAACTAGTAGCAAGCTGACATTCCCTACCTTTAAGATGATTCTTCTAAGAATTAAATTTTTTCATCCTAATCATTTTCTCCTTGAAACTCTGAAGTTCCTCAAGTGTATAGGACCATCAGGTATATTATTTTCCGGTAACCATTCATCTTTATCCGCAGAAGTATTTTTATATCTAACAAGGTAAAGTCTGGTATCTTTGCCATTAATTCTTTCTTTCTTTGCTTTGAGTATTTTCAATACCTTAAGTTTACTGTTAGCCTCAGGTGCTACTAACAAAGGTATAGGTTCTTGTACCACTATTGGCTCTTCACTGTTTCTCTGATTAAAAGGTTTCACTAAACTTACTGGGAAGACTGGGTGTTTTCTGGACAATTCTTCACTCAATATCACTTCCACCGCATTTGTGCCATGTAGTTGTTTAATAGTGAAAGGGCCTACAAAGGAAGGGTTAAGTTTCTTATTTCCCCCTAGGTTGTTAAAATTCACAGTAGATAATAACACTTTATCTCCTATACTGAAAGAAGGTTCTTTGTGGCTTTTATCCCACCTAGTTTTGTTATACTCCACTGCTTCTTGTACACATTTATTTGCGTGATCATGAGTTATGTCTAGCATATTTTTGAAACCAGCAGCTGTTGGGTGTACGTGTGGTAATTTGGAATTAACATGATCTTTTGGTACTCTAGGGATCAATCCTCTTTCTAATATGTATGGTACTTCCTTAGTAGAAGAGTGTTTACTACTATTATAAGCTATTTCTAAAGCAGGCAGTAAGCTGACCCAATCATGAGTATATCCATCATGATTTTTGAATTCTAACCCAAATGCGCAAAATCTTCTCAGCATGTCTTCTAAGGTTTGGATCATCCTCTCAGCTAATCCATTAGTCTGAGGATGATATGCTGTTGAAAAAGCTAATTTAGTTCCTAGCATATCATGTAAGTTGCGCCAAAATTCTGAAGTGAACTTGGGATCTCTATCACTGATAATAATTTTTGGTATTCCTACGTCAGACATTATTCTGTTCCAGAAAAGCATGGCTACTTCCATAGCTGTGTCATCTTTATGGTTTGGTATACACCTGGCCCTCTAGGAATACCTATCTACTACAACTAAGACAGAGTTATAGGAATAAGATCCTCCTGGAGGTAGTCCTGTCACAAAGTCCATGTTTATGATTTCCCATCTAGAAGTAGGTTCTTTAATAGTTTGGAGTAATCCAAATCTCTTTCCTGTTTCTTTGTTAGATTTTTGGCAAATTATACAGCTTTTTATATATTCTGTGGTTTGGTTTTTCCAATCAACCCACCAAGCTGTATTCTTAATTCTCTCTATAGTCCTTTCTTCTGAGAAATGGCCTGAACCTATCACGTCATGAAATTCTTCTAGCATATTTCTAATTTGAGAATTATCACAGATCACCAATACACTAGAATGTCTGTGTGTAGAGACTGTAAAATGGAGATGTGTCTGGTGAGATTCGAACTCACGACCTCAGCTAAGCTGAGACACATGCTAGAGTGCTGCCTTTACCAACTAGGCTACAGACGCTTGTGACTGCCAGGGTGTTGGTTGGTAGTGCTCATGGTTCAGCTGGTGATACATCATGGTAGCAGACTAACAGGCAACTCAACACCCCCCCCCCCTTGCTACATGATGTGGAGAGTGGGAATTGAACCCAGGAGGTATGGGGATTAGACCCATTAAGTGTGGGGATGTGACCCAGTAAGTGTGGGGATGTGACCCAAGGAAGTATGGGGATTAGGACCCATGTAGGTGTGGCCGCTGTGGGAATTGAACCCAGGACCTTGATGTAGGCTTAGAGGGGTTTTTAGTCTTACATGAAGCATTCACATCTTCATCAAGTCTCTTATGTAAGCGAGTAGCGCTTAGGTAGAATCTGGGCTCATAACCTGTAGAGACTGTAAAATGGAGATGTGTCTGGTGAGATTCGAACTCACGACCTCAGCTAAGCTGAGACACATGCTAGAGTGCTGCCTTTACCAACTAGGCTACAGACGCTTGTGACTGCCAGGGTGTTGGTTGGTAGTGCTCATGGTTCAGCTGGTGATACATCATGGTAGCAGACTAACAGCAAACTCAACACTGTGTCTATAGTAAATGAGACCATCTAGCAGTGTAAATTTTCCTTCAGAATATGGTTTGTGAAGGGAACTAGGTAAACTAGCAATCAATTCAGGGGAACTATTCTGATTACTAAGGATTTCAATCAATTTGACCATTTCAGCATCCTTTTGGTAACTCTGTTCTACTAGGTCAAAATAAGCTTGATCCAAGTCACAAGCATGAATTCCCAAAATGGGAAATATATCTTCATCTTCTGGATCATGTGCAGGATTGTCTGGCGTATTAGGCAAAGCCCATCTGCTGAGTCCATCTGCATTCTTGTGCTTAGCTCCTGCTTTGTGCACTATAGTCATATGCCCTCTATATTGCTGAATAGCAATCTGCCATCTTAACATGTGTCTATTAGGAGTTTTCATATTCATAAGAGTTTTGACTGCAGTACAATCAGTGACTACCACTACTTTTCAACCTTCCAAATAATAATGTAGTTTGTCTAGAGCCCAAACAAGAGCTAAACACTCCATCTGGCTGGCGCCATATTTTTTCTCTGTCATTTTTATCTGTCTAGAGATGAATAGAATTGGTTTCTCTATTGGTTTATCATCAATTTGGAACTCTTGATGTAAGGCAGCTCCTAAACCATCTAGACATGCATCAATGTATAAAATGAAAGGTAATGTATAATCTGGTTGAGCTAAAACAGGTGCTGTGGTTAGAGCTTCTTTAAGGGATTCATAATCTTTCACTCTGGCATAAGTCATTTCAAAAATTGTGTCTTTGCTACATACTTCATACAAGCTTTTAGACATATTGGCAAATTGTTGAATGTGTTGTCTATAATAACTGCAGAAACCAAGGAAGGATTGCATCTCAGTAATATTCTGTGGCATTGCTTTCATCATTACAGCAGCTACGTTATTCTGATCAATAGCCAATGATAATCCTGAAACTATATGTCCTAGTGCTTTCAATTCCATGAATCCAAAATTACACTTTTTAATAGACATCTTCAGGCCAGCTTTAATGGCTGTTTGAAGTACTAAATTAATCTTTTCTTTATGGGAATCCCAATTCTCAGAATATATGATTATATCATCAATGTATATCATCATCCAACATTGGCGGATGAATGAACCAAATATAGAATCCATCATTCTTTGAAAATGGGAGGGAGCATTTTTGATCCCAAAAGGCATCCTTAAGTACTCATACACTCCAAGATGGCAAATAATCCTCATGAAATGTCTGCTTTCCAAGTCAATGGGAATTTGATGGAAACCTTTGAGCACGTCCATACAAGTAATATGCTTTGCTTTAGATAAATTATGTAAAGAGTGATCTATCCTAGGTATGGGGTAATTATCAGCTTTAGTATAATTGTTCAATGCTCTAAAATCTCCTACCATTCTAGACTTCTCATTATGCCAAGCTATGATAACAGGGGTGGTGATTTCTACCTGTTCATTGTGACCCACTTTTCCAATTACCTTTAGGTCTAGCAATTCTTTAATGTGAGTTTCTAAAGCCATCCTAGATTTTGGACTAGATGGATACGGGGGTCTCCTTAAGATTGGTGGATAAGGCTCAGTACAAGTCAATTCAAGTTTAATATCATGGCCTTTCACATTACCTATTGGTTCTTCTTTAGTATAGAAAGCTTCTTTGTTATTATAGCATATTCTTAGTATATCTAGTTGTTGATCATTGTCCAACTTATCACTAATAGCAGCTTGGGAAAGATACTCTTTATTAAATGAATCCAGCTGTTCATTCACCTTCTCTTCAGACTTGGTATTAGGTACTGGTAATCTTATGTTGATATTACAGATTTGGAATTTTTTTTTCCAGTCAGCTCCAATGGTGAAGTATCTGTCTTTACTTTGGAAAATATCAAACCCATACATGCAGAAATTATCATTTCCTAATATAAGATAATCACAAATGGCATCTTGTAGTACTACAAACTCAATGTGCAATCTAAGAGATCCCTTAGAATGAGGGAATATGAGAGACATGGGTATAATTCCTACAGGTTTCATGGATGAATTACAACTACTAAATTTTGCCTTAGGCACTGGTAAAAGATGTTGTTTCCATTCAGGGTAATTATTATCTAAAAATTCAACACTGGTACAGGAACAGAAGGCGCCAATGTCTAAAAGTACTTTCAACTGTTTGTTTTTAAATATGACAGTAGAGTAACTTGTTTTCCCTAGAGTATAATTCATTCCAGAATCAGGTTTGTTGGTAAGTAATTTGGCATCAGAAATATGTCCTACATCCAGAGATTCATCCCATTTTTGAGGGAGGTGTGATTCACCATGAATCTCATTAATAGAAATGGGATCTCTTATGTCAGCCTGAATTACTACTACTCTGTGGTCTCTGTCATCTTCTGATTCTGGATCATAATAAGATCTATTTTGTTCTATTGACACTATATTAAATCCAGTTTGGGAAACTGCATCTTCATCATCTTCATCAGAGTCTACTTGAAAATTATTAATCTTCTTACGGGGTTTAGTACAATAAGGATTTTTGTGGCCTATTTCTCCACAGTTGTAACATTCAGGTATCTTAGTCTTTTTGGTAACAGTGAGGGCTAATTTATCTTTAGAATCCTCTTTATTCTCATAATTATTTCTATCAAAATTGTTCACTTTCTTATTAAGACCCTTCATTTCTACAACTTCTTCCATAACAGCAATAAGGTAGGCAAAATCATGAGTTCCTTCTTTCATTCTACATCTGACAGAATGTTGAAAGTTTCCTCTACATTGACGTAGAAGTTTCTCTACTACTTCTTGACTAGTTGGATTATCATATATGCAATCAATTCTTTTCTTCTGTTTCACGCACCATTTGTGTGGGGTGTGTTTTTGAGGATCAAAATAATCATTTTCATATAATTTACGCATTTTTTCCTCCCACATTCTGGTACCAAATTTGGCTTTAATAAGTTATTTCCATGTATCCCATGTTTGTAAACCGATTTCTTCCTGTGTGGCTACATGCCATTCTTGTGCTACTCCTTCAAACAATCTAGGTAACCTAGTAGTTATCAAGTCTTCTGAGCCTCCATAAGTTGTAATAATATGGTCAATATACCTAATAAAACTAATATGATCATATCCTCCTTGTCCAGAGAATTTAGGCCAATCAACTAATGGGGGCATCAATTTATTAATAGTGGCCAAATCTAAGCTATGATTGATCACAGTTGCATTCCTAGAAGGTTCTCTTTTGTTATTTTCATTGGTATTTCTCATAAAAGGATTATTAAATTTAGGGGAAAAATCAGGGGAATTTTGTGATATCTTGGGCGTCACAAATTCTTTGGTGATTATATTATGATTTTGATTGATCTTAATATCTCTTAAATCATTCTTAATCATATGTATTTCACAATTAAAATGATGAGTAAGTTGTTCTATGGAAGAATTAACATTATCTATATTATTGTTCATTCTTGCATTCATTTGTATTAATAAATCTTTGATTTCATCTAAAGAATTGTTACTAACATTATTATTCCCTTTGTCTTTATTGTGTTCTTTAATTATATCTTGTTTAAGAGTAGAAGCCAAATAATCAACATTACCATTGGATACTTCTTCTAATCTTTGTATCCTCTCATTTAAGATCTCATTTTTTATTCTATTATTCTCAGATATATTTAATACTTCTTCTTTAATGTCTTTGAAGATATTACTCTCACTCAAATCAAGGGGAAATTTGGTTAAAACTTTAATCAATTGAGAAAACCTAGAATCAATATCATTATTGATTAGAGAAGAAGAAGTAGCAATCCTATGTACAATATTGTTGTGGTTATTTCGAAATTACTATCTAAATTAGTAATATTCCTATTTACAACATCAACACTGTCTAATATAGCTTTGAAATAAGACAGATCTTCTACTCGGTGCTGTCGTAGAGTCCCTTGGCGGCTTGAATCATCAGAGAGATCTCTTTCCACTTGCAAGGGTTGTTGTAAGACTTGCGCAGGTCGGAGGAGTTCTCTCTCTTGGCCTTGCCGTTGTGTCGCTCGGGAGCTGGAAAGTGTATCTTCTTTGTGGTCCAGGGGTTCCAATTCTGTATGTACGTCTCTATTTCTTTGTTCAAGAGAAGCTTTTGGAGCAATTTCTGACTTTCCTGAGCGTCGGTTAAGGTTTGTCGGCGGAGATTCAAATCTTGAGCCTTGATGGCTTCTTTGCTGCAATTCCACAGGGCAACGTGCTGACGAACAAGGACTTTGATGCGTTCTTCTTTTGTCAATTCTTGGATGTCCTTCGATTGCTGGATTACGCGGATCTCGGGCGATTTGGGGCGTTTGGGGATAACCTCCAACGAAGTCAATGGAGGATCAATCTCCATAGCTTCGCTCATCTCCGAGGTCTTCGTCGGATTTTTGAGTTGAATCATCTTGAACTTCATGTTCTTGATTCGATTCTGTAACTCGTTTTCTTCGGTCGATTCTCTTGGAGTCGGGGAGAGGTCCGGAAAGAGTTGGTGGGTTTGATCTAGTCGACATTATGTAATAGATCGATCAGTTTTTTTTTATTTTATTATTTTTTGTATTTTTATATTTTATATATTTTGTTTTAAAAAAAAAAAAACGATCTAAGAAAAATACTGACGGTTAGATGCACCGTCGTCTATGATAGGAGCGGTAGCGGATCTAGAGGTGACCGGGGTAGGAGTACTATCCTTGGGCGCAGTAGGAGTGACGGTTGCGGCTGTCACTGTATATCAAAAAAAATCGAAAAAGATTTTTTTTTTTTATTAGTACTTATTTTTTTTTTTTTTTTTTTATATTCTCTTTTTTTTTTGCAATGAAAAAGAAAGGAGACGTACTTCTTGCTATTTGTCGATCTTTTTTATCTGCTCGGTATTCTTGGAAGAGCTGGTTGACTAAAAGAGCCGTCTCGAGATCCTTCTCTTGCTGTATATGTAGATGATGAGTAGCTATCTGCAGCTGTTCTTCGCAAGTTAGTAATTCCCAAGATGACGGAATTACTATTTGCTATTTATTCTTCTTTTTTTAACCTCAAATAGCGGAGATAATACTGTATCAGCTCCGCGTTTTCTTTTAAGGTCACTAAAAGAAAAAAAAAAAAAAATGATGGCTGATGAGTAATTTTTTGAGGAAAAATATATTTATGAGAAGTAAAAGATATTTTTACAAGTTGGATTTTTGTATAAGGGAAAAAATAAAAATAAAAATTATGGATTTTTCAAAATTTATATAAGATTTTTTAGGAATTTTGAAAGATTTTTTGTATGTAAAAATCTGTAGTAAAAGATATGTAATTTTTGATGGATTTTTCACGAATTTTCCAGAGGATATATACTGGAAAGAATAAGGAATAAAGGAGGTGGTTTGGATAATTTTTTAGAGAGATTTTTGATTTTTTTATAAAACAAAATAGTTAGTAGGAAAAGGTAAGGAATTTTTTATCAAGGATAAAAAATGTAAATTCCCGGCCAGACCCCCAATTGTCACGCTCTGTGATGCCAAGGACTTTATCCTTCTAGCTACACAAGGTGCAAGGCAAAAAACAATATAAAATAAGGGTTTTTTGGGTGAATGTTAATATCTTTTTTATTAATATAAAAGATATTAAAGGTTTCTAGGAGGGGCCTGCAAGCAGAGGTGGTTTAGTTCCCTCCAAAGGTTATTTAAGACCTTAATAAACGGGGGCCTGCAAGCAGGGGTGGTTTAGATCCCCGTGGTAATAGTGGCTGAAAAGGGCCACAACTCCTGAAAGAAAAAGACTTACTGTAGGCTTTAAGGGGAGGAGTGGGGACTTTTCAGAGGGAAACTGGACAGCTTGAAGCGGTTGGAAAGGTGTGGTGGTCAGCTGGACAGAGTTGGAGTTGAGAGAAAGAGGCTTTGAGTCTTGAGGACTGATTTACTGGGCAGGACACTAGTAGGCTGGACTGGTGGAATGCTGGTTGTAAGTATGATAAAGCTGGGGAATAAAAATACAGGGGGAAGAAAGGGCCTCTTAAATGCCTTTCTGGAGCCCTGATGGCGAAACATCAAGTGTTATTTTGGCTATGGGAACACTACAAGGAAGGAGTTATCCTTAGTAGAAATAAATGATGTAATTTATCAAATTATTCCATGTACAGGCTGTCAATAATTAATACAGTCTGTCAGTCATCTATAGACATCATCTGAGGGCGCTTCAAGAGCGCTTAGTTTGATGTAAAATATGTATTGATCACATGATCAATAGAATAAAAAAGAAACAATCAAATTATAATACAGAATCTTATTTCTGTTTAATTTGGTTATTTCATATATCAAGTTCTGTACCATGAGAGTTGTTGTCATAATTGCATGGTGGGTTCTTTTACAGCTCTCTATTCAATTATTTGACAAGCAAAACATCCTGGGAAAAGTGTCAACATTTATTATTTTCCCGTGATACAAAGGTGCTTGTCAGTTATTTTAATTGTACAAGTTCTTTTAGACTTGTTTGAAGTATTCTGATTTTTTCTTTGTCCCCTGCTTCGTGTCTTTCATGTGTTATGATATTATTAAATCATACTGTATGTATTTGTATAAGTTAATAATAATACAAAGGCTATAAACCAGCGTGATATTTATGTCAAATGTTATTTAATATTTTATTTATGTGTTTAAAGGATAATTACATAGTTTATTTAAGTAATTATCCCGCTTTTTGAGGACTTCTACTTATTAGAATACTCTCATATTACATATGTTTATACCTAGTAAGTATTTTAGCGCTTAGTAGGTGTATTCTTTAAGTTAATTTTATTATTAGAAGGAGTAAATTTTCTAGGGTACTTTGCCTGAGGTACCCTAGGTTATTTTACTTGCTCTTTCAGAATATGAAATAATATTCTCATTTCTCTCAAAGGTTAATGAGTTATTATATATTTTATTTTATTTATTTATTATATTTGTTTATTGCATTATTACTACATAATAATGTTTATATTTTACAATGTTATCTTTTTCTTATGTTTTATTACAATTTATGTTACATTATTACTTATGTAAAAATGTCTCTTTCATACGTATTTTTTATTAATTAATTATTACTTTATTTATTGTTCTAGTCAGGTTGTCTCTGAACTAGTAGCAAGCTGACAGAAAGCCTAAACATGAATAAAATGCTTGAGTGTTTTAGTATGACTTAAACACAGATGAGATAAAGAATATTGGACTGGTTCAATATAAATATAATTAGCCTTCACCATGATACCTTAAACACTGATACCAATAGACTTGATTGGTGTGTTTGGAAGGTTTGTATTGTTCATTTGGAACTGCCACCTTTATCCATGCACCAGAGATATTGTTTCAGGTTGGATTATAAATATCCATCTAATTCTGATGTCTAATTGTTGCCATAACAGCAAATTTCTTGATTATCATATCTATTATATTCTTGGAATTTTCCCAAAAAACAAACCAACCAGGCCATTCATTGCCATGATTTTAACCAAGATCCTAGTCTCCTTGCAACTCTTACATTACCACAGTGTTTTGGGTAACCCAATTTCATCTGGAAACTCTCTAGTAAAGAGAGGAGAAAGAAATTTTGAGGAACTGAGCTACTTTCCCACTCAAGGACAGGAAGTACAAATGGATTTGGATTGTATGTCATTCTCTGCATCTAATTCTTACTCCAAAATCAAGATTAGAAGTGATTTATCTTTGATTAATGTCTAAATTATTTTATTCCAGCTTCTGGTGAACTTGACAGATCTCACTGTAAGTCAAGACTTGCATGTGATATTGCTCTCCTATTTCAGTTTTGATGTTTTGTCTATCCTTGAATTCTGAAGTTGGGTGATTCTCATTTGTAGGGGATGGAACTGTTCAATCAACAGAAAATATTGTTGTTACCTTGACCTCTAAGAATGGGGAACCATCTGGGATCAAGAAAATCAGGATTTGGTGAGTAATTCTACATAATTCATATCTTTTATCTCTGATCTTTGTCCAAAGGTTTACACTAAACTTGGCTTGAATTTTCACACAAATCAAAAACAATTCTTTCTGAAATGAAAAAAGGTTTGGAGGTAGGAGATTCAAACACTTCCAGAATTAAAGTTCTTGGGGCAATTCCAAAAGAAAAGAATGAAAAGATTGAAGAAAACAGTTATGAGGAAAAAATGAGCGATTTAGTATTGTACGTACACATAGAGTGAGATATGGAGATGGGAGCCCATGCGGGACCGCGCCCAAAAGAATCTTGAGAGCTTTTTTTTGGGTGCAGAAAATGAATTCATTGTGTTTTTTGCTGTCACAGTTACACAACAAGGGCCGGAGAGAGACTCAACTTTCTAAGGCGCGTTCGGCTACACAAAGGGCCAAGGGATCGATAACGAGCTAGGGACAAGTTCCAGGAGGGATCACATCCAAACCTAGCCGATTTCTTCCTGGATTTCTTGGGCTGTTTCTTGCACCTTGCTTGGGTAAACAGTTGGGATCCTTTTGAAGGGCGAGTCTAGCCAGTTGTCAGCTTGCTACTAGTTCAGAGACAACCTGACTAGAACAAAAATAAACATAAAAATAAAAAATATAGTATTAATCATTTAAGAAAGAGTAATAAATGAATAATAATAAGATAAAGCAACATAAAAAAGTAATAAGTAAATAATAAATACATTATTACATAATAAATTAATAATAAATAAACAAATACAATATTAAGTACAAAACAATGAATATGCTAATAAATAATAACATAAGTGGAAATATTATTTCATAATCTTAAAGAGCGTGTAAAATAACCTAGGGTACTTCAGCCAAAGTACCCCAGATAACTTAAAACTTCTAGTAGTAAAACAGCTTGAAAGAATATTACCACTAAAAGCGCTGAATTAATTATTATACATTACAATACAGAACAAAAACCATAAATACATGTACAAAACCACGAAATAATAATGTATTTAAATAAGAACATAATAAAATAAAATACATATGACATTAATAATATAAGTATATAATACTAGTAATATACTATATTATCTATTGATTTATTTATTTTATTTAATTAAATACTAAGCATACTAAGGATGATTCAGAGGGACAAAGACCACGAACCAGAGGAAGGAAATAACATGAGAACCTTCTGAAAATAACAATTGAACAACTGTTCAAAATAAAAATGTATTACATCCTTAGTGGGAAATTATTGATTGACAGATCTCTGCAGTCATGCATTCCCAAAGAGCCTGCATGACAGGGATCAAACAAGAAGCTCTTGAAGCGCCCACAGAACAAACAAACACATGTATTTCACATTGTACACAATACAAAACAATTAAACTCTGACAAATGTGATCAACAGGTACATGTGATATTTAATCAATACATTTTGACATGTAATAAAAATCTTTGATCAACACATCTAACAAACCTTGTCAGAGGTTCAGAAGCGCCTCAAGATGCCAGCAAAAGAGCTTAGACAGGCTGTACCCATAGTAGACAGCCTGTACATATGGAAATTTGATTAAACAACTACATACATTTATATTAAATCTTAAACCCTTCCTTTTAAATATTCCCATAGCCAAAAATACATCCTGTGTTTCGCCATCAGGGCTCCAGAAAGGCATTTAAGAAGCCCTTGTTCCCCCTGTATTTTGCCTCCTCATGCTTTACCATATATACTACCATACTTACCCACATATTACCATAGTTCCCCTATTGTTATTCTGTCAGGTAAGGTCCTAGTATCTATTCTTTAGCCCTTCTTTACTCCTTTGAAATTGTCCAGTGTCCATCCAGCCATCCCAACAACCTTTCCAAGCGCTTCCAACTGTCCAATTTCCCCCTTGAAGAACCTCAAGACTGCTAAGGTATTTTTACTAGTAAGTAGAAACCCCTTTCTCTTGAGATTCTCCCCCATCTTTTATCTGGGATTTAAACCACCCCTGTTTACAGGCCCCAGTGTGTTCAGGTACCTAAATCCTCTGCTTGCAAGATACCTTTGAGGGATTAAACAACCCCTGATTTATCAGGCCCCTCATAATTTTAATTATATTAAATTTATTTAATATAATTAATTATCTTTTACCCCTCATACCTCATATCCTTATTGGTATTATCTTTTATAAACCCTCCCAGAGCTTTATATTGCTCTTTATCTTTTATTTTGCACCTTGTGTAGCTAGAAGGATTACTCCTTGGCATCACAGAGGCTGACACCAGTCTAGCGCCGAGCTAGTTGAGTGAGTTGTCCTTGGAGATGAGGAGTGCCTTGATTTGATTGAACCATCTGATTTGGAGAAAGCCACAGTTATTTTTGGATAACTACATATTTAGATAGATGGATAGATAGATAGACTGTCTTACCTGTTGAGTTCTTTGTTTTGATTGGGTTTGGTTGTTGTTGCGGTTGATGTGGTTGTTAATTTTTTCAAATGTTGAACAGATTAAATCTTCAGTTTGATAGCTGATTTTTTTTAGTTGATCAGTTGATAGTAAAGTGTTGATGAGATAGTCAATGGCTTGTTTGGAAGTGTTGGTCATTTCTTATCCCTCTTGAAGAATTTCCAAGTTGGTGTGGTTGTTGGAGTCGGAGTACATACAGCTAACACAGGAAAGCTTGTGGTTCCGGCAGGCTGAAAATCATTGGTTAGCTTAGCTGGAGGTGTGGGCAAAGAATGAGGCTACTTACCAGGTTGGGTATCTGATTGGCCAAGCAGGAGTCAAAAATAATCCTGACGGTAATTGGGACTGGCGGCCAAGCGTGACGTTTGGGTTCTGGTGGGCTAATCGGATGGTGGATGGGCTGGGGAATTTTGGTGGGGCCCGGATCGGGGGGCATGATTGGTGGGGGGGGATGGGGGGGATGGGGGAGAGAGGGAGGTGGAGCAAGGTGGAGGATGGAGGGAGAAGGAGGTCAAAGAGGGGAGAAATATTAGAACATCTAGAATCCAATACATGGACTTGAAGGCCATAGGGCTGAAAATCCGATTTTTTTGGGGGGGATTTTCAGCCTGCCGGAACTGCAAGCTTTCCTGTGTTAGCTGTAGTCAAATAATTTTTTGAAATATTGAATATCCATACAGAAGCCTGCAGTCCGCAGTATCACAATGCGTCAACTTGTGTGCAAAACTTCATAACAACATTAATGGTGGTAATCTACTATAAGGACAGAAGACCTACGGTGGCTGGTTGCAACTTCAAAAAGGTCAGATCAAGGCGCAGGCCATCCCCCAAAGACCAGGCCAAAACTATTGCTGGGTTCCAACCGCTAGCCTTACGAGTAAGCAAGTGGAGTTTATTCTGTGTAACTTAATGGTTTTCAACTGCACATCAGCTATAACCGTAAAATTAGCCAGTACTAGCTAGACAATACATGTGCGTCAAATATATAGACCAGATTCTTGGTTGTTGGAACAGCCCCCAGCCTTCCTCACAATTTTACTTTTGCCTGTGGTGGGATTTTTGTGTCCTCTGCTGTCCTTTCCTCTGTTTCCTCACTCAATTCACTGCAAAAAAACATGGCTCAAATGCCTCCAGTTGAGCCAGTTTATTTTGCAGTGATATATTTCCAACAAATTGAGGAGAGAAAAACTATCCAAGTGCTGCCCATGGAGGCAATAGCTGTCAGCTTTCTGTGCTCTAATCCACTTATTGTGGCGTGTACAGTAAGGACTAAAAAATAACTTACACTTAAATAGTGTAATAAAACAATGAACAATAAAGATAAATACTCAAGTGTTATAAAAACACTAAGTACAGAAATATAACAGGTTATTACCCTGCTGCCAAAACTTCTGTTGAATGAGTAATAACTCAGAAGGGCTAACCAGATTTTATACACGGTTCTTCCAATCAAATTAAATGTATTGAATTGATTGGGGGGGATTTGGTTGAGGAATTATAAATATAAGATAGTTGTTGAAATTCTGCAATCCACAGTACTCTCTTAGCAACACATTAGGTATGGACTTGGTAGCCTAGTTGGTAAAGGCAGCACTTCTAATATAGTGTCTTAGCTTCTGCTAAGGTCGCTGGTTCAAATCCTGCCCAAGTCAATCATTTTCTGCTAAATGTCTGAAAAATGCTTTGTTAATTCTAACAATAGTATATAATAAAGGCCAGTCCTCCTTACTTACAGGAGAAGGTGAGCGCCTTTGTAGCTTATAATAAGTTATCTATGTAGGTTCAAATTGATGGGGAGTAATCTTCATTTTAGTGAAGGAAACTCCTTCTTAAATAATAAAATAATTATTATTTCACAAGCTTCCTGGAAGCAGTGATCAGGGCAAAATCACCAGGGGGAACTGAGCACCCTGTTCGTGATCTGATGTTAAAAATGGTGTCATTCCTATGTAGAATGACCCCATAATTATTTCACAATGAATGGCTTAGTGGGAAATAATTATTTCAGCATTGAATAATTATTTCACTAATTTGCCAAGGATTTTCTTAAATTAAATGTCCTTGGATTTTTGATAAAAAAATAGATATAATTTTTAAATAATTTTATTATTCTATTTTACGTGTGGTCATGAGTGTGGCTTGAAAACAGAGCCTTATGTATCAACCAGATATTTCTAGGCTTGTTCTTAACTGTTAGACTATATACCAATTGTTGAACCAGCTAAGTATAGAAAATCTAGTTAAATAAATAAATAAAAATAAAATAAAATAAATAATAATATAATTAAATATTATTAATTATTCAGCTTGCAGTTTCAAGTGTTACATAATGTATGTAATATCTTGGTGGCTGACAATAGCTGCCAGTCAAAATATTGATGCACTATTGGTGGTGATTTTGTTATAATCAAAGAAAATGCATAGAGGAAAAACAATCAAATTTAGAGGTTGTAATCAGCCTCCACAAAAAAATTTGAGGGTTTAGAATAAGTCTAAGAAATGAATTGGTGAAAAGAAGACTGTAAATGAGAGAGATAAAAGAAAGAACAAAGGCCTATGTTTTGAGTTGTGATTTTTTTTATTATGTCAATGTGTGGAGAAAAGATGGTTGTTACCCAAGATTTAAACAACAATAAGAAGGAGACAATTCCTATGCATAAAAAGAATAAAACTGATGTTTTTTTTTTGAAATGAAGTACATGTCTCATACAAAGAAAAGCTGGGTACATGAAATCTAGGATGGTGCTTTTTCTTCTTTTATTTCAATAAATTCTTGGGAAACAGAAATATTTCATAAACATTTCCAATCACATTTGGTGTGGTCTGAATCCAGAAGCATGTTAATTTATTGCAACCCAAATCCCTCTCCAAACAGCATAAGTGCTCAATGCTTTTCCTCTGTCAACTTGTTTGCAACCAAACTTTGAGAGATCCATTCAAAGTAGTCACTCTTGATATTGATGAGGTCTAAGACTTGGACCAACTCCACCATTTTTTGTTTTTGTTCAGAAGTTTGGAGACCTTTCATTGTTTTAGCTGCCAGGTTTTTCATTGCTGCCTTGGCTACCTCATCAGCCAAACCACTGCCAATTTCTGCAATGAGATGTGAAGACAGGGGTTCTCTTCCATTGCCATCACCCAGGTCTGACTGGACTGATTTCCTCAAATATAGGGCATGCAACTCGTCTTCATCTAATTTGGTGTCTTGAAGAAATTTTGATACAACTTCACCTTCATCAAGTCCATCAAGATCACCTACATTCCTTTCAAAAATCCCTACATATCTTTCCAAAAAAATTCAGTTAGATTTTTTGAAATTTGCAAGTTAGGATCATTTCCTCTGATAAGTTTTTTTTTATAACAACAGACTACACTCCTACGCCAGCGGTGCATCAAAGAAGTGGGAATGGGAAAGGGGGTATGCTATGGAGTAGTGGAACCAGTAGCCAAAGTCCGGGGCTAGGTTTCATGAGTCGCCCGAGTCTACAAACAAAAGTGTTGAGGAGTTTGGTGGGATGTATAGGGGTCCAATGGATGTCTAGACAAGTGTTGATGGGCCTGAGTGTCTCCCAAGCTCTCTTGGGTGTCCTGCACGCCCTCTTAACTGTGCCGGACACTAGCCTTGTCAGTCTGGCTTGACAGGGCCTTGCAAGCCTCATTCTCCTCACTAGACCACTCTTCCCTCCCTTCTTTCCTATTGCTGCCCACAACCATCTCCTCCAGGACGTCACACCCGTAGATGATTACTCAGAGACCACCTTGCACCTCAAAACCCACCCTCCTCAACAATCTCTGCCGCTTTCTCCGCCTCCTCTATTGCCTCCTCGGATCGCCCCCACTCAACCCCCTCCTCCTCTCCAGCTCTGGGCCTCCCTTCGTAACTCTACAACTGATGGCAATCAAGAAGATAAATCTCACCTGACTGGCAAAAAGAGAAAGCTGGCTGAGGACCTCAATCGTTCCTATCCCGGCCTCTTTTGAATCTGATTCCTCTGATGATGATGACAACAATACTAACAACAAAGTCAGCGGGGATCAGAATAGGAAGATTCGGAATAAGTTGCCCACTTCAGTTTTTGATGAAGATGATGATCATTTGGATGATATTGGAAATGAGAACCAAGAAGAAGAAGACAATGACACAGAAGAAGGGGAATACAATATATACTCCTTTGAAACAGCACATTTGCCCTAATTTCTACAAAATCCATCTGCTTGTCTTGTTCCATTTGTGTCCATTTCACTTTACTTGTCTATTGATGTTGAAACATACCAAAGAAAACCCAAACCCCCAAAGCATGACATTTTATAGGGTATCCAGAACCATCAATGTGAAAGGTTAGCATTGGAATAGCAATTTCTTGTATTCTGTTTTTTTTTGGAGAGGTGTAATTCACCTCAACATTTCTAACTGTTTGGTTTCATTTTTTGTACATCTTGTCCAAATTGTTTTGCTATTGGACCAAGCAATGTGCACCTGTGCACACTTTGTTGCCTGCCCGCAGTTGTGTTTGGCATAATGCTGTGAACACCAGCCAGGTTGCTTGAGTTTGTTGTCCATGGAGGCGGTCAAAAATATTCTTCCTGGTTGGAGTCTGGTGTATGTAGTTTCCACAAAGTTTCACTTTTGAAGATTCTGGACCATTTTATATTTATATCTGTGGTTTTTAAAAAAGGTGGATTTTCCAAACCAGTTAATTAGATAATGGTGGATTTGGTCATTTTTAATACCCCCCAATGGTGGATTTGGTCATATGTCATACCCTCTATTATGAGTGTAATACTAGGGGGTATCAAATATGACCGAATCCACTTTGAAAACCAGGCAATTATCCAAAAACTTTTTTATCCACCAATGGGTTTCAAAAGATGGTGGTTGGAGGAGCAAAATGCATTTAAAATGGTGATTTTTTTCAAACCAGTCACTTGTATAATAGGGGGTATCAAATATGACCAAATCCACGATTATCTAATCAACAGGTTTCACCAAATCCACAATTATGAAACCAGTGGATAAAAATTCCAAATAATGCCATTATTTGGACTAGACATGTCAAGTATCAACAACAAAAACCCCAATATAATTACAAAAACCACGATCCTCCACATTTCAACCAATCACAACTCAGGATCCAAACTTGCCAAATATACAATCAATAATCCTCCACGATTCAACCCCAACCAACAATCAATTGTTGCCAATACAACTCCACCCCATCACAAACCCAAACTTGTTATTCAGTTTTCCTCAAAATTTGGTAATTTTAGTCAATTATAAACTTGCTTGCAGAAACAACATCAATCCATCATTCCCTGATCCCAGAACAATGCCTATCAAAAAAACAAATAAATTAACCACCGGAAAAGGAAAAGTGATACCAAAGAAGTCAGCAAGCAGGAAGAAACCCATCAAGAAGCAAGCACAGCATGTCTCTGAGAATGATACAACTGCAAAAAATTCTGCTCACCTAAAGAAGGACAACTTCCTCATAATCATTGACTGGCTCAAAATCCAAAAGAATTATGATTTGTGCTTTGGAACTGGTAAGGCACCGGCAGTTAGAAGGCCAGCCAAAGGGAAGATTAACAGATTTGAGCTTGTGGCAATCAATCTGAGAAATCAATCCCCTTCCCAAATCAATCTAACCCCCAGGCAGATGAAAGATTGTTTTAACAGCTACAAGGACAAGTACAAGAAAACACATACCCAATCCCTCTCCAGGCTTTGGACTCACCAATGAAGACCAATCGGCAGGAATTATCACCATTGACAAGAAGCTTGACAAAATGTCCACATTTCCATGCTATGCATCAGCTGATGGGAAAGAAACCATTTGTGACGCCGTTGTACAAAGTTGATGCTCAAAACAGTGATGAGAGCTCTGACTCTTCTGGTCCCAAGGACAACAATTTGGAAGAAAATGTTGAGAAACATGACTCAGATAATGTATCTGTGGATTCCAATAACTCTAGGGCCCCAGTTGTAAGATCAATCAGTTGTTTCATCTTTCTTGATAATTGCTAATATATTCAATATTGTGTGTACGTGATGACTCAGTCGGCAATCTTGGAACCTTTAGAAACTGGTGAGAATAGGTCTGAAGGAGGCAAGGACGGTGAATAGGTGTGTTTGAATTCCTTTTGATTACTTATGCAATATTTTCTTCAAACAATCCACGTTGCCACTAAATCATTTGGGAAGGAGTTGGGCCATTAAGTGTTTGTGACAATCAATCAGATGAAAATGAAGTGTTGTAAATTGTATATTGAAAAAGAAGGTGACAGTGGCTCCTGGCAATGATATTTATCCCCTCCATCCTCCTCACTAATGTGCCGTGACTGTTCTTAATCAAGAGGAAGAGCACATCACCAATGTACGTTACAGTTCTTACTTGATCTTTGACCAGTCACTGGCACATCAGATTGGATTGGGAATTGGATGTGGGGAGCTTCTTGAGTTTGGTTGGGTCCAAAGGCCAAAGATTTCTCCCCTCCTTCCTCCTCACTAATGTACCGTGACTGTTCTTGATCAAGAGGAAGAGCACATCACCAATGGATGTTACAGTTCTAACTTGATTGTTGACCAGTCACTGGCACATCAGATTGGATTGGGGATTGGATGTGGGGTGGGTCTTGAGTTTGGTTGGGTCCAGAGGCCAAAGATTGCTCCCCTCCTTCCTCGTCACTAATGTGCTGTGACTTTTCTAGATCAAGAGGAATAGCACATTGCCAATGGATGTTACAGTTCCTACTTGATCTTTGAACAGTCAGCGGCACATCAGCTTGGATTGGGGAGGGGATGGGCAGCGGGTCTTGAGTTCATTTGGGTTCAGAGGCCAAAGATTGCTCCCCTCCTTCCTCCTCACTAATGTGCTGTGACTGTTCTAGATCAAGAGGAATAGCACATCGCCAATGGATGTTACAGTTCGTACTTGATCTTTGAACAGTCAGCGGCACATCAGCTTGGATTGGGGAGGGGATGAGCATGGGATCCTGCGCCAGGTTGGGTTCAGAGGCCAAAGAATCCTGTTGTAGAAGGGGGACAAAATCAAGCTATTTAGGGATGAGCAACTTCCTCTTTCATCAGTGCGCAACTGGGATGCCGTGTTGAGGCAGACAGTGAGATATGCAAAATTAGAGAATGAATCATCTGGCAAATATCAAACAAAAAAATGCAGAGTTGTTCCAATGAGCAACAATAAGCAATAGTTATGAAAAACAGAGAAAGGCCATACCTGCACCCTGCCATACCAAGTGACCTGACAGAACTTGTGCAAGTAAATTAGCTGTATAAAGGGCCTGTTTTTTCAATACCTTGTCTGTGACTTCATCCTCATCCACATATGCATCTCCAAACGATAAATCCTCATGTGCTTGTTCCAAGAATTCCAGCTCGTGAGCTAAAAAGGGTTGAACCTTTGAGCGATTGAGAGGATCAGGATGGTTCGAGCGACAGGAATCCGAGCGACGAGGGGAGGGGGGTTGGGCGAAGAAAGAGTGGAGCCAATCCAGCTGGAACTGGTGCTTCTCAAACCGATCAAAAGGCAGAGGATCATCATCCGGTCGAGTGGGTAGAGGAAGATATGGATGGAGGGATGAGGGGAGAGAGAATGAGTTGGAAGAGAAGAGCATCTTGGAGGTCCAATCCTTGTTGAGATCCAGCCAATCAACGCCAGAGAACGTGCTTCCAATATCCAACTGACAGAGGAACTGGAGCTGGCACAAAGTTTGTCTCAAGTTGGGTGGATGGTCAACGACGGTGTCGAATGGAACCGCCAGGCCGGGTTCCTGGAAGAGCTCGACTTGGTGGGTGGCCGAACGCTTGGAACGCATAAGTTTCAGACCGACCGGCATTTCAAACACGTGTTCCCGATAGAGCGGAAGAGGACTACTTGGAAGAGCAGGATAGGACGTGGTTCTTGGAGACGTTGCCGATGAGTTGGTCGACTTCTTTACGGGTTCTGAGCTGGCTTGGGTTAACCTCAAAGACCTCCCATCCGAGCTCATGAGCGACGGCCTGGACGGAGCAGGATTTCCCGGAACCATGGGGACCTTTCAAGGGGATCAAGTTAGTGAGATGTTCGAACTCAAACCTGACTTCGTGTCCTTCAATCTTTTGCTTCTCCTCTGATCCCTGATGATGATGAGCAGTGGGTGCCAGCTCCGGATGCAGTACAGACATCGACCGTTGTCTCTTACGCGGAGAAAATCCCCCACCTTCAGTCAATACCTTCAGTTGATACCTTCAGTGGATATCTGTAGGATAACGACGACATCGCTTGAAACAATTTCTAGCCGGTGGAGGACTGCGATCTTACCCGCCGCTTGGGTCTCTGAATCTGACAGTCAGATATCGTGGGCGTAGATCGTGTCCTCATCTGAATCAGACACAATAAAGTCATCCAAACCGTTGTCACTCTCTTCTCCTCCATCTACTAATTGACGCGCCTTTTTCCTCTTCTGGGGTCAGACTGCCCAAATGATCATCCGCTTCTTTCCTTCTTTCCTTCTGCCTTCTGCCTCGTTTTCTTCTGCCGTTTTGCCGCAGATCCCTTCTTTTGATTGCCTGGTTGGTTCGCGCTTTGGTTTTGAATAGAAGGTGGCTTATGATCCTGACTGTCTAGTTGTTTTCATGACCAAAAGAAAAACTGAGAGGAAAATCAGGAACAGCTCTCGCGAGATCATCAGAATGAGCAAAAAAAGTGATGCACAATTAGAGTGGGTAGCCTCCTTGAGGCCGATTTCCAGGAGCCAAGACTTGAGGGTTTGCGCGCTTTGAAGGTTCTGCTCGCCCAAGATCTCAGCGGCGGTTTTGGGTGCAAAGTTCCAAGTCCAAAGATGGTTCAACAACTCGGATAAACAATGGTGTTGGCGCCGGAGTGAGGGAAGGTTGTGGGGGATCGGATTGGGATGGGGCCAGCTGATGAGCTTCAGCAACCTAGCCAGTAACGGATGGCAGTAGGTGGGGTCGCTTTCGAGTTGCCGGATCAGGTTGATTGGAGCCTGGAGGTCGAGCCGGACAAGACTTGGACGCTGAACTTCCGAGCCATCTGAATCCAATTGTTTGACTGGGTTGATAATTTCCACCGGCCGGTTCATAAGGTGTTGGTAAACGGAGGGCTGTTGTTGGTTTGTTGGAGGAGATAATAACAATCTTGTGGTTGTAAATCCAAATCTTCACAGTTGACAAGATAATATTTGACAATGATTAGAGAGGTGTGATAATTGCTTTGTTCAGGTGAGGTGTGATGAGGTGGAAAATTACGGATTAGGAAGTGACGGATTTGGATGAAATACCAGGGTTTTTTTGATATTGGTGTTTTCAAAACCCATTTGGTTTTTAGCTACCCCGTTTTGAAAACCCGTTGATTAGAAATTGTGGATTTGGCAATTTCTAATCAACGGGTTTTAATTGTGGATTTAGACATATTTGATACCCCCTAATGGTGGATTTGGTCATATTTGATACCCCCTAATGTCTATTTGTAATGTGCTAATATATCTATTTATGAAGTAGTAATGTTGCTTTATCTCATTTCATTGTGGCACGTTGGCTCTGCAACAGTGGCCAGCTGACACAAAAATCACACAGGCACCTTTCTAATTTGCTTAATCACTGTTGGAAAATTGGAAATAGATTTTTCCTGGTGCATGGCATTGAATATTGCAGAAAACTGAAAACACTTGTGGATAGGGTGTACCCCACATGACCAAATCCACCAGTTTATAAGTGACTGGTTTGACCAAATCCACCATTTCCAAAACATTTTAGTCCTTTAGGTAGCACCTTTTGAAACCCACTGGTGAGGAAAAATGTGTTTAGATAATTGATTGGTTTTCTAAGTTTGTTTTTCCATATTTGATAGCCCCTAATTATGTCATCTGTCAAGCTAAATTTTATTTAATAACTGGAAACTTATCACAGAAAAAGAACTCCTTGGGAGGCATGATTTTGGGGGTATAGCAAGTAAAATTTCACTCTCAATTTGGTGTTTCTGTTTGCCAATATCAGATTCACAACTGTCAAAAATATGTATCAAATTTCCAACATAGAGTATCAAATTTTAGGCAAAATACATACTATTATATTTCAGGGTCAACATCAATTGTTTCATTTTGTGTGCAACAAAGTGTTTCCCACCAGGTTTATGTTATTGGCCTATCACTAATACAGAAAACCAGTGTCACATATGATTTTCACAAATGTGTATTGTTTCATCAACCCAATACAATTTTAGGTGAAAGGTGTGGACACATCAGATCAGAAAACCCAAAATGAGAATAAACTTTATGAGTGTATAGTCCTTGACCTCTAAGAATGGGGAACCATCTGGGATCAAAAAATCAGGAGTTGGTGAGTAATTCTACATAATTCATATCCTTTATCTCTGATCTTTGTCCAAAGGTTTACACTAAACTTGGCTTTAATTTTCAAACAAATCAAAAACAATTCTTTCTAAAATGAAAAAAGGTTTGCAGGTAGGAGATTCAAACAATTCCAGAATTAAAGTTCTTGGGGAAATTCCAAAAGAAAAGAATGAAAAGATTGAAGAAAACAGTTATGAGGAAACAATGAGCAGTCTGTTGTTAAATTTAAAAAAAAACTATCATGGAATGGTGCAGAAGGTGAACCATTTACATGCCAAAGATGCTGGAACTCACATTGATAATCATGACTCAGACACAGGACTTGAAGAAGAACTAGGTAATATTATTAAGGAACATCTAACTGAATTTCAAAAGAATTTTTTGGCAAGATATGTGGGGATTTTTCAAAGGGGTGTAGGCACACTTGCTGGACTTGATAAAGATCAATTTGTGAAAAATTTTCTTGAAGACTCCAATTTAGATGAAGACGAGTTACATGCCCTAGATTTGAGGAAATCAGTCGAGTCAGACCTAGATGATGATTATATAAGCAACAACCTTTCTTCATATCTCTTTGAAGTAATTGGCAGTGATTCAGCTGATGATGTAGCTAAGGAAGAAATAAACAACTTGGCAGCTAAAACAATGGAGGGTCTCCAAAATTCGGAACAAAAACAAAAAATGTTGGAGTTGGTCCAAGTTTTGGACCTCATGATAAAGACTGACTACTTTGAATGGATCTCTCAAAGTTTGATTCCAAAGAAGTTGACAGAAAACCAGCATCAAGCACTTATGCTGTTTGGACTGGGCTTTGGGTTGGAATAAGATTAACATGCTTCTGGAGTCAGTTCAAACCAGGTTTCATTGGATTTTTTTCATGTAGTATTTTTTTCCCCAAGGATTTATTGAAATAAAAGAAGAAAAAGCACTATCCTAGATTTCATGTACCTTTTTTTGTTTATGAAATATGAGCTTCATTTCAAACAAAATTTTCATTTTTATTTATTTTATTAGGAATTGTCTCCTTCTGATTGGTGTTTACATCTTGGTTAACAACCATGTTTTCTCCAAACATCAATATAATAAAACAAAACCACAAATCAACACATGGGCCTTTGTTCTTTCTTTTTTCCTCTATCATTCACAGTCTTCTTTTCACCAATTCATTTCTTAGACTTATTTTAACCCCTCAAAACTTTTTTGTGGAGGCTAAATACAACCTCTGTATTTGATTTCTTTTTCTCTATGTATTTTCTTTTCTTATGGAAAAATTACCACCAATGTTGCATCAATATTTTGATTGGCGGCTATTGCCTCCATGGGCAGCACTTGGATAGTCTTTTGTTCCTCCATGAATTGGAAATATATCACTGCAAAAAAAACTGGCTCACCTGGAGGTGGTTGAGCCCATTTTTTTTGAAGTGAATTGAGTCGGGAAACAGAGGGAACAAAAATCCCACCACAGGCCAGAATAAAATCATGAGGTAACCAAATGTGATTTGGGCTTTGCCGGGCTGTGCTAACTACCAAGAATATGGCCTATATATTCAACGCACATCTATTGTCCCGCTGGTACTTTTCACGCTCTGTGATTCCAAGGACTAAGATCCTTCTAGCTACACAGGGTGCAAAGATAAAAAATGGTGGTAATATGGTGGTTTTGAGAGATATAAAAAATTTATGAATATATTTTTTAAGGAGGGGCCTGCAAGCGGGTGGTTTAGTTCCCTCCACAGGTTTTCTTGCAAAAGCAGAGGAAATTGGTGACCTGTTACAACTGGGGCCTGCAAGCAGGGGTTGTTTTGATCCCAGTAAAGATGGCTAGAAGGGCCACAACTCCTGAAAGAAAAGGACTTACTGTTATGGTCTTTTCTTGAAGGAAGGGGCTCTTCTAGGGGTTAACTGGACAGGCTGATGCGGTTGGATTTATGGGCTAAAGACTTGTAGTTGATGAAGAAAGATAGCTGAGTGATCAGGTCTATAATAGACAAACTTACAGGGCAGGACACTGGTTACTATGACTGGTGGAATGCTATGTATGTATGTTGTATGTATAAAAGATGATGGGGAATATAGCAAGGGGAAAGAAGAGCCTCTTAAATATCTTCTTTGGAGCCTTGGTGGCGAAACAGGAGTGCTAGAGAGGGCTGTCCTGTGTCATGATTCTTAGTAGTAACTACTAAGGATGAGCCATGTCAGATTGGCAATGATGTCAATGGTTGACATGTGGGTGTTACCACAGTTACTGTCATGTAATAAGGTCCCAGTGTGCGCTTCAGATGCCCAACTGAAGTGGTAACTATGTAAAACATCTGTCATGATTACCATTGGTAATCTGTCATCCCAATTGGGCCACAAATGTCAAATATGTATTTAAAGATGTTTACATATGTCTCTTTCAAGTTTTTATGTAATATTATTTATGTACAATATTTATTCTGTTTGTCATACATGTTGTATATTCTACTATTAATGTGTATCCTCATGAATATAGTAGTTAAAGTAGATTTACTATGAGAAGGAGTAAAGTTAAAGTGGTACTTTGGCTGGGGGGCCCTAGGTTATTTTACGCGTAGAATCAGAATATTAAATAATATTCTGTATTTTATATGTATTTTACATGTGTTTTTATGTTTTATTTATTATTGTATTGCTTTGTGAGTATCAATGCAATACTACATCTCTATATGTAACAGTGGTAATTTATCTGTTATATTATTAGTGCTAGTCAGGTTGTCTCTGACATAGTAGCAAGCTGACATTCCCTAACTTCAAAATGAGGTTTTAGAAAAAAAAATTCTCACTTGTTCTGTAGATATCCTAAAGTTTTTTTCAGATGCATGGACTTATCAGCAATATTATTTCTTGGAAGTAGAATAACTGTTTTTCTGGAAGTATAATTTATTTCAGAATCTTTTCTGTTTGTACTTACTCTGGCTTCTGAAATGTATCCTTCATCTAAAGAATCATTCTTTGGGAATTTAGAATTTTTAAGTATGTTTACGAAATATTACACCAATATCACCTTTTTTTTCTTTAAGCTCTTTTTGTGTTTAGTTTATGGACCGTAACAATTAGAAACATATCGAAGAAAACCTAAACCGCCAAAAACTGACATTTTATAGGGTATCCGGCACCATAGATGTGAAAGGTTAGCATTGGAATAGCAATACCTCGTTTTCTGTTTTTTTGGAGATGTATATTTCACCTCAACACTTCTACTGTCCGGTTTCATTTTTCGTGCGTCATGTCTAATTTCTTTTGCTTTTGAACCAAGCAATGCGCACCTGTGCACACTTCGTTGCCTGCCCACAGTCGTGTTCGGCGTAATGCAGCGCGCAACTGTAGGAGGCTCGAATTTGTTGTCCATGGAGGCGGTCAATAAAGATTCTTCCTGATCGGAGCCCGGTGTATCCAGCTATCAAATACAATTGATTACTTGATAACCCGGGTTGAAATTGGCAATTACGTATCTCAGATACCTCTTTACCAATTGGAGAGCTTTCGTTCGGGGATTTAGTTCATGGTCGGCGAGCCAATTGAACAAATCGGCAATAGTGGTGATAGGTTGGGCTTTCTTTCCATTCTTGGATACCTGATTCATGTTGCCTCGGTGTTGAATCTAAATTTTAAACCCTGGTTACTTGGTGACAAAATCAGCTTTCCGGCGCAACATAATAGCTGGCCGGAGCTCCCGACTCCGGCACCATCCGTTCACTTTTTGGCATGTAAATATGTAGCCCCTAGAATATATGATGATATTAACGTTTTCACTTTTGGACCTTTGTTTTCCTATCAACAGGTTATTTCAACAGGTTATTCTCCAGCTTGCTCGACAACTGAATCAAACATTGAAGTTGCAGCTTGCGCTAATTGAACTTAATACTGAAGTTGCACCAACCCGGATATCTGTTTTTCTCCCCAAGACAACGGTCAATATTAGGCTATTGTCCAATCACCGGTCAGCTCATCCATAAAATAGGAACAATGGGAATTTGTCAAACATGAAAATTCAATTCTTTTCCATAATCTTTGAACTAAAAAGTATCACAGCTCTTTAAAAGCCAAACGTTTCTCTCAATAGGACAGGTCCTATCCCATCACATTCCCACCTTATAATCTCGCGAATTGATCAGTGTTTCTTTGACCTTGGGCTGGCCTCATAAAGATTCATTTGTATACACATATCACGAGTCTTGAAGCCAAAAGCATCGAAAAAGAGCTTTTCGGCTCTATTATTTAGTTGCTAGATTCACCATGAAGACAACGATATTTTACGTGATTTCAGCTCTTCAACTATTGAGCCAAACTTCCTGCAATCCTCTGACGACTTCACATTTAACGAGGAGATCTAATAATTTGTTATCGTAAGTCCTGAATTTCTCCTAGCGCCTTACCCATTCTTTAAGGGCCACACGTTTATCAGACCTTCGGAAAGAAAAGAATTACAAGGGATGAACGTTTTCATTTGCGATATCGTCGAAATCCTCTACCACCAAAGGTGAAAGAGCAGAAACCAGGTAAATTCCCTGTTTTTCATTCAACCACATCATTTTTCCCTTCAGGATTGAATGGTTAATTGTTATTTTTTTGGGTTTGAAAAACAGAATTGAAATTCGAAAACAGCATTCCAAATGTCCGGCAAGTCAATGCTAAGAACACAAAGGGTGAGGTTTCTGTTCAAGAAGCTGCTCAAGCACTTGCGTTGGCAACGAAAAACGTGGATGACATCATCATGGTTCTTCAGGTGAATTATTGTTTACTTGGCTTTTTCCTGCCTGATTTCGGAAAATCTGATGCTAAGATATTTCTGATCCATTTACGTTTGTAAATATGTCTCCCAACAAAAAACAACGGAAATTACCCGATCAAACAGAACCCTCAAGCATCCGAAGGCGAAATCCGTAAAGCAGCTCAAGAAGCCCTCAAGCAGGAAGCCAGCGAAGATTTTCCCAGAGAAACGGTAAGTTTTTCCGCTTTTCCATTTGTTTGTCCATTTTGGTTCAATCCAATAATACTCGGGAAATGATCATGCCGTACTCATCTTCCTTTATAAACATAGCTATTTAGTGCTTCTCTAAACATTACTCAAGCTCAGGGAGCACTTGCTATCATCAGAGATCAAGGACCTACAGTTATGTAGGTTATGCTTGCGGGTTTTGATTCAGATTAAAATCAAGCATCAAGATCGCTTGCATTCTGATGATTCCAAATCTGCGCTTCTTGACAAAAAAACCTGGTTGAATTTCCACAGTGCCGGATTCCGAGAGATAGAGAAAAATGCTAAAGATAAGAGAAAGGTGCTGGAGTCATTGAAGCAGATATTGGTAGCTAGGTAAGCTCTACAATTTGGGAACAATATGATTTTGATCTGTTGGGATAAGTCAATATCTAAGCACTCACTCAAAAAAATCAGAAAAGAAGAGGCATATCATTGCAACAGACAATAAAATTCTTGAAATTAACTTCTCTCAAATAATGTTTCTGTGAAAATAGACTTCAAGTTGTGGCGGCGAACAACGAATTGATAGGTGGAATCCAAGGGGGAGATCGACAATTGGTTTTGAAATCACAAATTAGTCCCAGCCAGCTTGCAGTTAGTGGGAAACTGGATAACAACCAGAAGAAGGCAGTTGAGGAATCAAGAAGGAATTTAGCAGCCCAAACTAAGAAAGTAGATGAAGCAGTAGCAATAATACAACAAGCAGGAAGTTCCTCGCAACAAATCGAAGCTGCTGCTAAGGAAGCGTTGATTCAGGTAAAAGGGCCTTTGTGTTTTTACAAATTTTGTTCAAGAATGGAACAGTGACTAAAATTCAATTAACAAATTCTAATTTGGACAAAATTTAGGAAGCCGAAGAGGATTTCGCCCGGTTAGTTTTAGCCAGTGCGGCCACAAAACCGGAAGAGGCTAGGGAAGCCTTGGCAATTGTCAGAGAGCATGGACCGACTGAAGTAGTGTAAGGATAGGAAAACACATTATCTCGTCTTTTGGATATCGAAAGACCAAACAGATCATTTTCTTTCAAGTGCTAACATATCATTACCGATTGGCTGTACTCCCCTTATAATTGGCAATCTTGTGGAAAAAACTTAGTGCTGGCTTCAAGGCCATTGCCGATGATAGTAAAAACGCTGATTCGGTCAAGAAGAACATTGAATTGGTTGTGAAAGGTCGTGAAAAGGTCGTACCCGGTGAGCAAAAATTTATTCTCTCGGCATCAAACACCAAAAATACTTTGTGTTCATCATCACTAGTTGGACTCACATTTACCATCCAAATGTCAACCAGCAAACTTAAAATTGATCGAGTTGTCAGGGGATTCTAGCGCCATCGGTTCACAGTCGGTACGACAAGGCGATAAGAAGCTAGTAGCCTCCGGGGCCGGTCAAACGCCGACCACGATCGATGCACATACCGTCACCCCAACGGCGGACGAGAGCAAAAGAGAGAGGGAAGATAAAAAATCAACCAGTGCCGATCGGTTGAGTTTAGCAGATGAATCATCTAATGATAACAAGCGAAAACTAGATGGTTCAACTAAAGCCCCAAGTGGTGATCAGGCAACAAGAGCGACAACTGGAGCCGGGGATGGAGATATCGAGGTGACCAAGAGGTTGTTATCTAGAGTTTCAGGAAATGGCCCTGACCAATCCGTGGTTTTACTCGGTTCGGCTGCTAAGCTGAGTGGCTGAAGTCCCACATAGGAAGAAACTACTGAAAAAAAAACCTTGAAATCTTGACTGTACTTATAATTATCAATACTTTATCTTATTATGTTGGTCTTTCCTTTTCGACCTTTTGAGACCACATTTTGGTCATGATGTAGACATTTATAGACAAAAAAATTCAATGTGTTATGAGTAGCTCAAATGAACTGCTAATCTAAAGCCATTTCTTACTTGGAAGCTTCATGGGTTAGTCTGAACGACTGGTGGAACACTTAACTTTCATCTGAAGGTCCATCAGCTACAAGCACATAGTCTTGATGTCAGCTGGCAAGTAAAACATGGTCACACCTAGACTGGCCAACATATTATTTTACTACACCATCTGCAGTTTTCTCAAGTTTCACATTCATTTCACACATTCTTTATTATTAACATACTTTACATATGCTTGTATTTAGTCAACCTCAGCAAGCCTCATATAAATTTGTACCCTCTGAACTCTCCTGATCCCCAGACTTTCAGAAGAGAAGATAATAATGACTTCATTTTATTTACTGATTCCTCTTGAGCTTGAAGATAAATCAACAAATTACTACTTCATAGCTTGCTTGACCCATTCAAATCTACATAACACTGTCTGGATCCTTAAGCCTGAACTTCTCAAAACTTACCACCAACTGGGCATAAACTCTGTGTATTAAGTTCAAACATCTGCAACTTGGAGCCACTGGTCAATTCCAGTAAGATTCCATTGAGTGGATCTACAGCCTCTCTGGAGTACTTCTGACACATGACCTCTTGTCATAGTGCAATGACTAGAGAAACCTGAGTAAGTGTTGGTAAGGTGTAGATTCTCCAACCTGGCTGCCTTCATTTATCATGCTGTTTTTGAGTTTCATGAATACATCCATGTGATTGCAGATGATATAAATACTTTCAGTACAGTTGAAAAATCTTGGTACTTGTGATAATTTCTGGTTGTAAAAATTCCAGCTAGGGTTATTTTTTTTAAAAATTCACAGATGTGCACACATTAGCATGGTTCAGATAACAATTTGGATTACAACCACATGAATTTAATGAGTTTATTTTAGCTGAAATATTGATTCTTGAATTTATCTTAAGCTCTGCTTCTCCAAATCTAAAGCCTCCTTGGCCAACTTTAAATCCCACATTGTGCACTCTCAACCCCCACTTGGTACATTTCAAAGTTTGTAGGGTTTGGGAAACAGCCCCACTGGGATGAATGTTGAGGTTCTGAATTAGGCACTGCTTGATACACATTTCTAACACATCCATATGAGACTTCATAGCAGTATTGGAGGCAATACATCATCATCATCATCATCACACAAGCATACATTCAAAAAGCTATTCAACATTAGCCACTCTGTAAATAAGCCTCTGTGATGCCAATGACTCAAACTTCTAGCTACACAGGGTGAAAACTAATAATTTATTTTCAAACTATATTTGGGACAATTCTGGAAGAATTGGGGCATAAGCATAAAAATGGGGAATATTCAATTAGATAATAATTAAAGATAAAATAATAATAAAACAGAGGAGCCTCATGAATCAGGGGTTTTTTAGATCCCTCTAAGGTATCTTTCCAGAGAATAGGATTTAGGTGCCTGGTAGAGTGCTAGGGCCTGTTAATCAGGGGTCCGTTATATCCCAGCTCTAAGGAATATAGAGTAAAAGCACCACTGAAGTGGTCAGCCTGCTATAAGTTCATAGACAACCTGACTAGAAAAATAATAAAATATATAATACCTGAAACAGATTAGATATAAATGAAAGAGTGATTATTAATCAACAAATAATGCATAAGAATACATTAAAAGAACTCATGATGATAATCTTGCAAAGATAGGAACATTATTACATAGTGATGAATAAACAACTAAATAAATCAGAAAACAAGATAATAGGGGGTGTCAAATATGGCCAAATCCACAATTAAAACCAGAAATAACTTAGGTTAAAAGCATATTCCTACTAAGCAAAAATTTAATCACCTGTTATAAACAAACTTAAATAAATAAGATGCTATTATAACAGGATCCATAAACCATGGGATAATCATGTACTTAAGATAATCTTTGGTTATTCTGTGAAGAAATAGTTAACACTTTATAAATACTGTCAGCCTGGGTATGGAACTAACCGTGGTTAATGGTTGTAACTGAATCAGGTTGATGGTTTTAAATTAGTTTATTGGTTAAATATCCTGTAAAAAGGATTAATCCTCAATCAGTAAGTGTGGTCTGAAAGGCTTCCTCTAAAAATGATGCATCCAAATCAATACAGATTATTAATAGGCATCCAAGGAGTACTCACTTGGGTTTGTGGTTTCTACCTTGATGAAGGTAGGTTGTAGCCAATTCTTGAGGTAATAAACAGTATTAAACCGTATGTTATCCAGAATTGGGGTATTGTTGGAGAATGGGAACTAAGCAAGGTAAAAAATTCCAAGGTATGTACTGTGCTAAGGTGTTCTAATATTTCTCTTGGGGATAAACAAATGTTTACAAGCTGTTTATATATTGTAATATGTCCTCTTGGGGGGACTGTGAGCGCTTCCATGACCTGGGAGGTACAGGGGAGCTTCAAGGGGAAGACAGATCCTTTTGGGAGGATCTGTTAATGTTTATGATGTGATTTCTACTAAGGAAGTGTTATGGGACATATCTTTGATCTGTAGTCCTTAGTGGAATTGGATCACATCATGACATTTGTATTAAATGATCTGTTATTAATATTTATAAAGATATTAACTTATAATGATGTCATTTGTTATTGACACATATTAACTTCCACAATAATGATGTCACACATATTATAAGTATTAATTATTATAATATTAATATATTCTTTTATTTATAAGATATTCAAATACATATCTTATACATGAAATATTCCAAGGATAAAGAATGTGGGTGTAATCAGAGGGAAAAGAGTGACATCTGTTACTCTGGATATGTCACATGAAAGGTGGGAAAAGGGCCTACAAGTTACGTGTCTTGTATAACAAGAGTTCATAGAGTAACCTGAATTATTCATGTGTTATTTAGTGAATGTATTATTAAAGTATTTATATTAATTATTGTAATAAGTGTACTTGGATAATAATAAGTTATTACTTCTTAAAGTAATAATAATGATATAATAATAATTGCTAATAATAATAATAATAATAATAATAATAATAATAGGGAGTATCAAATATGACCAAATCCACCATTATCCAATCAACTGGTTTTGAAAATCCACCATTTTTAAAAACCATGGAGATCAATCAAAAATGGCTCAGAATTTTCAAAAGTTACATTTTTTTGACAACCCTAATTCACTGGTTTTAATTGTGGATTTGGTCATATTTGATACCCCCTAATAAAAATAATAATAATAATAATAATAATAATAATAATAATAATAATAATAATAATAATAATAATAATAATAATAATAATAATAATGGGTATCAAATATGACCAAATCCACAATTATCTAATCAACTGGTTTTCAAAATCCACCATTTTTACAAACCATTGATATCTATATAAAATGCTTCAGAATTCTCAAAAGTGAAATTTTGTGGAAAAACCTAATTCACTGGTTTCAATTGTGGATTTGATCATATTTGATACCCCCTAATAATAATGGGGCATTAATAAAAAAACCCGGTTTTTCCGCGTTTACACCCGGTTTTATGCAGCGGCAACGTCAAATTTGCTGCGCAGCACACCCGGTTTTCCGCTTTTACACCCGGTTTGTTTAATTATTTTTTTGTGGGCGGATTTTAATTTTTTTTCAACATTTGAAATTGTTTAATATACTTCCAGGGGTGTAGAAATTTATCGTATTTTTTATTTTCCAAAAAAAACAATGTCTTCTATTTGTTTTTGCCCATACACCCGGTTTTTTCAAAAAAAAAAATCCCCACAGCTCAATTTTCAGGATTTCTCAAAATTTTAAATCTTTTTAAAACACTTTAAGGGGTGTAGAATTAATGTGACAAATTTTCATAATTATTAAAGATAATAATAATTAATATTACTTGTATTTATTGTTTTTTAAAGGGTTAATATTAAATAATAATAAGAATAGATAAGAACAGTAATTATTATTAAGGATAATAATAATTAGTGATACTTGAAGTTACCGTTGTCAGGTACTGTGATATGTACTCAGTGGCTGACAAATACATTAGACATAAATGCATGTATTTTCAAAATCTTTCTTTATATTAAATATTACATACAGTATACATGTGAAGAAGAAATAAATAAATAAACATAACTCAAGAGCAGAAAGGGTTTTTTTTTGATAATTACTAAAAGAGGAGTGACACCTGCTTTAACAAAGAATGTCATATATTCAGTGCTTGTGGGAATATGTATTAAATTAAAGCCAATTCAGAATTGTATTCCCAGGAAAATTTCATTTTGGAAATTGAAGAACAAGCTTTTGGAGCTCCTAAAATATATGTGAAGCAAAGAATTCCCAAAGAAAGTACAAGTACTTGTGCACAAATAAACATGAAAAAATTACTTTTGAAATAATAATTTAATACAAAAGGCCTCAGTCATCTGGTGAACCATGATCACTGTATGAAATGTATTAGAATAAGATGCTCTGAAGCACCATAATGAGAAAAATATGTCCCATAGAAAGGATGGGTGTCACACTCTCTGATGCCAAGGACTGATATCCTTCTAGCTACACAAGGCTCAAGTAAAAAAATAATATTTAATGAAAGGCTTTTGGGAAATTTGATATCTTTTTTGTTGATATAAAAAGATACATTAGTTTTGTAGGAGGGGCCTGCAAGCAGGGGTGATTAATTTCCCTCAAAATGTATACTGAATGGAAAAGACTTACTTTAGGATTTAAGGGGAGGAGATAGGACTTGTCAGAGGATAACTGGACAGCTTGAGCCAGTTAGAAAGTTTTGTTGCAATCTTGGCAGAGCTGGGGTCAAGAGAGTAGAGGCTTTGAGTCTTGAGGACTGATTTACTGGGCAGGACACCAGGTATAACTGGCGGAAGACTGGTTGTAAATATGATAACACTATAGAAAAACATCCAAGGAAGAAGAAAGAGCCTCTTAGTATGTTTTTGGAGCCCTGGAGGCAAACAAAGAAAAGTTATTTTTGGTGGTGTGGATGCCAAAAATGAAGGAGATAAGCTTAGTAGAAACAAGGATAACATCTATCAAATTTCTAGATGTAGAGGCTTTAAATAAATGGTACAGCCTGTTGATCCTCTAATGAGATCATATGGGGGTGCTTTTGAAGCTCCTGTGTCAATGCAGGTACTTGAGTGATGATGCAATTATTAAATCTCAGAAGAAATGATCAAATTTATATATAAATGGTCCTTTTAGCATAGAATTTATTAACCTTACCCCCAGCAGGGTTTGTAAGCAATAAAACCTCTTATTGAGGTGTACAAATTAGTTTTGAGTGGAGGTGTAAATCTAAACTCCAGCCTCAAATTGTAAATTTTAAGGAGAAATAAATCCCCAGCTAGACCCCTGGGTGGGGTACTCTCATTTGGGTGTGGGGATGTAAAAGGTGTGTTTTTAAACTGAATATTTACACCCTGTGATGAAAACACTCTTCTTGCGGTAGAACAAGCCATATTAACTACATAAATAATTTAACTGTTAGATATGGATATAACAGAAATCGTGAAATTTATGGTTAGAAAAATATCATGCCACATTTAAGGTGAATTTGTGTAAAAATAATAGAATACTAAATACATAGTATTTTCTCTTCCATCATCATCAGCCCTGGACACTTTTTTACCACTTGAAATTCCCCTTAAAATCATAAGATTCTTCACATAATCTTTTTCAGTAGTATGATGTCTCTACAAATAATTGAAGTTAGACTTTCCAGCCTCTGACAAGCAGCCAATCAAGATAATCTCTTACAACTTCTTCTGTTATATTTAATTCCTGTCATTGATAATCACATGGGTTTTTAATAAAAATATATATATCTTTTCTTGCTCATTTATATGATTTTTTTTTATTTAGATATGCCCTTGTAATAACATGGAATTCATTTTCAGCTTTGGTCTCTAAAGTGACACAGAGTTTAATTCTACTGTCAGCTTTCTGTACTCTATTCCACTAATTGTGGCGTGTACAGTAAGGACTAAAGAAATAACTTACACTTTTAAAAGTGTAATATAACAAATAACAATAATAAAAAATACTCAAGTGTTATAGAAACACTAAGTACAGCAATATAACAGGTTATTACCCTGCTGCCAAAACTTCTGTTGAATGAGTAATAACTCAGAAGGGCTAACCAGATTTTATACACGGTTCTTCCAATCCAATTAAAAGTGTTTAATTGATTGGGGGGGTTTTGGTTGAGGAATTTTAACTAATGAAGATAGTATATAAATAAAGGCCAGTCCTCCTTACTTACAGGAGAAGGTGAGCGCCTTTGTAGCTTATAATAAGTTATCTATGTATGTTAAAATTGATGGGGAGTAATCTTCATTTTAGTGAAGAAAACTCCTTCTTAAATAATAGAATAAATATTATTTCACAAGCTTCTTTTTGAAACAGTGATCAGGGCAAGATCACCAGGGGGAACTGATCATCCTGTTCGTGATCTGATGTGAAATATGGTGTCATTCCTATGTGGAATGACCCCATAAGTATTTCACAATAAATGACTTAGTGGGAAATAATTATTTCAACATTAATTAATTATTTCACTAAGAAGTGCTTGTGAATAAATTTTCTGGGGACTAAGGCTTGGAAAAGCGCTTGCCCTGAGTGATCAGTAATGTAAAATCACATGTACTTATGTATTTAATACATATTACATAAGTTATATAATTAAATACATATGTAATCTTATAGTATATATTACTATGGGTTATGCTGGGATTTTCCAGGATTTTCAAGGAAAAAACTATACCAATAAATGGTTCTTTATCCATTTATTGCGTGTTTGCAAATTGATTTGCCAAGGATTTTCCTTAATTAAATTTCCTTGGATTTTTGATAAAAAATAGATATAATTTTAAATAATTTTATTATTATATTTTATGTGTAGTCATGAGTGTGGCTTGAACACAGAGCCTTATGTATCAACCAGATATTTCTAGGCTTGTTCTTAACTGTTACACTATATACCAATTGTTGGAACAGTTAAGTATAATTTCTGTTATAAACAGAAGATCTAGTAAAATAAATAAAATAACAAATAAAATAAAATAAATAATAATATAATTAAACATTATTAATTATTCAGCTTGCAGTTTCAAGTGTTACATAATGTATGTAATATCTTGGTGGCTGACATCTACACAGTGGATACTTGTGAAATACCTTTCTAATATGGAAGGGGTCTCACTATAGCTTTACAGGGCCAGTGGAGATAAGCCCACTTAGTGCTTTGACACAGAGGGGCTGGCACCTTTAATGTTGTTTAAAGAAATGCAGCAAGCTAAGGCTGGTGAAATTATGATAAAACCCCACTCACTAAATTGTATTACAGTATGTGGGTTTGTATAGTAATCATCTGGGGAAAGGTATTTTCTGTGTGAAAGACCTTCCTCTAAGATTCTTGCAATTATTGAGAACCCCAGGTTAAAACTCAAGGATTTTGCATTCCCTGGGGTGAGTTTAATTAAGAGGATAGTCAATTGTCCTTTTTCCCAAAGGTAGAGTTTGATTTACATACTGCTTCCATTTTTCTGGCTTTATAATACCCATTTCCCTGTGTCCTGCAGTCACATAAGAGACCCAGGCTCACAACATCAATGATTGGTATCATTTTTACTTGAGTGATTCCTTAACCATTTGACTACAGTAATCTGAAGTGGTTGTGGACATGTGGGCTAGTGTATCATGGGATTATAGTCAACACAGATATAGTGTTTGGTTTTAAATCTCATAGAATCACTGTTTTTTTCTCCT
The DNA here is from genome assembly GCA_007896445.1 of Puccinia hordei. Taxonomy (NCBI): domain Eukaryota; kingdom Fungi; phylum Basidiomycota; class Pucciniomycetes; order Pucciniales; family Pucciniaceae; genus Puccinia; species Puccinia hordei. Next base: position 91,063 of record RDRW01000164.1, on the reverse strand, counting down.
TAAGCTTCTTAATCTTATATAGTCAACACTTTATGTTGATTGCTGGACATGTGCTCTTTCAGCTCACTTTTTTTTTTTTTAAAAAAAAATGTTCATGACTACAAAATAGAATGTACTATATTATTGAATGGATTATTAAATATTTAGATCTCAAAATACAACATAGTTGATGGTATCTGCAAACATAAAAAGAAACGAAAAAAAAGCAAGTGGTGGGAAAGTTTTATAAGAACAAAGATGAAAAATGGCCCAAGAGAAACTGAATATTGAGGAAAGTTAAAAGAAAAAAAGTGATTTTGTTATGTTGAGATGGATAAAGGATTTAATATATTAGGCAGGAAGGTCAAAGAGGTCAAGAAGATGCAGATGAAGATAATGATGAAGGGGCGGCGGCTCAATCAAAGTTTAGGAGAGGGGGAAGAGTTGAGACTCTTAATTTTCTGGTGCCACCAAAGTACACCAAAGTTAGAGAGATTCGGGTGAGAGATCTTGAAGGATTGTTGGTTCAAACCGACTTCGAATAACTCGACCAAGTCGTCCTGAAAACGGATCAAATCCCAACAAGTATCCAAGAACTTACTCGTCTCTTCTTCTGTTTCATCATATCTTAGCTCGCCAATCTGAGAGATTAACAGTTTGTAAAGTCGTTTCCTCTTGTCCATCTGTTGTTCATCATCAACACTCTCCCGCGTCGTTGGTGAATTGTTCATCGGAGTAGAGGCGCTCGTCTCAATGGGTTCATCGAGCATCTTGATCGATTGAATCAATTTGGTTGTCAAGCTTTCAGTCGTGGATCGTGAATGGATTGAAACCGCCTTGAGTAAATTTTTCCAGGCGCTTTTCTGTTGATCGAAGCTCAAAACTGATGATTGATCCAACGAAATATCCTAAGCGCACAGATAGAAAATATGAGGAAACGTTCAGGCTGGAGCCAAGAAGATTTTGATCAAAATAATACTCAACATGAAGCAGGATCTCAAAGTATTTGTCTGCCAGATTCAAGACAGTATCTTTCGAGCAAAATTCCAAGACGTTTGATAAGGCTAGATGGGCGTGAAAACCAACTTGGACTCGGTCGATGAAGGCCCAAATGAAGGGGACTACGGTCTGATCCAGATATTCCTCCTGGATAACTGATCCAGTAAACCTTTCGATAAGATTGAAATAGTATATCACTCGGGATATTCGCACAGGATCCCTTACATCTCGGCTGGCTGAAATGAAGAGGAAAGGATCATACATCAGCTTTGAAGATCTTTGGAATCTGATAGTGGCATAGTAGCAAAACTGACCAATCAGGGAGGGCTGACATTCCTTCACGATTAGGTTTGTAAGTCCGGCAGAGGGCTTAGTAAGTCCCACAAGTGTATCAAAAACGGCGGTATGCGTTGAAAGCTTGTCGGATGTGAACCTCAGAGTGATGAAGTGAATCTGGCATAAGATCTGAAACATGGGCGGGAAGAGGAGTTCGGCCATCACGTTTGAGAAGCTTCGGATGGCGAGCTTATTGACTAGACCGCCAAGAATCAGGAGGCAGCAAAAGAAGATATTCCTGAGCCATCGATCGACTTGATTTTCTTCCGGTTTGAGATTGTCAATCGAGATGGAGTTCTCCATGAATTCTGGCAGATAGACTCGTTCGTAAGAGCTTGTTGCTGTGCGCCAACTCTCATGAACTTTTTCGGTCATAGCGACTAGACTTCTAAGATTGGCTGAAAAGAATTTTGAGTCGGAAGTCTTTGTGGTGTGTTCGATCAACTTGGAGATACTCAATGAAATCGATAGGACGACCTGAGCCAAGGGATCATTAGATATTCTTTTCAGACCTTCGTGGGTACTTGATGAAGGATGGAGAGTGAGAGCATGTGGGGCCATGTCGAGACTTGTGGACAATTGATCGAAGAGGTGGCCACTTTCAAAGACTCGAAATAGCGATTTGGCGAGGTGGTTATTAATAACCTAAACAACATTCCTCTTCACCAAAGTTAGAACATTTGTTGAATGAGTTTAAACAATGAGCTCAAAAACCCCAAGAAATAGACGACCTACATGAGTTGATGACTGTGCCAGATTGATTGGATTGATCGATGGTATGATTTGCACTGCTAACCAGGTGATTACTGAATCTGGATCAATAGGGGTTATAGCTTGTAGGTTCGAAGTAGCTGATTGGGTTTGATGAATTGAACGCTTGATGAACTTGATACAGTCTTGTTGGATGAGGTTCGATAGATGGGAGGAAGTAGAGCCAAGATTGGTTGATTTGATTGAGACAAGTAGGACAGCCAGCAAGCAGAGTTGACGGAGATCTAAGCGGGGGATGAAATGTGCCTCTCTGCTGAGGTTTTTTTTGTTGGCGGTTTCGACTGTGACGACTCTCCAGCGATCGATGAACTTGAGAGTCGACGGCTTCAGTTGAAGGGGGTTTTGACCGCTACGATTGGGGCCGTCAGGAATGCTTGGATAATTTGAATGGCTTGAATGCGATGAACTCGATCGGTGGAATTTGGTCATAAAAGCCAACTTGAGTTTGTGGAAGATAGACAGGAAGGGTTCGATGGCTTTGTTCTGCATCGACTTGTCGTGGCGATCTTTGTCTGTGGCCGGGATATCCCTCTCCCGTATTCTGATCGACCATAATCGTGGCGAATGGAGGATGGCCAAGATCAGTTGATCGATCAACGCCAGTCTGAGATGGACGATCAGCTGGCATAGGTTCTCGAGCATCCTTTCGTTCTCTTCTTCATCTTCGCTACCGTCTTGGCTTGGAGATTGGAGTAGCCAACTCATCACATCGATGTAGATCACCCCATCGTCCACCTTCTCCATCGCTTGTTGTGTTTGTGTGTGTGTGTTCTGGATCGATCCAAAGAACAAGCAGATTCTGTCAGTTAAGATTTAATCAATGTTATGGTTTCGAGATAGTTATCCAGTAGAACAGATGAAGAGAGTGATTGGTACATAGGTAGTGTCTTTTCGAAAACCCTTGTACAGCGCCTAGACAAAAGTTTTTGTTGTGGGGGTTTGTTTTTGTTGTGTCAAATTTCAGTGACACCTCAATAGTGAGCAGGGTACTGACTGGTCTACAATCCATCCCAAATCAAATTTCTTCCCTTAAATTTACAAAAAAACTTTGTTGGCCATCAATCAACGGAATAGAAAGTAAGTTTTTCATCTTGGACTTTATTTACATTTTTTCTTTGTTTTATTTTTTTAGATGACTAGGCATCATAACTCAACCAAAAGAAAAGCCAAGATTGTTGGCATGGCAGCCGCAGGGATGACAAAGGCATCAATTGCACATAGGCTTAGAATGCCACAATCAACCGTTTCATTGATTGTAGCCCAAGAGGCAAACCAAGGCACCATTGCCACTGCAGCAAGATCTAGGCGGCCTCACAAAACCAACAAGAGGGATCCGTGTCACCTCAAATCAATACTTCAGGCAAATCCTTGAATGAAGATTGCTGAAGCTAAGGATCAACTCCTCACAACCATTTTGACTCGCACTACTTGTTGCTGAGCTCATGACCTTGGATTCAATAACCGGGTTGCAGTCAAGAAACCGTTTCTGAACGGTCTATACACCGGGAACAACGACTCTGATTTTCAAAGGACCATGCAAAATGGACCACTGAATACTGGTGAAAAATTCTCTGGATGGATGAGTCCTTGTTTGAAATCGGCAAAATCAGCCAACAGTTTAAAGTCTGGTGTGGAGCCAAGATTAAATACAATGCAGCAAATCTTGCTCCAACCTTCAAAAGCTGGTGATCTTCAAACATGGTCTGGGGTTCCTTTTACAGCAATCTAAAAGGCCCTCTCATTGTTGTTCCACCTGGTCAAAGAAAAGTGACTGACTTCATTGAAAATATTTACAAAAAGGCTCTACTGCCATTTGTCAACAAAGCCAATCCCCTCAATCAATTTTCATTGATGGAGGACAATGCCCCACATAGCAAAAGAAAGCCGCTCTTATCTAGCTGAGAACTCAATCAAAAAACTTGTTTAACCAGCTCAATCACCCAATCTGAACCCAATCAAGAATGTTGGTTCCTCCTCAAGAGCAATGTCCAGGAACTCTATCAGCCCCGGACCATTCCAGAAATGCACAAGGCCCTCAAGCAAGCCTGGGAAGATTTTCCAGCCTCAACCTTGGATCATCTTGTTGAATCAATGACCCACAGAGTTTCCACTGTAATTGAAGCCAAAGGAGGGCCAACTAGATGGTAATTCTTCATTCCAAAAAAAAAAGATAATAAATATATAAAATTAAAAACATTTTTTTAACTTTTTCTCTTATAATCACTCTTCTACACTCTCAAGTACAATCCCCGTAGCGCTTTCTTTTTTCTCTCAAAAAAAATTATTAAAAAATGCAAAAAAATACCCAAAAATTCCTGGATTTTTGTTTTGATTTTATATTGTTTTGTAGTTTTAAATGTTTCAAATTCATACTTATCAGTCCCTGAGGACCCAGTAAGAAAAATTTCTGGTGGGGATTTTCTTTTTCCTTTTTTTAAAAAAAAAAAACCTGTGACAAAAACTTTTGTCTAGGCACTGTACACCTACATCACAAAAGCCTGCCGCTCCCCCATTTTTAATATATATTTTTTGTTCCCTAATTACCCTACCCAAAGATAACCTTTACCCACCAAAGATTGGCAGGGAAGGGACGGTCTCACCTGCTGGTGATGCAAGCCAGCAGGCAATCGTATCACCAATACAAAATTCTCAAAAGATACAGTAACTCTTTCTTGCTTTTTTTGTTCTCATTCTTCCCAGGCTGTTGTTTGAAACCCCCCAACCTATCTTCAGAGAGGGTGTCCTTTGAACTTGAACAACAAAGATCTTCAGTTTATCAAAGACCTGGTTATGGATAAACTATTTAACTTATGACTGAATTACCAAAAACCTAGAACCTGAAATAAAGAAAAAACAAAGAGATAAGAAACTAGATCACTAAAATAAACAAAGAGGAGAAAGATAAACAGACTCTGTAAGAGGTTGGAATTGGATGGTGAATAAATATGAAAGGATGAATACCAAGGGGGCTATTGACAATGTAATCTAGGACTTATTTTGTTGCATGTTGTATCACCTTAGTTCTCTTTCACTTTCTTCTTCTTCTCTTTTCTCATCACTTTCTGTTTCCCCAATCCAGGTCTGGGCTGTTCCTCCTCTGCATCTATACCAGGGTACTGACATCTAGTCTTCCCATTACCAAAGGCGTCCCTTTGCTCTTTACGTTTCACACCCTCAGATGACAGTGTTATGAGAAATGAAGAAACCTTGAGGAATGGAAATGGCAGGACTTATAAAGGGCTGATAATAATGTACAATGATTTTTAAGTTAGTTGATTTTTATATTTTGTAGAAGGAAATTTAGAAATAGAAACAAACCAGAAATAGGAAACAGAGCACTAATGATTGAGCAAGTTTATATGCAAAGGAAACAAAAATATGGTTGACTAGATAAAGAAATGATACAGGTTATTTTTGTAAAGAAATAAGAGAGAAGAAGAGTGAAATTAGGAAACAGCTTGATGATTATTATTCACCAAGTTAAACTTGAAATCATGCACCTTGATTTATTTAGATGACTTTGGTGATAGCAGAGGATTGAGTATTGAACAATATCTTGAGGCTGATGAAATTAGTTTTGTTGCAGAGTGAAGATCTGTTTGATGTGTGTGCGAGTGTTCTAGAATGATTTATTAGTTTACAGTTGATGATATCTTCCACAGCCGTAGCATCAATGTGTGAGAAAAGGCAATGTTATAACCACGCACAATAACAACACAATTCTGAATTAAACAAGATTTTTAACATAAACCATTTATGTGTTCATGTTTATCTAATCTTGTTCAGACAAGTCAAGTGTCTGCCTGGAAGTTGTTCAAATAACTTGAGGATGGTTCCTGGTTGGAAGACAAATCCCAAGAGTAGCATGCAAGCAAAGCTGTCAGCTATGTGAATGAAACACTGGCTTAATGTCTATAAAAAGCCAGGTACTGTCACTGTGCTGAAAGGTTATCTGAATAATAATTACTATTATTCTCCCTATAGTGTCCAAAATATGCACAGATGATACCCTAAACTCCTTTTTAATTGCTTATTTGGTATACAAATCAGTCAATCAGGAGAAGACTAACAGCTAACCTTATAGGTTTGGCTATCTTTTCTGTCTTTTTGAGAGATAAGTAACAATATAAATTGTTACAAGCAGCTGGCAAGCACTTGAGCTGATTGGCTACTGTCAGAGGTGGTAGTTGTCAGCCACCAAGATGTTACATGTATTATGTAACATGTAACAATTTAACATGTAATACTTGAAAACTGCAAGCTTGAATAATTATTATTATTCTTTGTTTTATTATTTTTTATAGTCTGAATAAAAGGGAATTTAGACCTTATTTATTTTATCAAATGGTACAATAGTCTAACAGTTAGTGACTGGCTCAGTAACAACTGTTATTGACATAAGGACCTGAGTTCAAGCCACACTCATGACCCATTTGAATAAAAATCATTTATTTAAATTACATCTATCTTTTATTAAAATTAAGTTATGATTTAATTTATGAAAATCTTTGGAAAATTAATTTTCAAACATGCAATAAATGGATAAAGAACCATTTATTGGCATAGTTTTCTTCTTGAAAATCCTGGAAGATCCAAGATTAACACATGGTAATTTATAGTATAAAATTACACATAAATCAAGGTAAATCTTTGTGTAAAATATATTAATTATGAAATAATAACTTATAAATTCATTCCCACATGTTTAACTCTCCAGAGCAAGCGCTTTTGCAAGCACTAACCCCAAAGGAAGTTATATGTACATGTGATTAATAATCATTTAGTTCAATTAAGAAAAATAAACATTAAATTAATTTAATTAATGTGAAATAACTATGGCATCATCTTAATCAAAAATGACACCATGTTTCACTTCTTACCACGAACAGGCTGATCAAATTCACCTGCCAAAATTACCCCAATCCCCACTGTCAAATAAATTACAGAGGGATTAATACAAAATATTTATTATTTAAGGAGGAGGTTTCTTCACCAAATTGAAGAGATCCTCCCCCCATCAATTTTAACATACACCAGATAACTTATTATAAGCTACAAAGGCGCTCACCTTCTCCTGTAAGTAAGGAGGACTGGCCTTTATTTATATACTATCTTATATAGTTAAAATTCTTCAAACAAATCCCCCCCAATCAATTAAATACCTTTAATTGGATTGGAAGAACCGTGTATCAATCTGGTTAGCCCTTCTGAGGATTTATTCCCTTAACAGAAGTTTTGGCAGCAGGGTAATAACCTGTTCTTTTTTGATACTTAGTGTTTTTATAACACTTAAGTTATTATTCTTATTGGAAATTGCTTTATTACACTTTTAAGTGTAAAGTTATTCTTTTAGTCCTTACTGTACACGCCACAACAAGTGGAGTAGAGTACAGAAAGCTGACAGTAGTATTGCAGCAACTGCTTTATAAGGAGTAGTTCAAGGTCTAAGATGGGGAGGTTCTAAGGTAACTTGATAACTAGTCCAGTAAACAAGGTGGGCCGGATAATAAGGGGATAACACTACTCTAAAAGTAGGAGGAGAATATTAAGGGTACTTACTAATGTGGTACTGGGGAATATGCTGACGATCCAATCCTAGGCCAGGAAATGGCCTCCTTTTATATTCTAGAGGTCTTCAGGGGAAGGTTCTAGAATGTTGTTGTATATTCTGCTCTAATGTATTAAAATTCAAATGCACTATGATGCAATGGGAATTGTATTGAATTGAGCACAGTATTGTCTATGTCCCCATGACCTCATGACATGTATGTATAACCAATCACATCATGGGACAATTCATTTAATAGAACAATACTGGGAAATTACCACACACTTAGGTAATTTCTTTCTTATACGCATAATCTTATTTATTATTATCTTTATGCAAATAAGCTTATTGTCTCTCAGCTTTTATGACAATAATTTCTAATCCATAATTTATACTTTTTATTCCCTTTTTCTTAAAGTATCTTTATTATATGATCAATTACTAGAAGGAGTAGGAATTTAGTGGTGGTTTGAGTGAGCTACCCCACTTAATTTTACATTCTGAGTTGATTGATGTATTAATATTTCATGATATATTATAATTTACAGTAGTAACATATTAATTTTGCTGTATTTTATAGTTTAGTCAGTTCTTAGGATACTCTGGAGTATCTCTAGGGCTGAAAAAAGCACTCATCAGTATAATAAAGTTTCAGAAATTTTGAAGTCAGGGTTAGTTGCTTGCATGGTCCAGGAGGAATCAATGGACCAGAATACTTTTCAGTTTTTCTTGGAAAATATCCTAATGAGTTACAGTTCCTTTTTATCCTCTGACTATCTCAAGTTCAGATAATGATTAACTGATAATTTTATTGATCAAGATCCCATTGATGAACACATTCCCACAGCCAAACAGTGTTGCTGTGATGAACAATGCACAAATACATCACAACAGAGATGTGGCCAAGATTGTTGAATTGAGTGGTTGCATACTGCTTTACTTTCCAGAGTAGTTTGCAGAATTGAACCCAATTGAAAAGGTGTTCAGTGTCTATAAATCAACTTTGATGAAACATGAATAGTTACTAACAGGTGGTGAGGGAGAATTTGAAGCCATTGATGGCTTCAAAGTTCATTCCTCTTGTTTTCACTTCCCAACTGACCAAGAAACTCTTCTGCACTTCTGGATAAAATTTATTAGAGTGATATTGTATCATCTCTTCATCTTATGAGTTTATTACAACCAATCCTTATTACTATCTTCAAAACTCAAATGAGTCACTGAGGAATAATTCGTAGATTCATTGCAGCATCCATTTTGAGTGATTAAATTTCAGTGATTTCATGTTTCAACAGGTTAGCAAGGATAAAACATAATTGAGATAGAAACAGTGTACAGAGGTGAAATCAGTGAGAAATTCAAGCTGAATTGTTCAAGTGAGGATACAAATTCCTTGATATATACATGGTAGCAAGAGGTGAGAATATTGTGGAATTCAAGCCTAATTGCTCAAGTGAAGATAAAAATCTCTTGATATAGTAACAGCGGCAAGAGCTGAGAATATTTTTTAATTAAAGCTTAATTGGTCAAGTGAGGATACAAAACTCTTGTGATAGAAACAGCGGCACGAGGTGAGATATTTTTGGAATTAAAGCTTAATAGTTCAAGTGAGGGTAAAAAACTATCAAGATAGAAACAGTGGCAAGAGGTGAAATCAGTGTGACATTAAGGCTTAATTGTTCAAGTGAGGATAAAAAACTATTGAGATAGAAAAAGTGGCAAGAGGTGAGGGAATTGTGGAATTCAAGTTGTTCACATTCCAGCGCCTCATCTCTTCTTTAGGTGGTGCTGATACCTCTTGAGATTGGAGTTGAGCACTTGGGAATCAGCCTTTTTGAATCCCTCTTTTTCTAGATCTTCTGGAGTGAAATAGAATAGTTTTCTGTAGTGATTAACCCCAAGTGCATCAAGGTCCTCCTGGATTTAATTTTTGGGAAAGCTTGGATTCACATGCAATAATAGGAGATAATCATCTAGGCACAACTGATCATCTGAGACGGCTGGCAAGGAAGGGGGCTGAGGAAGTTGAATGTTTCCATCAGCTTGATGTGGCATTGGAACTGCTCTGGATCCATAAACCAATAGGTGACACAGTGGGGTTGGAGACACATAAACCATACAAGGACCAAGAGGAGGAGGCAATTAAATTGGATGAATGGTGTAGGCAATCATCTGAACAACCAATGGTTTCTAGGCCGTATAAACTGGAGCATCATTGAGGTTTGGTAAGATGGCTGGCTGCTGATTTGGTGGCCCACTGGTTAAAAATGGATTTGCAAGTGGGAAATTGGAAGCGGTTGCAACCAGAACCAGAAGAGGAGGTGGCTTTTCCCAATCAAATCCCAGAACATTGGGTGGGTTGTAAAAATTGATTGATCCATTCTTCAACTTCAGTCTGCTACTAATTCAGAGGAATCCTGACTATAGAAAACTATACCAATATACAACTTATATTCTTAGTCTCAAAAGAATGCACACATTATGTCTTTTGTTTCAAAAGAAATTATTAAAACAAAAACATATAACAAAGAATCTAAAAGTATGAAGAAAACTTAGAATATTATTTCAGATTCTAAATCTACATGAAAATTAACCTAGGCTAGCTCAGAAAAAGCACCCCGTAATTATTACTCCTTGATATCCCTTCACAAGGCCTTCAAGTTTTTATACCACTTAAAGATCTACATAACCTTAAATATATGCTAGTAGACTATGTAATTAAGGTTAATAGAGTTCGGTTATGATGCATTAATAAGGTTTTCATCATCATTTATATAGTTGCATATACATGGCACCTGCAATAAAAGCCATAACCAATGCCATGGCCATACTGGTCCTACTAAGGCCAATATAGCCCAATTGGTTGGTTGTAAAGGGACTAATGGTCCAAAAGAAAGAATTACACTAAGTTATCAGCCTTACTGGAAAGTATAACCCACTTCAGACCTTTTTGAAACATGTAACCAAGCCCTACCGTAACCAAACCAGGTATACAGGTAACTAGGGCTTAGTAGAAGACTAGACCAGGAAAAACAGAGCTTCTGCTTCGTCCCCAAGGGCGCAGAATGGATATATAAACAGCACTCCCTTCCCACGAAATGATATCCATACATTTACCAGCTTTTACCCACTGTATCAACCAGGCTTATAGCCTGTTATATAGTACAGTTTCTGCTTGTTTGATATCTGAATTTCATCAACCACCTTTCTCAACTGTTTCAGCACTCAACAAATACCTGTTACTCAACCTTGTGAGCGCTTCTGGACCACCTACAACTCCCTGAATAACCCCTTCTAGGAAATAGAACCAGTAAGTCTATTTCCTCCAACCCTTCAGTAGTTATTGTCAAGGTGTACTCCTTGTTCAAAGGACTAGACTTTCAGGTAACCAAAATACCCTGTTAACTCAGGTCCTGAATATTTTAGAGGGCACAGTAAATACCCCTGTAACTCAGGCCCCTCTTTTAATAAAAACTTTATAGTTTTTTTTATATCTTTTCACCTTTTTTACCCACCTTTCACTGCACAACCTGCAGCTGTTTTTACCTTTCACCCTGTGTAGCTAGAAGAATCCAGCTCTTGGCATCACAGAGGCTGAAAATCTACATGAGGTAACTCATGTGTTAGATAATCTTTAGCTTGACAGTGAACAGGAGTAAACTTAAAATTGCTATGGCCCAGACAGTCAATAAATCAACATTCAATACCATGTACTGTTTTGTATTGTTGGGGTTGAAATAGAAATTTACCTTGTGGAATCCATTGAGATTTCCATTGGGGGGTTAAGCTGCTTTATATTTATTTTTTTCTTCTCTGAGACGCCTTCAAATTTTCTGTGGCTGCCTCCCTCTGAATCATGAAGCCAAACAAAAATATCACCATATTGTGATCAGAAATGTGAAGTATATAAATCAGAAATTTATAGGTTGGAAATTCCCCTATGCCACCATTTTGGGGTTGATGTCCTTGATCAACAAATTTCTGTACACTGAGGGGTTGTTGTACTCCTCAAGAAACCAGGTGAATTGCTGTTGGGTGTTGATGTTTGCTTGGTTTGTGGTCTGAAAAATCCAACTATGTGGAATAGTTGCACCCCATGTGACATGTCTTGCTGCATCTGCAGTTCTGCATGATGAGAAAAAACAGCAGTATCCAGCTTGAAAATTTCAGAGTAAGTTGCTCCTTTAAAACTGGCTAGATTGTTGTGGGGAAAATCCCAGAAGAAGAATATCCCCGCTTAAACACTTGATGTGGTTGTCCTTGAACTTCCAGGCACTAGGAGGGATTTTTTGCTTGTTTTATCCCCAAGTTTTCATTAGCTCTTTGTCAGAAGGTATGTACAAGGCGTAATCCAACATGATTTGATTTTCACCAGCATCATTGATTGTTTGCTGCTCAGTTCTCTTGCTTCCTTTCTTGAAATGGTTGGGCTGGGATGGAGTTACGTCAGGGGTGCAAGTGGTTCCAATAGAATCAAAGTTGGAGGGGCTTCTAGGCAGAGAAGGGAGTTTCTTGTGGTAAAATGGAACAGGGGTAGCAAACTGGTGAGATTGACCAGGGTAGGAAACTGCAGGAAAGCATCAGCCAAGTCAAGATGGGAACACAGTTGATTTTCTACCAACTGCAACCATATAGAACCATGTCTTCTAGGAAATCCAAGGGATTAAATCAAGTATTGCTTTGGGTGAATTCCAGATGATATTGAGTGTCAGCTTGCTACTAGTTCAGAGACAACCTGACTAGAACAATAAATAAGTAATAATTAATTAATAAAAAATACATATGAAAGAGACAATATTACACAGGTAATGATTTACCATAAATTGTAATAAAAAATAAGAAAAAGATAACTTTTTAGAATATAAAAATTATTACATAGTAATAATGTAATAAACAAATATAATAAAATAATTAATAATAAAATAAGTAATAACTCATTAACCTTTGAGATAAGTGAAGATATTATTTCATATTCTGAAAGAAAAAGTAAAATAACCTAGGGTACCTCAGCCAAAGTATCCTAGAAAACTTACTCCTTCTAATAATAAAATTAACTTAAAGAATACTCCTACTAAGCGCTAAAAATACTTACTAGGTATAAACATATGTAATATGAGAGTATTCTAGTAAGTAAAAGTCCTTAAAATACGGGATAATTACTTGAATAAACTATGTAATTATCCTTTAAACACATAAATAAAATATTAAATAACATTTGACATAAATACCAAGCTGTTTTATCCTCTTTGTATTATTATTGTCAGCCTAGCTGATGCCAAGGAGAAGTCCTTCTAGCTAAAAGTGGTGCAAGTATGTATGGAAAGATTAATAAGACTCTGGGTAAGGTATAAGAGTTGCAATTCCCAAATAAAATGGGGGAATTGTGATGTAAAATTTAGAGAAAAATAAGGTAATAATTATATTAAATAAATTTAATATAATTAAAACCAGAGGGGCCTGATAAATCAGGGGTGGTTTAGATCCCTCAAAGTTATCTTGAAAATAAATTGCAGAGGATTTAGGTACCTGGAACACTGGGGCCTGTTGACACAGGGATGGTTTAATCCCAGGAAAGGAAAGTGGGGAATATCTTCAAGAAAAGGGTTATTACTTACTAGTAATAAACCTTGAGGGATCTTGGGGATATTCAGTGTGAAACTGGACAGTTTTGGGCGATTTGATGGGTGGATGGTGGAGCTGGATGGTCACTGTAGAGTTGTTGGGGAGACAGGGCTAAAGAATAACTACTAATAAGCTTACCAGACTGTTTTATAAAGATGTGTATCTAATAATAAGTGGGTAAGGTTGTTGGTGGGTATTAAAAAGCATGATGAGCCTTCTTTGGGCGGTTTAAGAGCTCCTTAAATAGTCTTGAGTTCCCTCTGGGGACCCTGTAGGTTTTATTGGCCAACTGGTGGGATCTTGGACCACATTTTGGCCATTTTTGCTTCCTTGGTGACGCTTCAGCAGCCCTAGCTTTGGATACACGTGACCAATTGATTTTATTAGTGTATTTATTTATTTATGTTGACTTATAGGCTGTAGTACATTAGTACTGGTTGTTTTATAGATTAATACTAGTGGCTTATTTGTATTTTATAATAAGCCACAGTATTGTTTGTACTGTTTGTTCAGCCAATATATTTTATTTATATGTATAAATAATAATGCAATCTAATATAATTATTTATTTAGTCCCCATTAATCTTTATTACATGTGTAACATATGTAATGAGATTACTGGGGCGTGTTTTTGTTGCTTTGAGTGTACCTTGGGTGACTTTGGTGTCCGCGTGCCAAGCTGAGAGCCTGTAAGGGGTCTGATGCTTTCTCGGGGGCTTATGTTCCAACTTTGGAGCGGGCTTTCAGTCATGCGGGTTGAACTTCAATGTATGCGGGCTGCAGTACGCGGGTTTGAGTAAAACACGGTGTATTTACACTATCTCCCCTAATTTAGACAACACCTCATTTCCGTGACTGGAAATGGGGTTTAAGCATATGTATATGTATATATAGGCATAAATTAATGCAAGTGCCCTTTTATTAAAGGTACTTGCTAATTCTTCTTTGCTGATTTACATAGTGGAGGAGTGAGAATTAGGGGTACCTATGAGTGAGGTACCCTAGGTAAATTTTAGTATAGATTCAGAATATCAAATAATAATCTAACTATTATTTGATATTCTATGTAATTTTTAATAAGTATTGTAGAAATCTTGTGACAGGTTGCTCTGTCATAGTAGCAAGCTGACAATCATTAACTTATACAAAATACATACTGTATAAGTTAAATAATATCATAATACCTGAAAGACACAAAACCAGAGATAAATAAAACATTAGAATGCTTCAAAAAAGCCTAAAGGAACTTGTACAATTAAAATAAATGACCAGCTCCTTTAATCACGGGAAAATAACAAATGCTGACACTTTTCCCAGGATGTTTGCTTGTTAAATAATTGAATGGAGAGCTGTAAAAGCGCCCACCGTGCAAGTATGACAAGAACTCTCATGGTACAGAACTTTATATATGAAATAACCAAATTAAACAGATGTCAGCTTGCTACTATGACAGAGCAACCTGTCACAAGATTTCCACAATAATTATTAAACATTACATAGAATATCAAACAATAGTTAGAATATTACTTGATATTCTGAATCTACACTAAAATTAACCTAGGGTATCTCACTCATAGGTACCCCTAATTCTCACTCCTTCACTATGTAAATCAGCAAATTAGAATTAGCAAGTACCTTTAATAAAAAGATACTTGCATTACTTTATGCTTATATATACATATACATGTGCTTAAACCCCATTTCCAGTCACGGTAATAAGGTGTTGTGTAAATTAGGGGAGATAGTGTAAATATACTGTGTTTTACTCAAACCCCGCGTACCGCAGCCTGCATACATTGAAGTTCAACCCGCATGACTGAAAGCCCGCTCCAAAGTTGGAACATAAGCCCCCGAGAAAGCATCAGACCCCTTACAGGCTCTCAGCTTGGCACGCGGACACCAAAGTCACCCAAGGTACACTCAAAGCAACAAAAACACGCCCCAGTAATCTCATTACATATGTTACACATGTAATAAAGATTAATGGGGACTAAATAAATAATTATATTAGATTGCATTATTATTTATACATATAAATAAAATATATTGGCTGAACAAACAGTACAAACAATACTGTGGCTTATTATAAAATACAAATAAGCCACTAGTATTAATCTATAAAACAACCAGTACTAATGTACTACAGCCTATAAGTCAACATAAATAAATAAATACACTAATAAAATCAATTGGTCACGTGTATCCAAAGCTAGGGCTGCTGAAGCGTCACCAAGGAAGCAAAAATGGCCAAAATGTGGTCCAAGATCCCACCAGTTGGCCAATAAAACCTACAGGGTCCCCAGAGGGAACTCAAGACTATTTAAGGAGCTCTTAAACCGCCCAAAGAAGGCTCATCATGCTTTTTAATACCCACCAACAACCTTACCCACTTATTATTAGATACACATCTTTATAAAACATTCTGGTAAGCTTATTAGTAGTTATTCTTTAGCCCTGTCTTCCCCAACAACTTTACAGTGACCACCCAGCTCCACCATCAACCCATCAAAGCGCCCAAAACTGTCCAGTTTCACACTGAATATCCCCAAGATCCCTCAAGGCTTATTACTAGTAAGTAATAACCCTTTTCTTGAAGATATTCCCCATTTTCCTTTCCTGGGATTAAACCACCCCTGTGTCAACAGGCCCCAGTGTTCCAGGTACCTAAATCCTCTGCAATTTATTTGCAAGATACCTTAGAGGGATCTAAACCACCCCTGATTTATCAGGCCCCTCTGGTTTTAATTATATTAAATTTATTTAATATAATTATTACCTTATTTTTCTCTAAATTTTACATCACAATTCCCCCATTTTATTTGGGAATTATAACTTTAAAACCTTACCCAGAGTAATATTACTCTTTCCTTATAACCTTGCACCACTTGTAGCTAGAAAGACTTGTCTTTGGCATCAAGGAGGCTGACAACAGAAATAAGCATTTGTACCACAATTTGATCATTTGTTTCAAATATTTATTGATCAGTTGATCAATACATGTTGTACATCAAGCCAACAGCTCTTGAAGCGCCCTCAGATGATCTCATTAGATGATTTACAGGCTGTATTGATTATTGACAGCCTGTACATGTAATAATTTGATAAATTACATCATTTATTTCTACTAAGGATCACTCCTTCCTTGTAGTGTTCCCATAGCCAAAATAACACTTGATGTTTCGCCATCAGGGCTCCAGAAAGGCATTTAAGAGGCACTTTCTTCCCCCTGTATTTGGAGTCCCCAGCTTTATCATATTTACAACCAGCATTCCACCAGTCCAGCATACTAGTGTCCTGCCCAGTAGATCAGTCCTCAAGACCTAAAGCCCCCTGCTCTCAACTGCAACTCTGCCCAGCTGTCCACCACACCTTTCCAACCGCTTCAAGCTGTCCAGTTGTCCTCTGAAAAGACCCCATTCCTCCCCTTAAAGCCTACAGTAAGTCTTTTTCTTTCAGGAGTTGTGGCCCTTTTCAGCCACTATTACCACTGGGATCTAAACAACCCCTGATTGCAGGCCCCAGTTTATTAAGGTCTTAAATAAACTTTGGAGGGAACCACACCACCCCTGCTTGCAGGCCCCTCCTAAAAAATTCTAATATCTTTTATATTAATAAAAAGATATTAAAAATCACCCAAAAAACCCTTATTCCATAATGTTTTTTGCCTTGCACCTTGTGTAGCTAGAAGGATACTCGTCCTTGGCATCACAGAGTGTGACATTGAGACTGGCTCTCTTCCTCAAATGCATCATCAATCCAGTCGGGGTCATAACCATTTTGTTTAAAGCAATCTATACAAAAATCCACAATTAACAATATCAGTGTCCTGTTGAAGAAGTGTGCCAAAAAATGAGATAGAAAATGTGGTACAATAAACAGCATAATAGAAAATGGAAACAATAAAGAGAGAGATTAACTTTGGTCCATTTGTCAATTGAAATTCCTCAATAGGCAACTGTGGCTGGAAAATACTGGCAAGATTGGAATTGCTGATGAGAAAATTATATCCTATTGTGTTTTTACAAATGCTTGGACCGATTTGCATCAAGATATGTTAAAATCTGTCCAAAAAAAACAATATTTTATGTTTTTCAAAACCCATGATCTGGTCATTAATGATAACCATGGCTGATTCCTGATGCTGTGCGTGGCAGTAACCTGAAGAATAAACTGGGGCCGTGGCCTTAATCCCATAACCTTGCCATCCAAAAATTGTCAACAAGTCCAAGCATTTGTAAAAACACAATATGTATATGGCAACAAACTGGCCGATCGGACTGTGCACTCGGGGGAGCCGTCCACTCCCCGCCAATCTGGGTACAAATTATTTTCAGGGGGAAGGTAAAAAAAATAAATAATGGGGGGAAGCGGCAAGCTTTTGTGATGTCGCGGTACATACCGAATGCTTTTCAAACGCTTGTTGTTTCCTCGATCCATCATCCATCCAGTGGAAGAATTCCTACCGTTTAGATGGCTGCATCTTGACGGAGTTTGCAACCCTTGTTTGTTGTCAATCAATTTTTACTCGAAATCAGGGTTTAGGCCTTCCCTGTAGATTAACCAATTTGGGCAACAGGAAGTCCTCGAGTCTCTTCCCTAATTTCGAACCTTGAAAGTTCACCCATCGTTTATGTAGTCCAGTGGGACCGTAGCTATCAATTTTTCTCAATAGCTACCTGAGAATATGTCCATCTGAGATTACAACGGTCAGTTGACTACATGTTAGGCCTAATTCGCCATGACGACTAATTCGAGCCATTTCATGTTGTTAGATGGTACAACATCAGCGATTCGGCCAGAGTTGACTTGAAGCTCCAAAATTTTCATTAGTTGCAGGATCAGATTCCCAGCGTTGTTAAGGAGGTGAAATCCAGTTAGTGCGATCTCAATCGTACTTAAGCAGACGTTGTCCAAATTAGTAGCACAGAGGAATCCAATTAAAACATCGAGCGCGCAATTGAATGTGTGTCTGACCGACTACCGATGGAGGTGACCAAGAAGTATATACCATTATTTGATACAAGAGAAATTAACCACCATCTGCTCGTACGCCTGTTGGTAATCCTGGTGGAGCTCGCCGCTAGTGGAACATGGCACCCTATAAGAACCTGCAGAAAATCAACCTAGCAGTAATATCCAGTGTCTGAAAGTCACTCAGAAGTTCCATCATCATATTTTTATAAGTTATTATAGCTTATTTGTCTTCAATTGAGCTGTGCTCATTGTTCACCTTTACCAACTAGTATCCTTCCCTAATTGGCGCTCTTATTCAAGAAGTTAATCGCAAAGTTGATCTTTGATTTAAAACTTCATCTGAAATTTTCCTTGATAGTTAATCATCAACACGATCCCTTCAAAAAATTACTTTAGTTCACGATATATAATATGTCTAAGCTAACCAATTTAATCAGCTTTCTCTTGGTGGCTCTTAGCCTATCTTTTGCTGATATTGGCATCAATGGTGCTCCGTTGGATCAGCGTGATATTATAGTCACTCCAGGTCTTCATGAGCTAAAACCGTAAGTGTTGAGGTGTTCTTTTCAAAACGTTCCAGATGGGGTTTGAGCTAAAAGCTTGCAAATGCACGTCTCACTAATACAGGCTTCGCAGACGTGGGTCCTATAAAGCATTACTTGCGCGAAGCCCCCAGAAGGTTGCAACCGAATCTGAAAAGAAGGAGAAGAAAGAAGGAGCGAACGACGCGGGAAAGGAGGATGCCAGAACCATTAAGAACGCGGCCTCTGCTCTATTGAAAGCTACAAAGAACGTTGATAAAGACGTTCTAATAATTCAAGTAAGATATATTTCATTGTAATTACTCATTATTTTAAGCCAGGCGCCTTGAATGGGATAAAGCGAATTTTTTCTTGCTATGCGATCAAAATAAATAAATAATTGATTTCATGTTACACAGAATCCAAACTCTTCGGTAGACGCAATAGAAAAGGCGGCAGATGATGCATTGAAGAATGAAGATGCAGAGGACTTCCCGAGGGAGGCCGTAAGCAGCTTGGTTTTTCTTGAGTTAAAGGCGCAGACACTAAGAGAAGAAAATTTCATGACGTATGCTTTCTAGTTAGCTAGTGTGGCTAAGGACCCAGAAGCCGCACAAGCAGCACTTGCTATAGTCAGGGATAAAGGTCCGATTGTTGTGTGTGTGACAATCGTTTCTTTTTGACGTCGGTTCTCTGCTGCCCACACAGCCGCAACTCATTTTTCCTTTGAAAACAATTCTTCACTGCTAAAAAACTAAAAGCGGAGCTTTTAAGGAGATACGTAAGAACGCGGCAGACAAGGCAAAAGTCCAGGAAGAATTGGCAAAAATTACACTCGCCCGGTATGTCACTTGTATCCAATGACCCAATGTCTGAAGTGTGTTGTCTGACTGCTCATTTTATTCTCTCAGCCTCCAGATTGTTCCTGCAAACTTTGCTTTGATGGGTGATATCCCAGGTGGCAGAAGGCAACTTATTTCCAAGATCCCAATCGGCCCAAGCCAACAAGCTATCGGCAAGAATATAACAGATGCGACTCAAAAGAAAGCAGTAGAAGAGCAACAAAATAATTTAGCCAGTCAAACAAAAATTGTGGATGAGCAATTGGCAATCATTCAGAAAGAAGGCTCTAAACCCGAAGAAATTGAACAAGCTGCCAAAAAAGCATTGGTGCAGGTGAGGATTTTTTTTCAATCGTTTGATTTTATTCTTCATTCCTCAATTGATGAAACATTCATCACAACACGCGGTCACAGGAAGCAGGCGAGGAGTTCGCCAGAGAAGTTCTAGCGAGTGCTGCCACCGACGCTAAGGCTGCAATGGCGGCATTGGCAGAGGTCAGGCAAAATGGACCATCAAAAGTTGTGTAAGTAATCCTTTCATCTGCCCTAAATGAAGGAATTATAAATAGAGAAAGCTAGCACCCAAAATTTGATAAAAAGAAAACCACTCAAACGCTCTACATGAATTGTGTAGGCAAGGATTCAAGTTTATCGAGGCCAACGCAAAAGACCCAGCCGCTGTTAAAAAGGGGGCTGATTTGGTCGTCGAGGGTCGCAAACATGTTGTACCAGGTCAGATTAAATCTTCATCTCTCAGAGCTTGAATAGGAGCTTTGACTGAAATCCATCTCTTTCGTTTTAACCTCGTCCATTAGCCAACTTGAAGCTGATTGAACTATCTGGAGGGTCTGCCCCCGCGAACGCGGGCACTGGAGCAGCTGCTGCGATCCCAGCCTCTGCAGACGCAGGTAAGGACGCCAAAGTAGCTTTGACCGCGGCTCCAGCAATTGCAAATACTGGGGCGGCTACAACATAAATTAAGCAATAATCTCGACCTAAAAAATACTATGGCCTATTAACGCAAGCTCAATTCTAAATATTCTTGATGATATTTACTTTGCAAGGAATCAGCAGCCTGTTGTGAAATTATGGCTTGAGATATTACTTCACCTTCAACATTCTTGTAAAATATATACATTGATTGGCTGTAATATAAACTTAAATCCACCATATAGAATCAAAAATTAATTACAATGACCCTTAAAATAGATTTCAGCTCACTCCTATAGCGGAGACAACCTGCTACAGTAAAAAACACATAATCAAAAAGCAAAATGATAAATTTTATTCATATAATTATCACTTCCATTCAGGCTTCTTGCCAGCCAAGTTGGATGATTTGATCCCAGACCCTGTTTGCCTTGGATTGAACCTATATCTTTTGCTGTAGCCACAATCAAATAAGGGATGATAAAATTATGGAAACAAGGAGAAGAAGTAGGTGGCTGAAATAAACTATCAGTAGTGGCCGCTAACCAGCAGAAAAGGCTTTCATATCCCTCTTCCATCTTCTTTTATCAGGTAGCACTAACAAATTCACATTAGAAGATCCTAACAATTGCTGAAATTTCTATCTTCTACACTGGCGGGTTAATGGAGCAAGTGGTGCTGCTAACACTGAAAAAGTACCTCCTGTTATATTAGGAGTCCTGTTAGCAGTAGCACAGAATAAGTTACTAACATTTTATTGGTAATGTAGCTTTGCTCAACTAGACCAAATTACCAACCACTGGTATTTTAGCAACCCATAAGTGGAAGACTAATAACAAGAATTAGGGGCCTCCAGGAAAGTGAAAGGCTAAAAATGGAAAAACTGGAGAGAAAATTAAAGCCATAGATCCAGAAAAACTGCTTTAAAATCTCACTGACATATTTTGTTATTTCTGTAAAAAAATCACATTTAAATTTTTAAGATTAAGGGGATGGATCTTAAAATATGACCTGTTTTTAGCTATTATGGTTGTTTGGAAAAGCTTTATCTGCATTTTGGACGGGCATAACTGTATGTAATCTCCACTGGATTTATTTAAAATTCCCTCAGATTATTTGATCAAAGATTTTCCAAATAAAATAAATGAATACCAGATCTACTGGTAGATGGATCCCAAGAGCGGACCCATTTCAGCTGTTAGTGTTTTGGTGGGTTTTCAAATCTTTATATCATTTTTTGGGGATTGAGACAATTGAACTTTGACCAGATAGGATAGGAATTATTTTGGATGATTTGAGCCAAGTTTATACCAAAAATATGTGACAATAACAGATCAGCTATGAGCATATTTGGTTCAAAATATCTTTCATCCTTAGAGACAATGATTTTGTCCTAAACTTACCTCTAGGCCAACAACTATTACCCTAAAGACTTCAAATAAACAAAAGATGAACCTTACAATGGAAACTAATACTATTTAAAATATGTAATACCAAATAACCCAAAAAGGACAAAGCACATACCTTTTAATATGTGAAACATATAGGATAATAACCTTATCTATGGAAATATACACTGCCAGCATAATTGCCTAGGATGAAGTGATCCCAGTTAAACTGGGATGCCCTCAACCAATTTAAAGTTGGTTGAAATAAACTGATGAAATATAAATCCAAGGGACCCCCCTTGGTTTTATATTTCATTGGTTGAAGGTCAACCTACTTTAAACTGGTTGTTTGCATCCTAGTTTAACTGGGATGAACTCAACCTAGGCAATTATGCTGGCAGTGATAAGGATTATAATCTAGATACAAGACATAATCCATATATGATACTGTAACAAATAACAAAAAAGTACCAATGAATGGTTTCTGCGTTAAGACAATTGTTTATTTCCATATTAATAATGCCAAGCCTCTTGTTTAAATTCTAACCCTCAAAAACCATGTGCTAGACTGACTACAAAGAACATAGTCTATTGAGTAACTACATAATGCTAAAGCCCACATGGTAATTCAACATGGAGGTTGTCAGCCACCAAGATATTACATACAACATGTAACACTTGAAACTGCAAGCTGAAATAATTAATAATATTTAATTGTATTATTATTTATTTTATTTTATTTTATTTATTTTACTAGATTTTTTGATTATAATAGAAATTATACTTACCTGCTTCAACAACTGGTAGAATAGTGTAACAGTTAATAACAAGCTCAGAAATATCTTTTTGATCTCAAGGCTCTGTGTTCAAGCCACACTCATAACCACATGTGAAATTATATTATTAAAATTAGTCAAATTTTATCTATTTTTTATCAAAAACCAAAGGAAAATTAATTAAGGAAAATCCTTGGCAAATTAATTTTCAAACACGCAATAAATGGATAAAGAATCATTTATTGGTATAGTTTTTTCCTTGAAAATCCTGGAAAATTCCAGCATAACCCATAGTAATATATACTATAAGATTACATATGTATTTAATTACATAACTTATGTAGTATGTATTAATTACATAAGTACATGTGATTTTAAATTACTGATCACTCAGGGCAAGAGCTTTTTCAAGCTCTGTTCCTTAGAAAATTTATTCACAAGTAATACTTAGTGAAATAATTATTCAATGCTGAAATAATTATTTCCCACTAAGTAATTTATTGTGAAATAATTATTGGGTCATTCTACAAAGGAATGACACCATTTCTCACATCAGATCACAAACAGGCTGATCGTTTCCCCCTGGTGATCTTACCCTGATCACTGCTTCCAACAAGCATGTGAAATAATAATTATTTTATTATTTAAGAGGAGGTTTTCTTCACTAAATTGAAGATAACCTCCCCATCAATTTTAACACACAATAGATAACTTATTATAAGCTACAAAGGAGCTCACCTTCTCCTGTAAGTAAGGAGGACTGGTCTTTATCATTTATATACTATCTTATAGTTAAAATTCCTCAACAAATCCCCCCCCCAATAAATTAAATACTCTTTAATTTGATTGGAAGAACTGTGTATCAATCTGGTTAGCCCTTCTGAGTTATTACTCCATCAAAAGAAGTTTTGGCAGAAGGGTAATAACCTGTTATCTTGTGTTACTTAGTGTTTTTATAACACTTAAGTAATTATTGTTATAGTTATCTTCCTTATTACACTTTTTTAAGTGCAAGATATTTTTTTATTCCTTACTGTACACGCCACAATAAGTGGAGTAGAGTACAGCAAGTTGACAGAGGTTGAGCACATTAACATGGAGGTTGAAAATTACACATTTAATGGTACAGGCAATCAAGCCCCTGGCCAAGTAATATATAAAGATCAGTACTTTGTGTTGAAGGTGTAATCCCTGTAGAAGGGAATACAAGCAGCAATGGCATCAGCAGTGATGGGCAAGCTGCCACACCCGCTGAGCATTGTGTATCAGAAAGCAATAAAAGAAGTAATGCACCAGAGGACTGGTGCATTCCTGTAAAAAGAAGAAAAGTATAATTACTTTCTTTAAAGGAAAAGCCCTTGGAGCTTTCCCATTCAGAATGTCTGCTGTTTGGGTATTTGCTCCGCATTCATTTGTTAAAAATACCAGTTTCTTGTCTCCCATTTTTATCTCTCATTTTATTCCATCATCTCATCTTATCCACTCACTTACATACACACATTACAACTACACTTTATTCTTTATTCTTTATTCTATATTATAAATACATTACAAATAAATAAATACTTAACAATAATACCCCACCAACAACACTTTGAGCTGAAGGGAAAGAAGTCATACATAAACATACCCATTTACAACCTCTTTGGTTTTTGACCCAGATTTCTAAGCCATCACCAAGAATTACATTCTTAGTAATTCCTTAGTAAGCCCTTGAAGTAAATTCCTAGCTAGTAGCTTTTTTATCTGTAACCACTTCTTACATTATTATTCCACCAACAATTGCTGTCAGCCTACGTGATGCCAAGGCTAAGTCCTTCTAGCTACACGTGGTGCAAAGATAAGGCTAGAGAGTGGTAATTAAATTCTCTGGAGTAATAAAGAACAATTCTAATTCCCAAATAATGGTGGGAATTGTGACGTAAAAAGTAAAGAAAGATGGTAATTGTTATATTAAATAAATTTAATATAATAAGAAAACCAGAGGGGCCTGATAAATCAGGGGTGGTTTAGATCCCTCTAAGGTATCTTGCAAATAATGCAGAGGATTTAGGTACCTGGAACACTGGGGCCTGTTGATACAGGGGTGGTTTAAATCCCAGTAGAAGAATAGTGTGAAATCTCAAGAGAAAGGGGTATTCTACTTACTAGTAATAATCCCCTAAAGTCTTGAGTATTTCCAGGGTGTAAATAAGACAGTTGGAAGCGCTTAGAAATGGTAGTGGGAAAGCTAGCTGATAACTGTAGAATCTCTCAGGGAAAACAGGGCTAAAGAATAAATATTAAGGACCTTACCTAGCAATTTAACAAGAATATATCTATTGTAAAAGGTGGGTAATTTTCTAATGGGTATTGTAAAGCATGAGGAGCCTTCTTTGGGCGGTTGAAGAGCTCCTTAAATAGTCTTGAGATCCCTCTGGGGACCCTGTAGGTGTTAGTGGCCAACTTGTGGGCGCTTTGACCACATTTTGGCCTTCTTGGTGACACTACAGCATCAATTACTTTGATTATAAGTCACCAAGTTAATGCATAGTATTTTTATTATTATTTGTACTAATTACAGTATGTATTATATCAGTACTAGTTGGTATTTAATAGTATCTGTGGCTTATTGGGATCTTATAATAAGCCACAGTATTTTTATTTTGTACTGTGTTTAATATTACTGTGGTTCTTTATAGTATGTATAATAATATAAAATGATACAACTATTTATTTTAGTCCCCAGTAATCTTTAATACATATGTAACATATGTAATGTAGTTACTGGGGCGCTTTTTCACTGCCAGCATAATTGCCTAGGTTGAGTTCATCCCAGTTAAACTAGGATGCAAAAAACCCAATTTAAAGTAGGTTGACCTCAACCAATGAAATATAAAACCAAGGGGGGTCCCATGGATTTATATTTCATCAGTTGATTTCAACCAAGTTTAAATTGGTTGAGTGCATCCCAGTTTAACTGGGATGACTTCATCCTAGGCAATTATGCTGGCAGTGTTTGTTGCCTTGAGCATATATTTTATTGGTCCTGGTGTCCGCGTGCCACTCTGAGAGCCTGTAAGGGCTGTAAGGGGTGTAATGGTTGCGCAGGGGCTTGTAATCCAACTTTGGAGCCGGCTCTCAGTCATGCGGGTTGATTTCAAGGTATGCGGACTGCGGTACGTGGGTTTGGAGTGAGACATGGTGGATTTACACTATCTCCCCTAATTTACACAACACCTCATTTCCGTGACTGGAAATGGGGTTTAAGCATATTTGTATATATATATAAGCATACAATAATTTGAGTGCCTTTTATTTCTAAAGGTACTTACTAATTATCAAATGCTGATTTACATAGTCATGGAGTAAGAATTAGGGGTACCTATGAGTGAGGTACCCTAGGTTAATTTTAGTGTAGATTTAGAATATCAAATAATATCTTAACTTTTTTTATTTGATATACTATTTTTTTCTATGTAATTTTGTAACAAATGTTTTAAATTCCTGTGACAGGTTTCTCTGTCATAGTAGCAAGCTGACAATTGCCCTTAAACAAAGGAAGAAAATCTGTCCTCCTTTATTGGGTGACCAAACCCTCTTACTATTAAATAGCATCTTTGCTGGCCTATATTTAGATTGGAGGTTTTCCTTAGACAGCTTACTTGTTTTGTTCTAAAATTAGAGTCCAGAGTTACATGATACTCAGATTTTTCTGGCTTTATAATGCCATATCCTTGTGTCCTGCAGTCAAATAAGAGACCCAGGCTCACAATATCACCTATTTGAACAGTTTTGATGATTTTACATCTCCATTTTTTCAGCAATTCAATCCATAAAGTTTCCTAATATTGAATTTCTCCACACTCTTTGAGCCAAGAATTCTTTAAAATAAATATATACAAACCAGAGCTATGGAAAGATGTGTTTCAAAATATTATCAATTTTGGGAATTTAGGTTTTTGAATGGATTTATCTCCATTTGAAAAGGGATTAGCTTTGTTTTATTCTTGAAAAAATAGACTCTAAATCCCCCAGAATCTTTTTATCTTTTTTTGAAACAAAATACATGAATACGACGTCTGCAGGCATATGGGTGTTGTGGTGCTTTATACAGCACCACAGCTGGGGCATTGATAAATGCACGCCCATCGGCGCACGCCCACGCCCACGCACGCCCTTAAAAAAAAGGCGTGCAACCCGCACGCCTTTTTTTTATCGGCGTGCGGGCTGCACGCCCATCCTTGGGCGTGGGCACGCCTGTAGATGGGCGTGGGCACGCCTGTAGATGGGCGTGCAGTTCGCACGCCCATCTACAGGCGTGCCCACGCCCAAGGATAGGCGTGCAGCCCGCACGCCTGCCGGGGAGGACTGCAAGCCCCTCGACCGGGAGGGATCCCTCCCGGTCAAGGAGGGTATACAGCCTCCTCGACTGGAGGGATCCCTCCCGGTCGAGGAGGCTGTATACCCTCCTCGACCGGAGGGATTCCCTCCAGTCGAGGAGGTTGTACAACCTCCTCGACCGGGGGATCTCTCCGGCCGAGGAGGGTGTACAACCTCCTCGGCCGGAGGGAGTCCCTCCGGTCGAGGAGGCTGTATACCCTCCTCGACCGGGAGGGATCCCTCCAGTCAAGGAGGTTGTACAACCTCCTCGGCCGGAGGGATCCTTCCCGGTCGAGGAGGCTGTACAGCCTCCTCGACTGGAGGGATCCCTCCCGGTCGAGGAGGTTGTACAGCCTCCTCGACCGGGAGGGATCCCTCCGGTCGAGGAGGCTGTATACCCTCCTCGACCGGGAGGGATCCCTCCAGTCGAGGAGGCTGTACAGCCTCCTCAACCGGGAAGGATCCCTCCGGTCGAGGAGGCTGTATTCCTCGACCGGAGCTGATGTCATGCGTACATTCTTGTGTACGCATGACATCAGCATGTATATAGGTAGGGGCGTGCCCCTACCTTCATACATAGAATCGGCGTGCAAGCCCGCACGCCGATTCTATGTATATAGGTAGGGGCACGCCCCTGCCTATACACATAGAAAGGGCGTGCGGTTCGCACGCCCTTTTCTGAACGGGCAGGGCGTGCGACCGCACGCCTGAAGTGTTGCACGCCAATGGGCGTGCAGCCCGCACGCCGATAAAAAAAAGGCGTGCGGGCAACACGCCTTTTTTTTTATTGGCGTGCGATGGGCGTGGGCGTGCGCCCATTGGCGTGCGTTTATCAACGCCCCCACAGCTGCAAGCTGAGAATTACTGCACAGACAAATCTAAAAATGCATCTATATGCACTATAAAAACAAAGAATCATTGATATAAAAGGGAACTCAGGCAGTAGAAATTCCCCCTGGTAATTTTCATGTCACTTGTAGAAAAGTGATCATTTATGTTTCCTGGTGTATTTTACTACCCAATACATCAATATAAACCAGGAAAAAACAGTTACCCTGACTTGAATTGAATTACCAGAGAGAGTAAAAGGGGGTGGACCTTTGTCTTTCTGAATTTCACTTGATGTCAAGTGGCAAATCTTTTTGCATGGTGATAGGTATCTACAGGCTCAAGCAACAGACTAATCATAACATACCAAATTCAGGTGAAAGAAGAATTTCAATAATAAAATCATACCAATTCAAAAGCATGTAATATATTTCCAGAGTGGTTGGCATTGAGGTAACCCCCTCTATAGATAAGAGAATTGGAGAAATTTGAGAAAATAGGAAGAATATCAGAGAGGGGTAATTCAGGAAAGACTATCTATAGATCCACAGAGTTCAGGGCACGCAGGGTTCAAAGATGGTACATTGGTTGATGCACAGGGGTGGTGGAAGAGTTGATAGGTTGAAGGGGATATTGGAGATGTGAAATACCCTTTCATTCCAAGTAATAATATACTTTTAGCAACACAAGGTGTAAGGTTAAAAATAATGTGAAATCAATTCTTTGACCAGGAAAGTTCCATTTTCACTTGTATAAAATTGAAGCAGACAGGCACAGGGGCACCTTTGTATTTTCCTACTTCAATTGTAGAAGGGAAAATAGATTTTTCTTGGAAATTTTGGAGGTATGTAATCTTTTTAATGAATATTAGGTGGTACAAATATTTTAAAGCTTGGATTCTATATACAGGGTGTTTAAAGGGCCTCATAAATGAATCACTGGATAGATTAATTTGAAAAAAAAGAGGAATTCTTTGTCATGAAAACTCCAAAAGGAGGAAATTGAGCTTGATACCAAATTTGATGTCATTTATCAATTTTTTGTGTACAGGTGGTAAGTAATTCCTAGTGACTATTTATTTAGTTTTTGGTTCTCAAATCACATGGAGCCGCCTTGTAAGCCTGGGTCTCTAAAGCTAGATCAGGACACAGA
This sequence comes from Puccinia hordei, assembly GCA_007896445.1. Taxonomy (NCBI): domain Eukaryota; kingdom Fungi; phylum Basidiomycota; class Pucciniomycetes; order Pucciniales; family Pucciniaceae; genus Puccinia; species Puccinia hordei. The sequence goes on along the minus strand of RDRW01000164.1, from coordinate 62,035 downwards.
GATGGGGGAAAGAGTTGTGTTTCAAGGGATAAAACAACCACTTATAAGGATAAAAGAGAGAATGATAGGAAGAGATTTTTAGCTTTGTGCATGAATTTAAGAGTGCACTGAATGATAAAAAAGCTCAACCTGGGAAAGTGGGCTAAGCTGTACTAGAATCTTTGAGAAATGAAACAGTCTCTTCTCACAATGGAAAAATGGAAGGAATCTGAGAAGACAGATTCTAATCAGCCCAGTTTTCTATACTATGATCAAGCTGGATAGTAAAGGTTATTTAGAGGGAAACCTATGTGTTTGTTTTCAAGGAAAATCCACAGAGAAATTATATGATCCATAACTTAAGGATCTTAGAGAGAGTTGTGATGGATCTGGATTGACAATTGATTCTTGGCTGCTGATAAAGAGTAATGATGAACAAAGGGGAAAATGGTTTGGACAGACAAGAGCAACTGACAGATGAAAAGGTTCAAAAAGGGGACTTACTGAAGATACTTCAGGTACTGGGTGACAGAGGCCTTTGGTTGGGTAGAGTGGTGAGCTGTAACTTTGTGAATCCTTGATCTAGTGTTGTGGTTCTGGGTGGCTTGTGGTTGTGTATACTGCCTGCAATGGGGGATACACCAACTTCAAAAGATTTCAAGGTTTTCTTATGTAATATTACATGTAAATGCGTGTCAGACCATGTGATTCCAAGGAGTAATCCTTTTAGCTACATATAGTGCAAAAGATTGTAATTAAGAGTACAAACTCTGGGAAAAAATTCCTGAGGATAATTCCAACAAATTAGGGGGTATAAAATATGAGCAAACCCACAATTCAAACCAGTGAATTAGGTTTTTCCACAAAATTCCACTTTTGATAACTCTGAACCATTTTATATAAATATCCATGGTTTTTCAAAATGGTGGATTTTCAAAACCAGTTGATTAGATAATAGGGGTTATAAAATAGGGGGTATCAAATATGACCAAATCCACAATTATCTAATCAACGGGTTTCACCAAATCCACAATTATGAAACCAGTGGATAAAAATTCCAAATAATGCCATTATTTGCACTAGACGTGTCAAGTATCAACAACAAAAACACCAATATAATTACAAAAATCACAATCCTCCACATTTCAACCAATCACAACTCAGGATCCAAACTTGAAATATACAACCCCAATACAATCAATAATCCTCCACAATTCAGCCCCAAACAACAATAAATTGTTGCCAATACAACTCCACCCAATCACAAACCCAAACTTGTTCTTCAGTTTTCCTCAAAATTTGGTAAGTTTAGCCAATTATAAACTTGCTTGCAGAAAAAACATCAATCAATCATTCCCTGATCCCAGAGCGATGCCTATCAAAAAAACGAATAAATTCATCACCAGAAAAGGAAAAGTGATACCTAAGAAGTCAGCAAGCAGGAAGAAACCCATCAAGAAGCAAGCACAACATGTCTCTGACAATGATACAACCGGAAAAACTTCTTCTCACCTAAAGAAGGATGACTTCCTCATAATCATCGACTGGCTCAAAATCCAAAAGAATTATGATTTGTGCTTTGGAACTGGTAAGTCACCGGTGGTTGGAAGGCCAGCCAAAGGGAAGATTAACAGATTTGAGCTTATGGCAATCAATCTGACAAATCAATCCCCTTCACAAATCAATCTAATCCCCAGGCAGATGAAAGATTGTTTTAACAGCTACAAGGACAAGTACAAGAAAACATATACCCAATCCCTCTCCACTGGCTTTGGACTCACCAATGAAGACCGATCAGCAGGAGTTATTACCATTGATGAGAAGCTTGAAAAAATGTGTCCACATTTCCATGCTATGCATCAGCTGATGGGGAAGAAAACGTTTGTGACACCCTTGTACAAAGTTGATGCTCAAAACGGTGATGAGAGCTCTGACTCTTCTGGTCCCAAGGACAACAACTTGGACAAAAATGTTGAGAAAGATGACTCAGATAATGTATCTGTGGATTCCAATAACTCTAGGGCTCCAGTTGTAAGATTGATCAGTTGTTTCATCTTTCTTGATAATTGCTAATATATTCAATATTTTTTATACGTGATGACTCAGTCAGCAATCTTGGAACCTTTAGAAACTGGTGAGAATAGGTGTGAAGGAGGCAAGGACGGTGAATAGGTGTGTTTGAATTTCTTTTGATTACTTATGCAATTTTTTCTTCAAACAATCCACCTTGCCACTAAATCATTTGGGAAGGAGTTGGGCCATTGAGTGTTTGTGATAATCAATCAGAGGAAAATGAAGTGTTGTAAATTGTATATTGAAAAAGAAGGTGACAGTGGCTCCTGGCAATGATATTCATCCCCTCACTAAGGTGCCGTGACTGTTCTTGATCAAGAAGAAGAGCACATCACCAATGTACGTTACAGTTCTTACTTAATCTTTGACCAGTCACTGCAACATCAGATTGGATTGGGAATTGGATGTGGGGTGGGTCTTGAGTTTGGTTGGGTCCAGAGGCCAAAGATTGCTCCCCTCCTTCCTCCTCACTAATGTGCTGTGACTGTTCTTGATCAAGAGGAATAGCACACCACCAATGGAAGTTACAGTTCTCACTTGATCGTTGACCAGTCACTGGCACATCAGATTGGATTGGGGATTGGATGTGGGGTGGGTCTTGAGTTTGGTTGGGTCCAGAGGCCAAATATTGCTCCCCTCCTTCCTCCTCACTAATGTGCTGTGACTGTTCTTGATCAAGAGGAATAGCACACCACCAATGGACGTTACAGTTCTTACTTGATCTTTGAACAGTCAGCCGCACATCAGCTTGGATTGGGGAGGGGGTGGGAAAGCGTTCTTGTGGTTGCTTGGGTTCAGCGGCCAATGAATCCTGTTGTAGAAGGGGGACAAAATCAAGCTATTTAGGGATGAGCAACTTCCTCTTTCCTCAGTGCGCAACTGGGATGCCGTGTTGAGGCAGACAGTGATGGTTTGAGAAGACTGAAGCAGACTGAGGTGAGTCTAGGTCGAGCGATCAACAGGTTCAGAGGTCGTGGTGAGAGAGGGGATGTTAGGTTGATAGAGATCAGAGACAAGGAGGTCGGTGCTAATCAGTTTAAGACAAAACAGAGCATCATGAGAATCAAGCTGGATTTTTTTAGCAGAGGAGGTGAGATTAGCAAGGAGATGAGAGCAAAGAGAGGGTTGATGAGCGCGTAGGATGGTGTTGGCTAGGTCGAGTTTGGCGGGGAGATGGCCGGAACGAATTGACTTGACAAGTCACTGCTCTAGGATTTCCATCGGCCATCCAAATACCTCAGACGCCTTCAGAAGGCAAGCAGATGAGAACAAACCAAAGTATTTCCCAATTGCTCGTTCTTCAATCATCATCATCAATTGTCCCGACTGTTGGGCTAGATACAAATCGGTCTGATACAACGGCTGGTTGATCCATTCAAAAACTCATCAGTCTCTTCCCTAAACCCTCTTTTCCACTCTCTTCTTGATGATTGTCAATAGATTTGAACTGACCTGAGAAAGCTTTAAATACTCAAACACCTCGCAATACTTATTCTCCCTGAAAAAGTTAAAATCTGTCTCAATTGAGGTTCACTATCAAGCATCAATCTGAACTCAAGATTATCAATCAGATGGTCCTTCAACTGCTGACAATTGAAGTGAGCCAAGCCACAGAGGGTCGTATAGATCGCTATGTTGCTCGCCGTCGCCAGCTACAAATACCCACACACAAAAAATATTCAGATTGTCTTGGCTCCCTTTTTCATTGTTTTCAAAAATTTAATCTCCTTACCAGTTCTTCTCCCCTACTCTCTCCCACATCCAGTTTCCAATGTGCACTCATGTCCATCTTCATCATAGGAACTCGAACCGGCTGGCCTCGGCCGACGCGCAATCACGCTTGAGAGTTGTTGAACTAGTTGATAGGCCTCTGCTAATTCTTCACGACTAGGCTCAGGAACAACGAATTGGTTTGGGGACGGATCCTGTCTTGGGTAGATAGGAGGAGAAGACAGGGATGGGTTGAGATGGACGTCTTGACAGAGTCGCAGTCTGTCAAACTGTCTCTCTTGCAGATTGCTGATGAGTTTAGAGGTCTTGAGTAGGGTCGCGTTGATCTCTTGGCGCACTTTGCTCAGACTGGCTGGTGTGGTCAATGCCTTAGCTGCTGAGCTGGAGTGGAAGGGGCGACAGATGACAACGAGGTTCTCTGACGTTTTCTTCTGCGTGTAGCAGGCGCGCTAGATTTTTTCTTCTTGCACTGCCAGAATAATTGCCTAGGTTGAGTTCATCCCAGTTAAACTAGGATGCAAACAACCAATTTAAATTAGGTTGAACTCAACCAATGAAATATAAAACCAAGGGGGGTCCCTTGGATTTATATTTCATCAGTTTATTTCAACCAAGTTTAAATTGGTTGAGTGCATCCCAGTTTAACTGGGATGACTTCATCCTAGGCAATTATGCTGGCAGTGTTGAGGTTGTTTGAAGAAGTTGAAGAGTTTAGGTTTTTGACTGCTTGTTCATGGGGAGACGTGTTGGTGAGCACATCATGGTACCAGTGAGCTCGTCGAGACCAAAAACCAATCTTTTGTTTGCTTTGGAATTGGACTCTGGCTTGATCGAGTGTTTGTGTGCTGGTGGTAGAATCGTAGCAGGGAGCAAATGATGAATAAGCCGAATGGTACAATGATGAAACTAAAATAAAAACAATGGTAGGGTTTATTAGCATATGTACAAGATATTATATGTGAGATTATTCATGAGACCACACTCAACCACTTGGGCCAGCAAAGGGTGATGCTGAGAGCTTGGGTAGGCGCGTTTTATTGGACAGATGGCCGTGGACTGATGAAGATGAAGATGGTTGGTGAGGGGGCAGGATATTGGCCAGGGTGAGTTTTTTGGCTGGTTCCTGTTTGATTGGGACTGGATGGTGGATCTGGACGAGGTCGGTATCATTGAGCTGTAGGAACTGGTTGAGTTGTTGGTCATCTAGCTGCCAGGTTTTAGCGGTGAAGAGGTCAAATCCTGCAGGTTGGTTTGAAGGTCTTTGAAGTGATGAATGGGGGTAGCTGTAGTCCAGCTGGTTCACACTGCCAGCATAATTGCCTAGGATGAAGTCATCCCAGTTAAACTGGGATGCACTCAACCAATTTAAACTTGGTTGAAATCAACTGATGAAATATAAATCCAAGGGACCCCCCTTGGTTTTACATTTCATTGGTTGAGGTCAACCTACTTTAAATTGGTTTTTTCGCATCCTAGTTTAACTGGGATGAACTCAACCTAGGCAATTATGCTGGCAGTGTCATCGTTGCAAGGTAAGTACAGTCAGTTACCCGGGCCCATGGTCACGCTTGCTAAGAGACGTTTCAAAACAAACAAACCAGCCAGGCAATCTGGATTGTTGTTGCTATAGCTTTTTCGGCATTGAAAAAAGCTTGATGAAGATCCCGGTTGAAAGCTTCCATCAACGGATACTGTTTTTTTTGCAGCTGAGCTTTGATTAGATCCAACTTGAGTGCGGGCAAATCTTGTGCAATAGTTGTATTGGACAAAGCGCTTTGATGAGGTGTTGGATGGGAATAGCTACCGGCTGGAAGACGTTTGTTTTTGAGTCAAGTGATGATAAAGCTGGCAAGGGCTTGTGAATTTAGGTGTGATTTGCTTGTCTACTGATCATGCCGTTGTTGTTGTTGCTGCTGTTGTTGCTGTTGATGATGATGGATGGTAGAGATTCTTGACCATCTTGATTAACTGAGGATAGCCAAGACTGGGATGATGAGGATCTATACAGATTGGTTGATTGATTGAGGATGAAAAGACATATCCAAGAGGTGTGATGATTGCTTTGTTCAGGTGAGGTGTGATGAGGTGTAAAAATGACGGATTAGGAAGTGACGTATTTGGATGAAATACCAGGGTTTTTTTGATATTGGTGTTTTCAAAACCTGTTTTCTTTTTAGCTACTCTGTTTTGAAAACCCGTTGATTAGAAATTGTGGATTTGGCAATTTCTAATCAACGGGTTTTAATTGTGGATTTGGTCATATTTGATACCCCCTAATATGAACAAATCCACAATCAAAACCAGTGAATTAGTTTTTTTCACAAAATTTCACTTTTGAGAATTCTGAACCATTTTATATAGATATCAAACATTTTTAAAAATGGTGGATTTTCAAAACCAGTTGATTAGATAATGGTGGATTTGATCATATTTGATACCCCCTAATGATGGATTTGGGAATATTTGATACCACCTCATGGTGGATTTGGTCATGTTTGATACCCCTTATTATTTGTTTATTTATTATTATTCTAGTTGGGTTGTTTCTGAACTAGTAGAAAGCTGACACCTAGCATCTGCATTTCAGGGGCTTCTTCCACAACAGTACCTTCATCCTGTGATTTTGATATGATTTTGAATTTGCACACCCTCATCTTCATATAAGAAGGAATAATGAATAAATAAATAAACCTTAGCCTTTTTGCCTGAGTTGGATCCATGTTATTTCTGTACTCAGCCTTTCCAAGAGTTTCAATTTATTTTTAGAACATAAGGGTCTTGAAGAAGTTTTGCTGGCAAGCCATTGGCGCACCAACAACCATCATCAAATACATCAGGGATCTGCTTGGTCCTCCTGGAACATACCCTCCTTCAAATGTCTCCTTTGATATGAAATTCCTGGTTGGACGGCCACGGACCCCAGACCAGCCCTCCAACTGACGTCTCCCAAGTTAGGTCGCGTTTGGGAGCGCAATATGACGGGCGTAATATTGTATGCAAAGTTCATGCAATATGCCAATTATTACGCACCATAATAGATATCTTGCCGGTGTAATAATCAGCTGAGACAGGGTTGATTATGGCGCTATGTGGAGGCGGTTGCCAAACGGTCAAAGATAATAATAATAAAAAATCATGATATTACGCCTGTCATATTGCGCTCCCAAACGCGGCCTTAGATTTTGCACTCTGAGATGACTAAGCCACGGTTTGCGGAAGTTGATGTCGCTCATGCCAGTAACCTCTTGCTTTGTAGCTATGAATTATCGGGGTGGTTTTTTTGATCAAGCAGTCGCCTTAACCCACAAAATGAATTTATAGAATCCCGAAAATTATCGTGAATTCCAAAAGATGCCCTATTGACAGCTACGTCACAGCCAGCTTAGTGTCCCTCCTTCGGTAAGGTTACTACTGGCAACAGTTGATGCGTCTGAGTCTATGTTACTACTTCTGATGTAGCCTGTTGTAATCATGTAGCTGGATGAATCTGAACTTCTCTCTTGAATATTCATGGTCTGATATGATTGAATGCATGAAGGGGGTGCAGTCAATCGTGATGAAAATAATTAATGTATTGAGAAGTCTCAAAGAGTCGAGACCGAGCCAACCCTCGGTTCGAAGTGGTAGTTCTTCATAACACACAGGCAGAAGAATGTAAGGTCGTTAGCGACTTTCTCTTGAGTACCCGATTGATATGGTAACTGATTGTTGTCTAATTCTGGGAAACGGTGATTAGTGAACAAGGGAGGTTACACACCACACTTCTACTATTAATATTCCTGCATTTTTGCCCCATGACGGCGTGACACACTGACATTCCAGCTTGTCTACTTAAATACCTTTTTTCCTTGGACTCAAGTACCTTTTGCCCATTCTCCCGAGCTGCGCTCAACCTAAAAAACTGTCTTCTTTTTCGTATTTATAGCACTTATTTCTATAGCTCTTGAAATTGACCAGATCGAACATTTTACATACGAAATGCCGGGCATTAAATCTCTTATCGGATTATTGGGTGCCTTGACGGTAGTTTCTGATTTCACCGTTGATGCTAGCCCACTATATGTGCCCAATCAGATACCCGACCTTGCAAATTTAACCAAGGCTAAAAGAGATCTCTTGTGAGTCTAGCTAGTTTCATGACCACATTGAATAAAAATTCAACACAGAATACTAACAACACATTATGAGTTATTAGGCTTGCCAGAAGAAGAATCGAAAGAACGCGTCCCTCACTTGTTGCTCGAGCCCCGACAAACCGCAGACTAAACGCTCGAGGGCCTGGTCCCCACGGCAAAGGGGGTAAGGGAGGGGGAAAAGAAGAGGGAAAAGAAGAGGGAAAAGAAGAGGGAAAGGGTGGAGGTCTCTTAGGTCAGCTGTTAGGTCAAGGGGCTCGGGGCGCAGAGGGGGTTAGACCACCAGGACCTCCTGGCCTACTTGGGGGACTTTTGGGGGGTGGACCACCTCCTCCCCCACCTCCCGAGCTCGCAGGACTTGGTGGACGACCTCCTCTCCCACCTCCGGAGCTCGGTGAACGACCTCCTCTCCCACCTCCAGAACTAGGCGGAAAAGAGGCGGGGGTCCCACCTCCTATCCCTGAAGTAGGAAGCGGTAAATCAGGCGAAGCAGAAGCCAGACTCGGTACCTCGGTTCCTGCGCCGGGGGGTGAGGGTGAAAAAAAGAAAACCGAAAAAGAGACAGGTCGAAAGCAGAAAGGTGAAAAGCAGAAAGTTGAAAAGGGGAAAGACAACAAGCCGAATAATGCTGAAGAAGATATTCCTGAAGTTTCGAGTGGCCAGAAGTTGGCTGTAACTGGTGAAGAAGAAGCCAATGGGCGTGCCTTGGGCGGTAGAGCAGATGCAAAATTGAAAACAAAAGAAGTAAAAGCTGCCTCCCTTCAAGCTGAATCGGGCGCTCCTCCCGCTGCTCCAACCCTACCTCCACCTCCTCCCGAAGGTGAATTGGGACCGGAATTAGGGAAGGAAGGCAAGGCTGGAAAAGGGGAACGTGGCGGCAACCAACTTGTTCGAGAAGCTGCAATTACTTTAGCTCAAGCTAACAGACTTGTTGATAATAGCTTGCAAATCATGCAGGTAAATCGTATCTACCATTTATTGTTGATCCGAAATCGCCCAGCATTCCAATCCTTACAACTTTTTTTTATTTTCCTTTCGGTCTGCTGAACCTTTAGAGTTCTACCGCCAACGCTACGGATATAAAAAAAGCGGCCGAACAAGCCGTCAAGATTGGGAACGCCGAAGACTTTTTGAGAGAAGTAGTAAGTTTAAAATCATTTTCCTTGAATAAAATTCATATTCAAAAACTTATGATTTTTGTCCTTTATCTTTAACAGCTTGCTAGTGCATCACGAGATCCGGGATCTTCTCAAAAAGCTCTTGGGATCATAAGAGATAACGGACAAATTATAGCGTATGTAATTTTTCTCTCGATATGATGGCTCAGCCCGATATACGAGCGATCCTAGATATGATCTCTCAGAGACTGATTCATTCAACTTCACTTTTTTTATTTATTGACCATTGAACCTGTGACTTTCTATTTTTTAAAAAAAAAACTGAAGTAAGGGCTTTGAGGACATCGCTAAAAATGCGGAAGATAAGGCCAAAGTTAAAGAAGAACTGGAAAAAATGCAGGCTGCACGGTAAGTAAATCGCCACTAATAAATAGCTCCTAAATACATGATGCTCTTACGACCTCACTAATTAAATGTTGCAATCCGCTGCTTTGAATGATCCAGGAAGCAAGTTCTCCTGGCAAATAATGAGCTGGTCCAAGACGTCTCCCAAGGCCGCCAGGGAAATAATCTACTACGGCAGTTAAATTTGGTTGAAAAACCTAACGAAAAGGCAAATGAGAACAAAGTGAATGATGGTGCTCAAAAGAAAGCCATAGAGGAGGCCCAAAAAAATCTAGCCGCTCAGTCGAAGGCTGTCGATGAACAAATTGCAATCATTGGAAAGGAGGGAACTAATGCTGCGGCAATTGCAGCGGCTGCCCAGAAAGCCTTGGACCAAGTGAGCCTTTTTTTTGAAGAAAAAAAGAGAAAAAAAAGAAATGTATCTTTTGTTATGTTAACTTACTTCTGATCTCTTGAAAACCAATCTCCTATTTTAGGAATCAGCGCAGCACTTTAACAGAGAAGTTTTGGCCAGTGCGGCAAAGAATCCAGCGGAAGCAATGCAAGCCTTAGGGACTGTAAGAGATCATCAGTTGAACCAAGTTGTGTAGGTGAATTCCCCTGGAATCACACAAACGTTTAAAGGTTGATTGATTGTTTTTCCCCCAAATTTTCTTAGAGCTGGCCTTAGATCAATTTCTGAAAACAGCAAAAATCCTGAGGCCGTCAAAAGTGCAATCTCCGTTGTGAACCAAGGCCGTAAATTTGTTATCGCAGGTAAGCATCTCTGGGGATGATATTTTTTGACTATGAGACCTCCTTACTGATTTATACTAATAATTGATTTTATAAAACCACAAAACTCTTTTCAGCCAATGAGAAATTGATTGAATTATCAGGAGGGACTGCTGCGGCAGAAGGAGGAAATAAGGATAACAAAGTAGAAAATGAAAAAAATAAGAAATTAGGTGATCAAAAAGATAACCAAACAGGCAAACAAAACAAGGAGAATAAATTGGCCGACGTCAAGGATAAACAAGTATTATCACAGAAGGGAGTGGGAAATAAAGCTGAGCAGAAAGCTCAGGAACAAAACAAGAACAAAGAGGATAATGAGAAGAAAAAGAAGGAGGAGGAAGAGGCAAAAAAGAAGGAGGAAGAAGAGAAGAAGAAGAAGGAGGAAGAGGAACAGAAGAAGAAGCAGGAGGAGGGAGGACAGAAGATTGAAAACAAGAATGAAGCTGCTGCTATCAATGAGAAGCTGCAAGAACAACAGAAAGAACAGACTCTAAAGCAAGAGCAGGTCAAACCCCAGGACGGGACAGGAGGTGAAAAAAAGAAGGAGGAGGAAGAGGCAAAAAATAAGGAGGAAGAAGAGAAGAAGAAGAAGGAGGAAGAGGAACAGAAGAAGAAGCAGGAGGAGGGCGGACAGAAGATTGAAAACAAGAATGAAGCTGCTGTTATCAATGAGAAGCTGCAAGAACAACAGAAAGAACAGGCTATACAGCCAGAGCAGGTCAAAACCCAGGACGGAACAGGAGGTGAATTGGCATTAAAGCAAGAAAATGTAGTTGAGAAGTCCCCGCCAGTTCAAGGCGCAGACAACAACACCGTACAGGAAGAATTGGCGGTTGCGGCCGAGGCCACCCAAGTGCAAGTTTAACCTTTTTATTTTTCACCCCTTTTTCTATTCTTACACCACCAAGCAGTAAATTGGAAAATCCAGATTAAAAAAAACTGCTTCAATCTGGATGGGTGAACTTAATGTAAAAATCCAACTAAAATAGAGGCCAGGACATTTATACTTAGTCATCAACACCTCTTGATGAGATTTACTTATATACAACGATGACTACTTGTCTCCTCTTAATGAGGCTGATCCTTTTGTAATGTTTAATGGATTATGATCAAACATTTTGGCAATTATATTCTGTATTGGTTTTAGTATCCATTGTATTCTGCAAAGAAGATTCTACTAGACCCAAAACCGTTTTCTTAGTCATAATGATGCGTTTCTAGCCACGCAGCGTGCACTAGCTGGAATCTGATCAGTTGTACACGCGTTTCTTATTGGACCCTTGCCTGTCGAGGGATCAGAGTCGCCGCACGGAAAACAAAAAGATTAAAAAGATGGATTGATTTGTGGAATCTACAGACTGATTCACATAATCCATGTGTTGAATATGTATACAGACTTGCAGATTGAAACAAACAAAAAAAGAAAAATCGTCCTAGTTGTTAGAGTTTGATAATGTGAGGATGTCTCTCTACAACTAAATTTTGGGGAAAACAGAAAGCCCTAAGTAAAAAAAAGGAAAAAATAGTAAAAGATCTAAAGAGATATATATGTATATAGCTTCCACAGAAAATCAAGAGAACACAGAATAGAGAGATTGTCTATTTGAAAAACCCAGGTGAGAAAAGGGAAAGAAGGGGAAAAAGGACCGATTTATAAGTCCATACTGTTACAAACAAACATAATTTTCCACTCTCCAACAGCCTGTTTCCAGAAAAAACTACCCTGAGTGAAGTCTCGAGCGCCGAGATGGGTAAGAGGAGGTTGTTGGGAGTTTTGATGGGAGGGATGATTATCATGAATACCGATAGTATTTTCAGAAGTGGAAGAATCGAAGCTGTTTGGATTGCGATCGAGATGATGAATAGGCGTGTTATTAGAAGAAAGGTCTTTGAGAGTGTTTTGAGGGGAGGATCTTGAGAACCAAGCGGCAGAGCTACATAAGTAGCCAATTTTGGCACTATAATCGTACGAACTGTTGTCGTTCAATTCCTCTTCGTTCTCCTCGAATGGCTGATCGATTGACGAGATTGATAGTCTCGATTTGTTGACAGGCGGTCGAGGTGATGAAGGTAAACCGGGACCTCGTCGAGGGCCCAAGAGCCGTTCTGGAGGGATGGCTTCGTTGTGATTATTGCTACTTGTCGTGTTAACCGATGAAAATGATGAAGCCGAGGCTTGTCTGAATCGGCGACGATGAGCACTGCCAGCGGGAGTGAAGAACGACAAGTTTCCATTGGCACGATCCTTAACTTTTCCTGCTTCCCACGTCATCCTCAAATATTCCAGTGAGATAAAGCCTTCTTGAACTTCGATACTTGAAGCCGTAAAAGCCGTCAAACAACAGAACACTTCGTCACTTGATGGTCTATTACCAGCTCCGCCGTCAAGTTCCTTGTTCTCGTCGACTTTTGCCCATTTAGTTGGTGTAGGAATAATCTGCGCGTGTACCTTGACTGGTATTGCTCTCCAAGTGAATGTATGGAATGGCTTGAGTAAAAGAGGGAGTGGAAGTCCTCCCGCGAGCCCTGAATGTTGATCGACATTGGAGTTACCCTGTTCTCTGTGAGGTGATCGCGAACGGGACTCATATCCAAATGGGCAAATGACCGCATAGGTAAGGTATCCACGCGTCACCAAATAGATCGTTCGAAGGTGATGCTCTTCTTCGTGTGGTCCAGCGGTGTTCTGGGAATCAGGGATTTGACTTGGAACAGGAATTAATAGTTCTTCACATCCTGCCCAGCGCCGGTCACTTACCAACCGGTTGGATCGGCGATTTTCGACTTGAAAGCCATCATCACGTGCTTTCCCAAACCCATCTTTGGTACGTTTGTTGACCAAGACGGGTTCAATTGAGCCTGCTATCGAAGAGGTGTTGCGGCCAAACGGCTTGAAGTTATTATGGACTCGTTCCAACTGACCAAGGCCACTAAAACTACCAGTAGTTGACCGTAGCGCTGTTGTCGTATAAGAGGATATGCTAGTCGTCGTTTGGCTTGCCGCGACGGTACCCTGTAAATCTAACTCTCGAACGCTCAGGTCACTCAACGAGATTACGACTGCATACTCCTTCATTGTCAGCAGCACCGCGAGTTCACCATATCCAAGGCGAGGGTTAAGCGTTCTTCGGCTGAGTGTGGAGGAACGTGAATGAGAAGGGGCTCTATTGCTGTTGTTGGACCTGGAAAACTCAGACAGGACTAAATGCGCAGTCTTTGCCGTGAAAGGGGCCGACATCTCAGCACATAAACTTAACCAATCCAATAATCGAAAACGTCAGCAGGTGCAGTATTTCAACAGCTTGACTTGGATGTATGTGAAAGAGATGTAGACCTACTGCCACGTTCGTTGAGGGGTAGGCTGAGACTCCATTACGAATATCATTTGTTTAGTCGCGATGATCAAATACCACCATCCATCATTAAACGTATGGACATTGGACTCATCGTCTCCGTCATCAGTACGTGAGCGTGATCTTGATCTTAATCCCACTGGAAGGGAGTCTTTAATTTGGTCTAGTTGATCGTTAATGGGGTTAAATCCTGGAACGGGTGAGTTGGAAAGTTTAATGAATAATATCGGTCCATTAGCTTGAATTCGAGGTAGATTTAACGATATGGTTTGCTTTGCCCATTGGAGAGGCAGGTCGAGATGAGATTGATTTGATAACTTCTGGCTTGCGGAAGAGGGAGGCAACGTATTTGGAATCCGATGGCTTGTAGGAAGCTTGTGACCATGAGAGTCCCTCGATTGGTGTCGGGTGGGTGCACTGGTAGTATGAGAAGGAAATGTATTGGAAAGACTGTCGGATAAGTTACTGATGGAACCCTCGGCTTTGTGCTTTCCCTTCTCAAACATGGACATCAATCCAGCTAAAGCAGAAGTCCCAGCAATTAAAGCTGAATTTCTCTTTGTGATTGATAATCGATCTGCTAGATCTAAGCATTCAGAGCTCTGGGATGATGTTGGTGAGGTAAACACAAGCATTAAAAGTTGATCATCCAATCGGATAAGTGGTCTGAAACGCCGAGAAAATATGAAAAAACTGTAATCAACCAACTTCACTAAACGCACGAAACTTGACAAGATTGATCATCGATTGGAGCGGCCACATCTTGACTGATTTCGTGATCCCATCCATGCCAGCGCTCATGGTCGATTCATTTGAAGACGATGTCAGTGCAATAACGATTCCAGGTAGAGAGGTATTTGAAGCATGGGGTGTATCTTCGATTGCAATCTCGAGTTGATGTACACCTAAGCCTTGCCATACTTGATATATTTTACTATCGGTTGGTGATACTAGGTCCTTCTTCACGGTCGAAGAAAGAGATGGCATCAGATCACAAACATAAAGACCATCAATAGTCCCAACCAGTAAGAATCGTTCGACAGGTGGGTCGTTAGTAGAGGTATAATTCCTGTGTCTATTAAGTGGTAAGGGAATTGCACATAACGGTTGTGAGGGAAATTGAGGAAGAAAACGGGATCCAATTTGATGGATGGAGGTGGATGGAGTGAGGTTGACAGCTCCTGGTCCAGGTTCCAAGTTGGGTTTATGGGCCGATGTCGAGCCGTCAAATTTACCCTTCTGGTGCCTTAAAAAGGCATCTTTATGGTTTTGTGAAGCGGATTTGAAGGCTGCATTTTCATCCCTAGCAGAAATAATGGATGAATTTCGATCAAGACGAGTGGAGGGTGGTTGATAGTTAGGGGTTGGATCTGATCGAGGCAAGTCCCAATTAGTACCGAATGGACGTCCGTTTAGTTTTGCCTGTTGGCGATCAATCGTTCGTTCCTCAACTCGCTCTCGAGCACGTTTTTCGATCCATCCTCGCCACCTTCCAAATCGATGTCCCTCTTGATCTTTGAGTTCACCATAGGTTGGCAATCTATCCGGAGAGTTAGCATTACTGCCGTCAAATTCATGGAGGGGAGGTGGTTGTTGCGGCGAGCCGAGTGGGTTTGATGAGCTTTGGTTGTTATCTATTTGCGGAGAGCTAAACACCCTTGGTGGGCTTGGGTGGTTATTGTCTATCGGGTTAGGATTGCTCCCATCGTGGAGTGATAGAAGTGACGTATGGCGATCGATTTCATAACATGTTGCGGATGAGGTGTGAGGATGAGGAGTTTCGCAATCTTCTCCGGCAGTTTGATGATGTCCTGAAGATCCAAAGCCAGATTACAAAATTAGTCGTCATCAAGTTTTGAAATGGATACAAGAGAAGAAGATTGCCCGGACCCGAGTTAGGATAAACGAAATTTGAGTTCATGGTCACGTGTCCTTTGTAAATGTTGTTCCTATTAAACCTTCCTCGCCGCTTTAATCGCTGTTAGAAGGGTTTTGAGTATTGTATCCAGCGTTTGGTCTTAAGAGGAGGAGAGGGGAGATCAAAAGGTGCAGAAGTTAGCATGGACAGGTCCCTGATATGATCAAAGGTACATAATGCATAGATGATAGAAGCATGGACGTTCAATCGAGTAAGTACCCACCACTTCTTGGTATGCCGTGTGTTATAGTTGCATCATGAATACTTTTGTGGTACGTACTTATGTGTTCATTTAAGATTATCGTTTGGGAAGACTCGCTGAGAATTTGATTGATGATGACCAGGCCTGTACGAAATTGTTATGAGTTGCCAAGGGATGATGAATGATTATGGTGATGGTGATAGGAGCGGATGAAGCCGAAGTCCATTGCACAGCTTACATAAGCAGTGCCAAGAGAATCTGGCTGCGGCTCTCAACGCAGCAGTCATCACACATACATATGAAATTGGATTGCTTCTACTATCTATTTTTGTGTCGAGAACCTTGAATCGGGATCCCCATTCCCAACCCAACGGGCATTACCTTCGATCATCTGAGTCTTATATCTGGCGTACAATTTTTCAAACCCTCGTGAGTACCGGAAGTTGGTAGCAGGAGCATTAAACTGAACATTCAAACTAATGCTTTCTGACGGTACACAGTACAGTGCCTTGACAAAAGTTTTTGTTGCGGTTTTTTTTTTTTAAAAAAAATGAAAAATTTAATCCTCATAAGAAATTTCTTACACAGGGTCCTTAGGGACTGATAAGTATGAATATGAAACATTTGAAACTACAAAACAACACACAAAAAAAAACAGGATTCTTTGGCTACTTTTTTTACATTTTTTAATAATGTTCTTGAGTGAAACAGGAAAGTGCTATGGGGAGTGTTGAGAGTGGGGAAGAGTGATTATAAGAGAAAAAGTTAAAAAAATGTTTTTGTTTTTGTTTATTTTTATTTTTATTTTTATTTTTATTTTTATTTTTTATTTTTATTTTTATTTTTATTTTTATTTTTATTTTTATTTTTATTTTTATTTTTATTTTATTTTTATTTTTATTTTTATTTTTATTTTTATTTTTTTTTATTATCTTTTATTTTTTATTTTTTTGTTTTATTTATTTTTTGTGTGAAAAATTACCATCTAGTTGGCA
Organism: Puccinia hordei; assembly: GCA_007896445.1. Lineage (NCBI taxonomy): Eukaryota > Fungi > Basidiomycota > Pucciniomycetes > Pucciniales > Pucciniaceae > Puccinia > Puccinia hordei. The sequence continues at coordinate 45,351 of RDRW01000164.1, read as the reverse complement.
CTCCTTTGGCATAAATTACAGCTGCAACTCTGTGGGTCATTGATTCTATCAGATGATCCAAGGTTGAGGCTTCCTCCCAGGCTTGCTTGAGGGCCTTGTGCATTTCTGGAATGGTTCGGGGCTGATAGAGTTCCTGGACATTGCTCTTGAGGAGGAACCAAAAATTCTCAATTGGGTTCAGATTGGGTGATTGAGCCAGCCAAACAAGTTTTTCAATCAAGTTCTCAGCTAGATAAGAGCGGCTTGATTTTGCTGTGTGGATTGGGGCATTGTCCTCCATCAATGACAATTGATGGAGGGGATTGGCTTTGTTGAGGAATGGCAGAAGAGTCTTTTTGTAGATATTTTCAATGAAGTTGGTTGATTTTCTTTGACCAGGTGGAACAACAATGAGAGGGCCTTGTACATTGCTGTAAAAGGAACCCCAGACCATTGTTGAAACTTGCCCACTTTTGAAGGTTGGAGCAAGATTCTTTGCATTGTATTTGTCTTGGCTCCACGCCAGACTTTCAATTGTTGACTGATTTTACCAATTTCAAATGAGGACTTGTCCGTCCAGAGAACTTTTTGCCAGTCTTCAGTGGTCCAGTTTACATGGTCCTTTGCAAATTGGAGTTGTTGTTCCCAGTGTAGATCATTCAGAAATGGTGTTTTGACTGCAACCCAGTTATTGAATCTGAGGTCATGAGCTTGGCAACAAGTAGTGTGAGTAGAAATGGTTGTGGGGAGCTGATCCTTAGCTTCAGCAATCTTCATTCAAGGATTTTCCTGAAGTATTTATTTGAGGTGACACAGATCCCTCCTGTTGGTTTTGTGAGGCCGCCAAGATCTTGCTGCGGTGCCAATGGTGCCTTGGTTTGCCTCTTGGGCTACAATCAATGAAAAGGTCAATCTTGAAATTCCAAGCCTATGTGAAATTGATGTCTTGGTCATCCCTGTGGCCGCAATTCCAACAATATTGGCTTTTCTTGTGGTTGAGTTATGATGCCTAGTCATCTAAAAAACAAATAAAACAAAACATTTATATCAAATCTGGGATGAAAAGGATATATTAGGCAAAACTTACTTTCTAATCTCCTTGATTGATGGCCAACAAAGTTTGTTGTAAATTTGAAGGAAGAAATTTGGGATGGTCAGTCTCACCATTGGGGTTTCACTGACATTTCACACAAAAAAACAAAAGGAAAAGAAAAAAAGAAAAAAAAAACCCTGCAACAAAACATTTTGTCTAGGCACGTCTGTACCTGCAGGATAGCTGAGAACCCAGTGCCAGATGAAAGGGATCCATATATACCCTCATCCTTTCCCCAAATAAAATGACACACGCAGTTGTCAACATCTCTTTACCTACCTGCAGGATATTACCATGAACCCCAAATTGGAGGTTGACTTGAGACCACAAAGGTCTCAGTGTGGATCTGAACGCATTTTCACCAAACACACCCACTTTATCAAATAAAATCCAGTGCTCCCGGAAGTCACTATGGAAACATAATTCTGAAATTTTGCTGATAAGCTAGGATGTATGGGCATTTGTCCTTTCATTTGCTTGCTAGCCCTTCTCTCTTCAGCTGAAATTGGGGATTTTATGACTCAAAAGTGCAAGAAATTCACAAGTTTGACAAGCAACTGGCAAGGGTGTCTCTGCCTCTGGTTAATTTTTTGACCTAGATCTTGACCATTTCTGGAAAGCTCTAATCACCAGGTCCCTCAGATTTTTAAAACCTTTTAAAACCTCACATCTGCTTGCCTATGGATCCAACTTGCTTATGGTCTGCGTTACCCCAAGGATTCCTCAAATGTTTCTTCCAACATTTTGCATGATGCAATGCTTTCTAAAATTCAGCGGCACATCCCCGCAGTCAGCACAGACAATGCCAACTCTCAAGCATTATAACATACAGCATGTCTAGCATCCAACATACAATATGCTTATATATTGTATTTCCTTTCCTCTAAAAGACTCCTCCCTGTGATTCTGGTGAATCTTTGCTTTCCTCACTCTCTTATTATTTTTTCACCAAAATCACAGGTGAGCTACTGAATGTCATTCTTATCAACACTTTTATTTTCTTTGTTCCTTTTTATTTATCTTTCGTCATATTCTGACTTCAAGAAATATACTCTCTTATTATTTTCTTACCAAAATCACAGCATAAGCTGTTACATCAAGAAATCACACCATATAAGTTATAAATGGTCTACCAAAATTGCTCAGAAAGTTTTCCTGTCAAATTACTTGAGTCCCAATACCCTTCTGGGCCTGTATTCAAAAACCTGCAAGATTGTTGCAAAAAAAATGAAGCTCACCATAAGGCTACTTATACCACAATCATTGGCCCCACAATGAGTGGAAAAACATGTCTGCTTGTGGAGATAGGGAAGAGAGTACCTGTTGTATACATATTTCTCCAAGAAAGTGCCTCAAACGGTGTCAGCTCCGGTCTCTTATGTGGCTTGGAGTGGAATGGATCTACAGTTGGGTTAAACCTCAACTATGTAATGGCTAGGGCCAGTGAAAATAAGCCCCTTTGATGCTTGTGAGCGGAGGGACTAGCTCCCTTATGTAATAAAGGGATGCAGTTTAGATAACCAGTACTGGTGCTTTGGCACTCCTTTCCTTTTTTAAGGAGGAGTGGAATTCTCAAGGTGCTTTGGAGAGAAAGGCCTCAACATCTAGGAATAATTGTAAGGGGTTTATGGGAGAGAAGAAAGATGGGAGAGAAAATCTGGATTATATTAAAAATCCCACTCACTAAGAATGTATTAAGGCAGATGGTGTTGTATGGTGAAAACTCTGGGGGGAAAGTCTTTCCAGAGGGAAAATAACTTCCCCTGAAATATTAGAAAAAATAATAACCCCAAGGTAAAACTCAAGGAGTTCATCTTCCTTGGGGTCAATTTAAGAAGATAGTCTCCTTATAAGGGGAGATGTACGCCCTTGGCATGCATTTATCACCCCGGGAGGACAGGTGTGAGCCCTGGATCTCTTGCGTGACAAAAAAACAGTTATATCTCAATTATAGAGTAATGCAACTAGAAGTAAAAAAGAAGAAAAGAAAAAAAAACCTTTTTTCTTTTTTATTTGATTTTATTCTAATTTTCATGATTACTATAAACTTCAAAGACAAATCTCTACCCAGAAATGTGGTTTAGTTTGTGTCTTCTGAGATACAAAATATCTGCCTTGCATACTAAGGTAAAAAGTGGAGGGAGGCAATCCAAATTGGTTGAAAGTAGTTTGACAAGTAGTTGACTGGTTGGTTTCTGCTAAACATGATGCAAAAAATTATGAGAATTTTCTTTTTCCTTTTTTCTTCTGATTAAAAATAATATTTTGCATAAGTAATCATGTTATAGAAACAATTAGTTTCAAAAACAAATTAAAGTGAGTCAATCCAAAACAACTTCTTTAGCAGATAATTATTGAGCTTAGTATTGAAGGGCAATTGAACTGGATATTTCAGGCAGATTGTTGATTGGAGCAGGTGGAGGAGAATGTGCAGAAGCCCCGGTCCTTGGAGTAATTAGAAATGAAATTGAATGGTGCAAGGCAAGGATGTTTCAGCTTGCTACTATGTCAGAGAAGATGTGACAAGTCCTAATAATAGAACAGATAATACAGATTGTTGCATGTAGAGAGGTAGTATTACATTGATAATAAAGAAGTAATAAGATCCTTGAATAAAATTGTGACATTATTACAAAATATACTTGTGAAAGAGACATTAGTAATTTTTCACACTACAAAGCAATAAAAAGCAAATAAAAAAACAAAACAATATGTAAAATACAAAAAAACAAGACCAAACATTGTTTCATATTCTGATTCTACATGTAAATTAACCTAGGGTACCACAGCCAAGGTGTCAGCTATGTGTATGAAAAACAGGCTTAATTTCTATAAAAAAAGCCAGGTACTATCACTGTTCTGAAAGGTTATCTGAATAATAATTACTATTATTCTTGCTATAGTGTCCAAAATATGCACAGAAGATAACCTAAACTCCTTATAATGGTCTTATTTTCTTTACAAATTAGTCAATCAGCAGAATACTGAAAGCTAACTGTATAGGTTTGGCTATCTTTCTGTCTTTTTGAGATATAAGTAACAATATGAATTGTTACTAAGCAGCTGGCAAGCACTTGAGCTGATTGGCTACTGTCAGGGTCTAAGATGGGGAGTTTATGAGGTAACTTGATAAATATTCCAGTAAATAAGGTGGGTTGGATAATAAGAGGGTAACACTACTCTACAAGTAGGAGGAGAATATTCAGGGTACTTACTACTGTGGTACTGGGTGAATATTGTGAGGGTCCAATCCTAGGCCAGAAAATGGCCTCCTTTTATATTCTAGATATCCTCAGGGGAAGGGTCTAGAATGTTGTTGTATATTCTGCTCTAATGAATTATAATTGAAATGCACTATGATGCAATGGGAATTGTATTGAATTGAGCACAGTATTTTCTATGTCCTCATGACCTCATGACATGTATGTATAACCAATCACATTATGGGCCAATTCATTTATTAGATAATACTGGGAACTTACCACACACTTAGGTAATTTCTTTCTTATTAGCATAATTTTAATATTCTTACATTTATGAAAATTAGGTTATTTTCTCTCAGCTTTTATGAAAATATTTTTTTTAATCCAAATTTTATACTTGTTATTCCTTCTTATTACTAAGTATCTTTAATATATGATAAAGTACTAGAAGGAGTAGGAATTGAGTGGTTGTTTGGGTGAGCTACCCCACTTAATTGTACATTCTGACTTGAGTAATCTAATAATATTTTATGATATGTTATCATTCATAATAATAATATTGTATTTTTATTATATCTTACAGTTAAGTCAGTTCTTAGGATACTCTGGAGTATCTCTAGGTTTGACCCAAGGTACCCTGGTAACTTTACTCCTGCTTACAGTAAATCTGCTTACAAAAAAGAACCACTACTTTAGGTAAAGATCACATATGTAGAAAGCATGTAAACAATGTATGACAAACAGAATTAAATAATACATAAGTAAAATTATGTAAAACACCCAAAAGGATTATATGGTGTATCAAGTGCGTCTGGGCACTGGCCCAAGTTATGCCAAAAATAGCCCAAGCGCGCATGGCACACCCAAAAGTGTTCTTGGCACATTTTAAACATAACTTGGCACACCCTAAACCTCACTTGGCACTTGGCCAACCTTCACTTGTCACAGTCCCAAGTTTGGGTGGGTCCAAGCCAAGTTGGGCTTGGCACACACCCAAGCTGGAGTGCCACGCCCGCCAAATTGGGGGCAGTGGCACAACTCATTAAAATTAGGGGGGTATCATTCTAAAGTTTCATTTACATAACTAAATTTCAATACAAATGATTTTATTATTATTGTTTTTTTGGTTGTTTTATGTTTTTTTTTTTCAATTTTTTTCAATTTTTCTGATTTTTTTCAATTTTTCTGATTTGTTTCAATGTTTTTTTCAATGAAGCCAAAAGAAAACAAACTACTAAAAAAAGCAATTCATTTTGTGGGTGCAAGATAACTTTACCATTTATTTCGTGGAAATCAGAGCAGGCCCAATAGCTGAGTCGTTGACAGTGAGAAAAGAAATAACCCAATGCAATTTTTGGGCTCTTTGAATTGGATGTAGGTCTTGATGGTGTGGAATCTGTATTAGATTAGATTTAAGAAGGGAGAATAAGGGGGAAGAAACCCAAGATTGATTAATTTTGAAGTTTCAAGGGAACTCTTTGTCTCATCAAATTGCTGGCCTTTTTGAATTGGTGCATTATCCATGATGATTATTGAATTGCGGGGCATTCTGGCACCAAGGCTTCCAAGGAAGAGGCAGAATTCATCTGCGCCTACCCCTTTGGGCTTAGTGCCATTGGCATTGAGGATCTCATGATATTTGAAGCCCTCCGTCAATAGGGCACCAATCAGCGTGATCTGCTTGATCTTGGGCACAAGACTCAAGACCGCAGGCTGGCCTTCAATAACAACAATAAATAAAAAATAAAAAATAAAAAACATCAACTAAACGTGAAAAAAACAAGAAAAAAGAAAAGATAAACAAGGCCTTACCCAAAGGGGAATAACCAAAAGCTTTTCCAGAGTGAAATTCAAAGCCTGATTCATCAAAAAAAACTAACTTGTGCCCCAGGTCCAGTCCACAACAGTGGAAAAAGCTTGCTTGCTGTTTGATTAAATACGTCTTATTCAACACAGCAGGGATGTTGGTAACCTGTGTACACAAGATATCCATATTTTGGATCAGGTTGCTGATTGCTTGGGTTGAAACCTTTATTCCAAAGCAATCCTCAAGGAATTTCTCCAATTCAGGAAGTGTCGTAGTTGATTTTTGGTACAATTCAATTAAAAACTCAGTATTCATGTTGCCAGTGAGCTTGCTAGGGTGCTTCTTATTAATCTTGATGGAGCTGGGATCTTCATTTATGATCCTTTGAATCTTTTGCCTTGATACCTTGAAGGTTTCCATGGCCTTGGTGATCTTCATTCCCTTCAAAACAATGTTCTCCTTGATAAGCTTGCGTACTTCTGGCTTGATAATTGTGTTTGGCTTGCGGTCCTTGTGTGTGAGTCTATTTTTCTTGGAAGTACAATTGTGATTGATTGACAATTTGGCCTTTGGATTTCTTCTTTTTGAGTGGGTTTTGTCTTCAGGGTACGTAGCTCTTCCAGCAGTTCTCAAGACTGGTCCTTTTTGGCTTGGATTTCAAGAGCCACCAAGTCCATCACGGCAGGCTCAATTTTCGAGGTGATTTTGGGCATCTGTATTTTCAAAAGCATAAAAAAAAGAGAGAGAAAGAGAAGAAATTTGAGCAGATGATTACATATGAAAAGATGAAGAGAAATGAAAATCATACATAAATATGAAAACTTACTTGATTGGTTTTGTTTTTTACAGCAGTTGAGGGGTTAATCAAGAGGTTGCGGGATTGGCCAAGAGCTTGGCTCCAACCCAGCGGAACTTGGCTGTGAGCAAAGATCCGCGGACCCCACAGCCTGTCCAGACAAGCTCCCTGGGTACAGTCTCAACTCCACTGGGCACGCACCCAAGCCTGGGTGGTGCAGTGCCCAGCGGGACTTGGGCCAGTGCCCAGACGCACTTGATAAACCACACGTTGTGGAACTACTCAAGGGACAGAATAGAGCTTGGAAGGGAAATGGATGACTACACTAGTATTAATGTAAGTTATACCAAGGGTTCTGGGGTAAAGCTGCCTTCCTGACTAATGCTATGGGGATGAGTGTAACACTAAGAATAAAATAAAGGTGTGGCTAATTTCTATCTATTCTTAGATGACTAGTACTGATGAGCTTTGCTACTACACCTATAAGGTGGGAGGAATGGAAGAGGAGTGTGAGTGGTAGAAAGTATATAGTATAAAGTATAATGTGGGGCAGGGTTGGCAACTATGGAGTCAAAAAGTGGGTCAAGCAAGACAGGGGACAGTCTTCTTATATTGAGGTTCAAGCTGGTATTTATATTTATATATTTCTCAGAGTGATGGTAACTCTACTAAGTTATGTATACTAAGTATATGGGATCTGTAATGTCGGTATATGTAGAGGGTAATTTAGTAAGTCAGGGGGTCCATAAGGGAACAAGAGGGAGGAACAGGTGTCCTTATATATCTGAGAGTGAAGATGAGCCATCAGGCTAGAGAAAGGAAAATATGACAGATGAAGTAGAATAGACAGTGACACATATGAAATGGTCATGACAGTAACAGATGAGTAGAGTTTATGTATATGATGTAAGATGTTATGTAATATATAATGTGTAATATGTATTATGTATCTTGGTTGTGAAATATATCTACTTATAATATGTACTATATTGTATTCTATACCTTGCTTTATACTATAACTTGCTGTATTATTCTGAGTTTGCCTGTAACTCTTGAATTATGAGGAATTTGGGGGTAGTTGTAGTGAGTGACTAGGGTTAAAATGGGATGTAGAACCTGATTATGGAATAATAATAGTGAATATATGTATGGTTTAGGATTTATAAGTGATTAATTAGCTATTGAAAATATGGTAATGAAGTGGAATGGATCACCACAACGTAAAACATCCTTAAGACATATTTGACATTTTTGGCACAATTGGGAAGGCAAATTGCCACAGAAGATCATGACATGTGGTGCACATGGTGACATCTTCAGTTTGAAAATTTAGAGGGCACATTTAAACCATGTTACATGACAGTTGTCAGCCTCCCTGATGCCAAGGACAAGTCCTTCTAGCTACAGGTGGTGCAAGAATATATGGAAAGAGTATATTAACTCTGGGTAAGGTACAATGTTACAATTCCCAGAAGATATGGGGGAATTGTGACGTAAAAATTGAGAGAAAAATAGGTTAATAATTATATTAAATAAATTTAATATAATTAAAAACCAGAGGGGCCTGATAAATCAGGGGTGGTTTAGATCCCTCTAAGGTATCTTACAAATAAATTGCAGAGGATTTAGGTACCTGGAACACTGGGGCCTGTTGGAACAGGGGTGGTTTAATCCCAGGAAAGGAAAGTGGGGAATATCTTCAAGAAAAGGGTTATTACTTACTAGTAATAAACCTTGAGGGATCTTGGGGATATTCTGGGTGACACTGGAAAGTTTGAAGCGTTTGGATGGATGGATGGTGGAGCTGGATGGTCACTGTGAAGTTGTTGGGGAAGACAGGGCTAAAGAATAACTACTAAGAAGCTTACCAGATTGTGTTATAAAGATGTATATCTAATAATAAGTGGGTAAGTTTGTTAGTGGGTATTGGGAAGCATGAGGAGCCTTCTTTGGGCGGTTGAAGAGCTCCTTAAATAGTCTTGATTTCCCTCTGGGGACCCTGTAGGTATTATTGGCCAACTTGTGGGATCTTGGGACCACATTTTGGCCATTTTTGCTTTCTTGGTGACGCTTCAGCAGCCCCTGCTTTGAATACACGTCACCAATTGATTTTATTATGATATTTTATTTATTATTTTATTTATTTATATTGATGTACAGTCTGTAGTACATTAGTACTGTTTGTAGAAATACTAGTGGCTTATTTTGTATTTATAATAAGCCACAGTATTATTTGTACTGTTTGTTTACTCAATATATTTTTATTTGAATGTATAAACTAATAATATTATTCAATATAATTAATTATTTAGTCCCCAGTAATCTTCATTACATATGTAATATATTTAATGAGGTTACTGGGGTGTGTTTTTGTTGATTTGGGTGTACCTGGAGTGACTTAGGAGTCCGCGTGCAAAGCTGAGAGCCTGTAAGGGGTCTGATGCTTGCGCGGGGGCTTGTGTTCCAATTTTGGCGCGGGCTTTCAGTCACACGGGTTGAACTTCAGGTTATGCAGACTGCGGTACGCAGGGTTTGAGTAAAACACAGTGTATTTACACTATCTCTCCTAATTTACACAACACCTCATTTATGTGACTGGAAATGGGGTTTAAGCATATGTATATATATATATATAAGCATTAATTAATGCAAGTGCCTTTTTTATTAAAGGTACTTGCTAATTCTTCTTTGCTAATTTACATAGTGAAGGATTGAGAATTAGGGGTACCTATGAGTGAGGTACCCTAGGTTAATTTCAGTGTAGATTCCGAATATCAAATAATATTCAAACTATTATTTGATGTTCTATGTATTTTATAATAATTTTTGTAGAAGTCTTGTGACAGGTTGCTCTGTCATAGTAGCAAGCTGACAACAGTAAGAGTTGTAATACTCACATTTCAACCATTGAAATCATTACCAATCTGTCATGGCTCATCCTTAGTAGTTACTATTAGCCCTAGAGATACTCCAGAGTATCCTAAGAACTGATTTAACTGCAAGATATCATAAAAATAATGTATTAATACTGTAAATAATAACATATCATTAAATATTATTATATCAATAATATCAGAATGTAAAATTAAGTGAGGTAGCTCACTCAAACCACCTATTTTAATAAAAGCTGAGAGACAATAAGATCATTTGCATAGGTATAAGAATAATAATAAAATTATGCTAATAAGAAAGGAATTACCTAAGTGCATGGTAATTTCCCAGTAGTATTATATTAAATGAATTGGCCCATGATGTGATTTGTTATACATACATGTCATGAGGTCGTGGAGAAATAGAAAATACTGTGCTCAATTTAATCCAATTCCCATTGCATCATAGTGCATTTGAATTGCAATCCATTATATTAGAGCAGAATGTAAAACAACATTCTAGACCCTTCCCCCGAGGACATCTAGAATATAAAAGGAGGCCATTTCCTGGCCTAGGATTGGATCCTCAGAATATTCACCCAGTACCACATTAGTAGGTAACTTGAATATTCTCCTCATGCCTTTAGAGTAGTGGTACCCTCTTATTATCCAACCCACCTTATTTACTGGAATATTTATCAAGCTACCTTATGACCTCCCCATCTTAGACTGTTATATATTCCTTATAAAGCAGTTGCTTCAAGACTACCACACCTGAAAGTAGCCAATCAGCTCAAGTGCTTTCCAGCTGCTTAGTAACAATTTATATTTTTACTTATATCTCAAAAAGACAGAAAGATAGCCAAACCTATACGCTTAGCTGTCAGTTCTCTCCTGATTGACTAAGTTGTAAATAACATAAGACAATTATAAGGATTTTAGGTTATCCTCTGTGCACAGTTTGGAACCTATAGAGAGAATCATGGTAATTATTATTCAGATAACCTTCAAGCGCAGTTATAGTACCTGTATTTCCTATAGACATTGAGCCAGTGTTTCATACACATAGCTGAAATTTACTACTAAGAATCATGAGAAGGAAAAGCCATTTCTAGATCTTCTGATTTGCCACCAATTCTCCAAAGAAGATATTTAGGAGGCTCTCCTTTGGCCTTGTATTATTCCCCATCATGATTATATTTACACATACCATTTCACCAGTAACAGTCACCAGTGTCCTGTCCAGAAAGTTAGTCTCTAAAGACTTGATCATCCTGCCCTCATCTTTCACACCTACCCAGCTTTAAGAACATCCACAACACCACCTCAAACCGGCCAGTTAATCTATAGGAGGTGCCCTTCCTTCAAGAAAATAACAAAAAGAAATTCCTTTTTCTTTCAGGAGTTGTGGCCCTTCTAGCTATATGTACTGCTATCAAAAAAACACCCCTGCTTGCAGGCCCCAGCTAGATAAGGTCATAGATTTCCTCTTCCTTTGCACAAAAACCTGGATGGAACTCAACCACCCCTGCTTGCAGGCCCCTCCTTGACAAAAATTTAATCATATATCTTTGAAAACAACCTATTACCACCAGGAAAAAACAATGACCACTTGTCTACAAGTGACATCAGACAGTAAAAAGGCTCCTTTTTCATTTGAAATTCCACTTGTAGCCAAGTGATCATTGTTGTTCCCTGGTGTACCCTGTGTAGCTGGAAGGATTACTAGTCCTTGGCATCCCAGAGTGTGGCAGGATGTCTGGAGAGGAAGAGGAGCTTACAGGTGAAGATGGGAAAAGGTCAGAACAGGATTGACAGGGGGAGGCACACTGGATGGCTTATACCACAAAAAATCCAGTGGCCCAAAAGAGACAAGTGAGATTAGGTAGAAAAATAAAATACAATGGAAAAGAGCCAGACAAGGCCCTGTTGGCTTGATGCATGTCTGTCAGCCACTGAGTACATATCACAGTACCTGACATGTACCACGTAACTGCAAACATTATTAATAATTATTATCTCTAATAATAATTACTATTCTTATTAATTATTATTACTATTTATTATCATTATTTATTATAAATAACTCCACGTAATATTAATTATTATCCTTAATAATAATTAATATTCTGTAGTTATTATTATTATTATACCTTCATTATTATTACATTAATATTAATATTATTAAAGTACATTAATTACATTAATTAATATAAATACTTTAATAATATATTCATTAATAAACTCATGAATAATACTGGTTAAGCTATGTACTCCTGTTATACAAGATACATAACTTGTAGGCCTTTGCCCCCCTGTCACGTGAAATATCCAGAGTAACAGATATCACTCTTTTCCCTCTGATTACGCCCACATTCCTTAATATTGGAATATTTCACATATAAGATATGTACCTTAATATCTTATTAATAAAAGAACTTATTAATATTATGATAATTAATACTTATAAGATGTGCCAATAATAAATGACATCATTATAAGATATTATCTCTAATAATATTAATAACAGATCATTGAATACAAATGTCATGATGTGATCCAATCACACTAAGGATTACTGATCAAAGATGTGTCCCATAACACAGCCTTAGTAGAAATCACATCATAAACATTAACAGATCCTCCCAAAAGGATCTGTCTTGCCCCTGAAGTTCCAAAGTACCTCCCAGGTCCTGGAAGCGCTCACAGTTCCCCCCTGAGGAGCTCTTACAATATATAAACAGACTGTAAACAGTTGTTTATCCCCCAGAGAATATTTAGAACACACCAGCACAGTACATACCTTAGAGTTATTTACCTTGCTTAGTTCCCCATTCTCCAACAATCCCCCAATTCTGGATAATCTATAGTTTAATACTGTGATTACCTCAAGAATTGGCCACAACCTACCTTCAATAAGGTAGAAACCACGAACCCAAGTGAGTACCTCCTTGGATGCCTATTAATACTCTGTATTGATTTGGATGCGCCTAATTAGAGCAATTAGAGCAAGCCTCTCAGACAAGACTTACTGATTGAGGAAGTACCTTTTTACAGGACTTAAACCATTACCCAAACCACTTTAAATCATCAACCTACCTTAGTTACAACCCATAACCACGGTTAGTTCCACACCCAGGCTGACAATTGGGGGTCTGGCCTTTATTTATCCGTGATTTTTCACCCTCTTACCCTTAAAAAATCATCACTAACACCTCCTTACCTTTTTTATTTTCGTGAAAATGGCCCTTTAATAGATGCCAGAGATCATTTGTGACTTTAAGAAGAACTCAAACCTATTCCAACAAAGACATTACCAATTGGACAACCCTGACAATATTACCACGTCACAACTGGTTATCAAAACTGAAGTTATAGAAGGAGAAGACCAATTCTATAACTGTACCTGGACGAAAATAAAACAACTTAGACTCACCAACATTTATTCCCCTGACGGCACTTTAATTAATACTGAAGAATCTGACGTGTTGACTAAAGAAGAGCACACAAAAATTGTCAGAAAAGAACTTAAATCAGCTTTAGAAGAAAGGGATCCACCCTTTAATGACATATTTTGTGATATAATTTCCTCTAACAATACTTACGTGTCTGTTCCCCCCTTTTTTGATTGTGACCCCCCAGCAGTCCCTAGACATCTACTTAGAAACAGTAGAAGAAATAAAGATCCTAGATTGACTGCATTCAACTACAGAAAATATAAAAAATCATAAAAATACCGCTTGTTTTTTTTTCTATATTTCTTATCTCTAAAAAATTATAAAATTGCAATAAAAACAGAGTCTGCTACCCAAATTTGAGTCTAAGAAAAATAAAAAAACCCTACAAAAAATTGAGAAAAAACTCGAAATTATAAACTAAAAAACATATAAAAAAATTAAAATCCAATATCTGGCTGAAGATATTGATCAAAAACAAGAAAAAAAAAAAAAAAAAAGCGCCTTTTTTATAATAAAATCTCTTCAAAAATCTACGTTCTAGTAGATCTACTACTCATAGAGAAATTCTGAGTAGACCATTCGAACCGCAGTAGTAGGTTTACACTACTAAAATCTCGTTCCCTTACTCTCTAGAGCCTCCATTCCCAAGGCACTAGTCACATCATCCCTACAAATCCTCCTCGATCACGAATTACATAGTGGTAATACCCATAGTTACCGCATACAAGTGGTAATACACACCGTAGTACATACCGGGTGTATACTACATAGTATAAAAGTGATCGGAAGATTGATCTTCTAGCCTGATCACGTGTTACATACTGTATTCCCCGGATATTCCAGGATCTACAGTATACATACGTGCGCCGACGCACTTCTGGAAGTTCCAGCATACATTCTACAGTATAATACACGGATAAGACCCTTATATCCGATCATAACAATTGTCGACGTTAGACTTTCTCACTCAATACTTGAGCTATCAAGGTGTTGAGTAGATCAAAATAACGGGAAAAATCAGCTGCATTTAACTGTCTGATCTATTCCATTATTACACATCGGGAACAGTGTGTATTAGGCCCGTCGAGACTTTTTTATCTCACAAAATCACGTTTCAGAGTCACTCCGTGATTTGTACATAGTAAAAGAGTGTAAATTAAACTAATTAAAAGTAAATTAGATCATTTCTGATCATATTTACACATTTATCTCTCACCCTGAAAGGAAGACTAATCCCCTTTCAGGAATATCTCACAAATCACGTTGAGTCTCTCCGTGATTTATCCAAAATAAAAATAAAATTAGTATAAACTAATTAAAATCAACTATAAAACAGATCAATTGATCAGTTTACATCTATTTTTCTCCCCCTGAAAGGAAGAATAATACCCTTTCAAGGACATCTCACAAATCACGTCGAGTCTCTCCGTGATTTGAACACATAAAAACAATTAAAAATAACAAATTTCACTGTCAAACAGATCAATTTGATCAGTTTACATCCACTCTCTCAACCTGAAAGGAAGACTAATCCCCTCTCAGGCACATCTCACTAAAATTTAGCTCAATTTTTGTCATTTCCACCTGGAAATTTAGACATAAAAACAGCCTCTTTTCAAGCCTTGTCACACTCACAACAAGCCACTTGATTTCACCGCATAAAATCATAGTAACACTACTATTACTCTCAATAAAAGTAACAAATTCACATTACCTTATATCTCTTTTCTCCATAAAACAACAAACCTTTAAGCCCTCTTCAAAGAAAAATTCTGAAGAGTAAGCAAACATCTTTAAATAAGTAAAAATATAACACATTTTTACTAAATTTTCTTTTGTTTTTAGTGTCCACCAACGTAGACAAGCTTACCCCTGAATTGGACATTTTGAGAGTGTCTGACAAGACCACTACAGCCCGTGACACCAGAGAAACCTCTGAGATTACCACTAACAGAGAAACCTCTGTTACTCCATCAGACAAGTCATCTGGTGAATTAAATTTTAAACAAATTTTCCTTATAAAAATCTCCTACTAACAACTTTTTACGCATTTTTACAATGACTCCTCCTTCCCTTAGAAATAGAGGTTACAATGGCCGCACCAGGGAGCCAGAGCCAAGACTTGGATTTCCACCAGCGTCAGTTTTGCCCCCTGGCAAACAAGAATCTTTAAATAAAATCATTTATAGAAGTAAAAAAACTGATAATCAGTCAATTTCTTCTGCTTCTAGTAACAGCAGAGGAAAAATTCGAAAGGTTTTATTACAGGATGAAGGAGAACAAATATTGGTTAAAGGATGTAAAGAACAGGAGCAGCTTCAATGCAGTGAAAGCCCATCTAAATTACTGCCAGGAGGATTTCCGTCATATGGTCAGCCTCAAAGGGCTACCAGCAACCCTCTACCGCACCAAGGATTGGAATCCTCTTCATTTATCTCCAGGAATCCTTTTCTCTCCCCCCAATCCTTCCAACACTCCAATAAGAACCCAAAATCCCCGTGGTCCCAAGGGCAGAAATGTCAATTCCAGACATCCCAGGAACACAGGGAAGAATACCCAATGGAGAAACCAGATCTATTCAGAAATGGTACGCCTAGGGAGATCCCTCCAAGGGACTTATCAACATCTGGAGCAAGGCAAAATAGCCCGTCAAGAGCGCCAGATGGAAGAATCCCCATAACTTGTAACACTTCCCCATCATCTAGTCAGAAAATTAGAACACAAAGTTCCCCATGTGTAATAATTAATGACTCCAATAAGTCTACTTGTACTCCTGAACAACATCAACAAATTACCACATTCCAACATGTAGTAAATGCTATGAACAATAGTAACAAAGCTCTATCCAATGACTTACAAGAATTATGCCGTAAAATTATGAGAGCTACAGATGAGCAGGTGAACTCAGAAGATAGTACATTATATCTTATTCAACAGAGGTTGACTGAAATGGATGCAAAAATTGATATGTTTCATGTAGAATTGGATGATCATTGTAAAACATTTAGTAAACAACTGTCTAATTCTATGACCAGAATTGATGACTGGGTTGAAGAGCAAGGTAATTCCAACCAAGATCTTGTTAAGAAAGTGGAACAATTGGAATTAAAAATTCAGAATTTACAATCAGATACTACTAATAAAGTAGATTCTCAATTTAGAACCTTTGAAGATGTAGTGAACAGAATTGAGAAACAGTTCACATGTGTTACGTCAGAAATGACCAAAAACAACTCAGATATCATGCACAAGTTGGAAGAACTCCTGACTAGAGATGCCCAACCAAGAAGCAGACATGATACTATTAATGACTTCGGAGATGACAGTCAATCTATTCCTCCAGTCATTACAACTCAATTGGCCAATTTAACCCCTTCACCTTTACAGAATACCCAAGTTGAACCAAGCAGAGATCAAACTGCTACGCCAACTCTCAATACTCAACAAATTAGAGTGGCCACATCCACCATTAATAGTTTGGATGAAGACAAGGCCATCCACAAATTAGTATTAGCAGGTCTGCCAAAGACTAATGAGTGGCTAACCTTTTCTGGAGTGGGAGAATATGACCACTTCAAATTTATTGATTGGATTGATAACTTGAAAGAAGATAATAATGCCCCTGATCAGATTATATGCTCAAAATTGAATTCAATTCTCACTGGAGTTGCAAATTCATGGTATAATTCTAGGAAAAAAGAAGTACCTGGCAATAAAAATTGGTTATTCTGGAAAAAAGAAATCATTAATAAATTTAGCACTCCTGAATGGAAGAGAAAAGTGAAAACCAACTTCAGAAGAAGCAGATTTGACATACTGAGTGATGTAGAACCATCTGATTGGGTTACACAACAAGTGAACAGAATTAAAGCCATTGAAAGAGATGTAGACAATGCCTCTATTAATGATAAATTACTTGGACAATTAGATCATAATACTGAGTACATGATGCGTAGAGTTCTACAAAGTGACAGTGATTTAACTGAATTCATCAATCAACTGGAAAGTCTTGTCAATGTTAAAAGAAAGGACAAGAAAGAAAAGTATAAATCTGTCAAAAGAGATAATTATAAAGATTCCAGGAAATCAGACCAGAAGGAAACCAAAGACACTTCTGAGAAAGAAATTACGTGTTATGAATGTGGAAAGAAAGGACACAGATCCAATAAATGTCCCAATAAGAAATCTAGTAAGAAAGTACACTGCATTGAAAACATTGATGATAACTTGGTCCCCATTAATGATGATTCCCAATCTAGTATAGAATCTTTACCAGATGATTCTGATTCTGATTCCATTGATTCTGACTCAGATATTCACAGTACTCATGCCATTGTTTCAAAAGATGAATTGATCATATCTAATATTTCTAAAATGGAAGATAAATTCAGACCTGTAAACATTAAGAAATTACACTTGTCAAAGGAGATGCATTCTGGAAAAATACATAAGACTGGTGGTACTAATATCACTAATATAATATGTAACAAGTTTAAACTTAAATGTTTAATTGATGGAGGAGCCTTCTGCTCTATTATTGGTCCCAATTTATTAGATAAGATATTGCCTCAATGGAAGAAAGAATTAATCCCCTTAATTCTGAGAAATTCTACAGTTGTAACAGTAAATTGAAACCACTAGGTATTATCAAATTAGATATTATATTCCCCCATAACAAACAAAGTATTCAGATTACCGCTGAATTAATAGTTATGGAAGATTTTAAAATGAAATATATCATTTTAGGAAATGATTATATCATTAATTATGGAATAGATGTGATAAATTCTAATGGAAGATATTTTACCTTCAATGGCGACATTATGAACAAGTTTGAACTTGGAATAAGTGACAAAATGAACCTGGAGCAACTTGAATGTAATTCTATCAATAATTCTAACTTTGATAATACAATACTAGAAGCAAAGATTGCTGAGAATTTAGATGATGAGCAATTAAAGGAACTAAAGAACTTGCTACATAAAAAGAAACTTGCATTTGCCACTGCTGATGAACCCTTTGGAAGCATTAGAGGACATGAAGTAAGAATTAATCTTAATACTACTAGGCCTTATCCTCCTGCTTTAAGGAAAGCTGCTTATCCTGCTTCCCCCAGAAGTAGAGAAGCCTTACAGCAGCATGTTACTGAATTAGTAAGAATGAATGTCTTACGCAAAGTGGGAGCAAATGAAAATGTAGAAGTTACTACCCCAGTTATTATTGCTTGGCATAATGGAAAATCAAGAATGGTTGGAGACTTTAGAGGTCTTAATAACTATACCATACCTGATAGATACCCCATGCCCAAAATCAGTGAAGCACTGACTCAGCTAAAAGATGCTAAATTCATAACTTGTATGGATGTACTCAAAGGTTTCCATCAGAATGTAATTCATGAAGACAGTAGATATTTGATGAGAATAATATTACATATGGGAATATATGAGTACCAAAGAATGCCTTTTGGAATTAAGAATGCCCCCTCTCACTTTCAAAGAATGATGGACATAGAATTCCACAAAGAATTACGTGAAGGCTGGCTTATTATCTACATTGATGACATCATTATTTTTAGTCAAGACTGGAAAGAACATTTGGAAAAACTTTCAATAGTTTTAGACAGAGTTACAAAAATGAATATGAAAATATCCATGAACAAATGTCAATTTGGTTTTAAGGAATTAAAAGCACTTGGACATATAGTTTCTGGACTTAGTATTGCTATTGACATGAATAAAGTGGCTGCAGTATTGCTTAAGCCCATGCCAACTAATGTCAAGGAATTACAATCATTTTTAGGTTTTGCTAGTTATTACAGGCAACACATTAAAGACTTTGCTAAAATTACTGGGCCCCTGTACCAAATTACTAGTCCAAACACTGCATATGAGATGACGTCCCCCAGAGTAGATGCCTTTAATAAAATCAGAGAAATGTTAACATCTGCCCCAATATTATTAATGCCTGACCCTCACAAGCCTTACAAATTATATGTAGATGCAAGCATGGAAGGACTTGGAGCTGCTTTACATCAAGTACAAGATTTACAGGACATTCCCAAAGAAGGAGTAATATGTTATATTTCACGCACACTTAAGGACAGTGAGAAGAAATATGGTGCTAGCCAACTAGAATGCTTATGTCTAGTATGGGCTTTAGAAAAATTATATTACTACTTGGATGGTTGTGATTTTGAAGTTATTACTGATTGTAGTGCACTCAAAAGTTTACTCAGTATGAAAACTCCCAACAGACATATGTTAAGATGGCAAATTGCAATCCAAGAATGGAGAGGCAGTATGACTATTGTCCACAGAGCTGGAAATATACATAAAAATGCTGATGGTCTCAGTAGATGGTCTTTAGACAATCTACCAGAAAATCCTGCTTGGGATGGAGAAATAGCGGCAAAAATTATGTGCCTTTTTCCACTAATTAATGATGCAAATAATCCTGCTTATGATGACCCTTCTGAAACCTATGACATTCTTGGACTTCATGTTACTGAAATGAAGGAAGAATTTTGGGATGAAATACGTGAAAGTTATAACCTGGACAAGAATTGCTCCACCCTTAAAGAAATTCTACAAAGTAAACATAAAAACCTGGACTTGATTAATTCTTTAGAAGAACCTTGGTCTACTGCCTTTAATGAAAACAGATTTTCACTTCTGGATGGATTGATATATCATAGAACCAAACATACTAGCGTAGTAGTTCTGGCTAAAAAGGAACATATTAATCTTTTTCTTAAAGAATGCCATGATAATATCACAGCAGGACATTTTTCTTTTGACAGAACTATAGAAAGAGTTAAACATATAGCTTGGTGGCCCCATTATAGAAATGCAAACAAGGAATATTGTGAATCTTGTGAAAGATGTCAAAAAGCAAATAAAGCTACTGGAAAAAGATATGGTTTACTACAGGAAATTGAAGAACCAACAGAAAGATGGTCTGTAATTAATATGGATTTTGTTACAGGATTACCTCCAGCTGGAATGAATAACTACAATTCTGTACTAGTAGTAGTTGACAGATTCTCTAAAAGAGCTAAATTCTTGCCATGTCATAAGGAAAATAATGCATTTGATGTAGCTCTGCTATTTTGGCAAAAGATTATAGCTGATGTAGGATGTCCTAGATATATTATTACAGACAGAGATCCAAAATTTACATCTGAATTCTGGAAAGGTTTATATGATTTATGTGGCACTCAATTGAAGTTCTCTACAGCTTATCATCCTCAGACTGATGGATTAGCTGAAAGAATGATTCAAACCTTGGAAGATATGATTAGAAGATATTGTGCTTATGGTCTAGAATTTAAAGACAAAGATAATTACTCACATGACTGGTGTTCACTATTACCAGCATTAGAATTTGCTTATAATTCCAGTAAACACAGTAGTACTGACATTACTCCTTTTGAATTAGAAAGAGGATGGATACCTTGGTTCCCCAAAGAATTAGTTCTCTCTAAATCAGTAACAATTCACCCCAATGCCACTAATTTCCATCAAATGATGACTAAAACTGCAAATTACGCAGCAGAATGTATTAAGAAATCCTTTGAATATAATAAGAATAGATGGGACAAAACCCATAAGGTTCACCAATTTAAAGTTGGAGATCAAGTTCTTATTTCTACATTTAATTTTACTAATTTATCAGGACCCAAGAAACTCAGGGACTCCTATGTTGGACCTTATACAATTAAAGCTTTACATGGAGCAAATGCTGTAGAAGTTATATTAACTGGAGAATTAGAAAGGAAACACCCCACATTCCCAGTTAGTCTAATCAAACCATTTATTCCTAATAATGATGATAAATTTCCTCTAAGGAAAGATAACATTAGAGTTGTGATACCTCCAGTAGAGAAGGACCAACTCATTAAAGTGAAGAAAGTTATACAGCATAGAAAAATTAGAAAGAATAATGAAGATGTCAAACAGTACTTAGTCAGATATAGTGGATCCAAAGAGGATGAATGGCTTACAGCTGATCAGATCCCTGATTCAGAAAGAATTCTGAGACAATACAGAGTTGACAAAAGAAATCATAAAAAATTTTTTAGTCAACCCTTTTTTAGAGGGAGGAAGTGTCAGCCACTGAGTACATATCACAGTACCTGACATGTACCACGTAACTGCAAACATTATTAATAATTATTATCTCTAATAATAATTACTATTCTTATTAATTATTATTACTATTTATTATCATTATTTATTATAAATAACTCCACGTAATATTAATTATTATCCTTAATAATAATTAATATTCTGTAGTTATTATTATTATTATACCTTCATTATTATTACATTAATATTAATATTATTAAAGTACATTAATTACATTAATTAATATAAATACTTTAATAATATATTCATTAATAAACTCATGAATAATTACTGGTTAAGCTATGTACTCCTGTTATACAAGATACATAACTTGTAGGCCTTTGCCCCCCTGTCACGTGAAATATCCAGAGTAACAGATATCACTCTTTCCCTCTGATTACGCCCACATTCCTTAATATTGGAATATTTCACATATAAGATATGTACCTTAATATCTTATTAATAAAAGAACTTATTAATATTATGATAATTAATACTTATAAGATGTGCCAATAATAAATGACATCATTATAAGATATTATCTCTAATAATATTAATAACAGATCATTGAATACAAATGTCATGATGTGATCCAATCACACTAAGGATTACTGATCAAAGATGTGTCCCATAACACAGCCTTAGTAGAAATCACATCATAAACATTAACAGATCCTCCCAAAAGGATCTGTCTTGCCCCTGAAGTTCCACAGTACCTCCCAGGTCATGGAAGCGCTCACAGTTCCCCCTGAGGAGCTCTTACAATATATAAACAGACTGTAAACAGTTGTTTATCCCCCAGAGAATATTTAGAACACACCAGCACAGTACATACCTTAGAGTTATTTACCTTGCTTAGTTCCCCATTCTCCAACAATCCCCCAATTCTGGATAATCTATAGTTTAATACTGTTATTACCTCAAGAATTGGCCACAACCTACCTTCAATAAGGTAGAAACCACGAACCCAAGTGAGTACCTCCTTGGATGCCTATTAATACTCTGTATTGATTTGGATGCGCCTAATTAGAGCAATTAGAGCAAGCCTCTCAGACAAGACTTACTGATTGAGGAAGTACCTTTTTACAGGACTTAAACCATTACCCAAACCACTTTAAATCATCAACCTACCTTAGTTACAACCCATAACCACGGTTAGTTCCACACCCAGGCTGACAATGTCTTCCAACATTGACTGTGATAAGTTTAGGAGAGTGGAAAAATGAGGAAGAGAGCATTCAAGTTGAATCAAAATTCTGTTTGATGATATCTGGTGTGTGTTGTTACTAAGACAGTAAAGGATCCAGTCTGTGAGAGAATTGTCAGACACATACCTGACCCACAACCAGCGCTCAATACTTGCAGCACAGCATGATTTCCTCCTTGGTTGAGGCTATCCCAGTTTGACTGAGATCAACCCAACCAATATAACCTTGTCTGATTGCACCTGATAGAATATGAACCCAAGGTCACCCCACCCCCTTGCCTTAGTTTACATTGCATTGGTTGAGATCACCCTATTTGGAATTGGTTGGGTAGGAAACCATTCTGGAAGGCCAATGATCATGATAGATAACCCAAAGTATGTAAACCAAACTCATCAATTAATTGAGACATGATTCCTATACCCATGATCAGCTTTATTTATTCAATTTTTTCCTTTGCCATAAGTTAGTCAACATCCCACACACATATATATATGTACATGTATAAGTATGTATGTACTTTTTTTGAATCAAGTTGAAAATAACAGGACTCTGTGACACCTAAATTCTACACAAAAATGATAACACAAATAGATACCAAAAGAAAAAAAAGGTATTCATGAATTAAGAAATGTATCTCACATCCACATATTGAGATATGTATATTTTGTTCAAATATCACAGGGAAAACAAAGACATGTTTCTTTGAGTGTCTTTGAGTGTCTTTAAGTGTTGTTTATGTTTCTGTGTTGTTGTTGTTTTTTTTTCTTTCCTTTTTGGCAAAACCAAGCAAACAAAAAAAGAAAAAAAAAGGTGAGAGAGATTAACAAAGAAGAAAAAAGGGGAGAAGGTTCAAGTATATGAAGCAAAGATGGATGTATAAATTAGTAGTTTATAAGCAGAAAAGCAAGAGAATCAAATGCAGTTCAAAAGAAAAAAAAAAGACAGGCTGTTGTTTATGTTCTTTTTTCTTTTGTTCTTGGAATATAAGAATGCAAGTCAGAGAGAGAGAGGGAGAGAGAGAGAAAAAAGAAAGCAAGTGAAAAGGGGTTCTAGAAGTGATGACAGGAGGGAAAACAAGGGGGAAAAAATACAAAAAAAAAGAGAAAGAAAAGGTTGCAAGTTTGTATATTTTTATTAGACATGAGATACAAGAGAGAGCAAAAGAACCGAGGAGGAGGAGGGGGGAGGATTAATAGGCAGAGAATTTCTGGCCGCCGACGCCTTGAGGAGGATAGCCGCCGTGATGGAAGCCCGAGTTCGGATTAGTCGAGATGGATTGGGAGTTGGTGGGGGACATCTGTCCAGACCCTGAATGCAAGTAGTATTCGGCATCTTCTGGGTTGGCTTGGCTACCTGGCCCTCCAGCTTGACTTCCCATACCCGAAAGAAGAGCTTCCTTGGAGCTGATATCCCAAACGGCTTGTTTAGATCCCACGGAAAACTCCAGATCTTCCTTCGTAATCGAGTCCCAGCTGAATGAGGGAAAAGGAAAAAAGAGCAAGTCAGTGGTTTGAAGGTTTGATGGGAGTCCGAAAGGATAAGAAGAAGAAGGAAACGGACTATTTGTAAACCATCATGACGGAGAGGAGGAAGCAGAGCTGAGCGAAGAACAAGCCATCTACGTAGTGGGTGATGGCCGAACAGATGGTAAGACTAAAGCCGTAGATAAGAATGAGGCCGACGACGAAGAAGCCAAGGCCAAAGAGGATGTCGCCGATCGGCCAGCGATCATCAAGAGTTCGGACGACGAGCAAGAGCTGCAAAACTACATATATCGCTACACATGCCCCGTTGAATATGTACATGATGATCCATAATGCCATGGGTTGAGAGGGTGAAAAGGATGCCAGAGAGTTGAACGTCGCTATGGCTATGAAAAACGTCAGACTGAAAACCGCTAAACAGCTCCCTCTTAAAGACTAGTTATCATATAAGCAGAATAAAAAGAAAGTGACCCGAGGTCAGTCTTTGGGCTAGTTTATTATGCTCTTGCTCATGGGACTCACCCATAGACTTAGTGGTGTACCGTCTTCTGCAAATTGGAATCCGACAAAGCCGTTAACGAGTAGACACCAGAACGTGGCCGAGAGCATGCCGGTTTGGAATGCGGCAAAATACTAGACAGACAAAGAAGACATGATTAAGGTTTTTTCAATGTGGGGGAGGGAGGGGGGAGGAAGTGGACGAACGGGATAGACTTTTGAGCTAGAGGGAATGATGCCGCTGTCGAGGAAGAAAGAGGCGATGGTAACGATAGCATAGAAGTAGAAGAAGTGGACGATTTCTTTTCTTCCGACGGCGGTATATTTAGATTTGATGTGTAGGATCATGAGCAGGAGCATGATGAGGGCGATGATATGGATGAAGAGGACGGCGGGTTGGAAGAGAATGACCCCGTTGAGTTCGACGTTTCGTGCATAACAGTTCGGTTGGATACCCATCCTGCTGTTCGATGTTGGTGATGAGGCGCCCATCAATGGACAGACTATTAGGGCGGCTGAGGAGCATATCGAGTCGAAATCTCCAAAGGAGAAGCCCATGTTGTTCTGGTTCTTGTTCTTGCGAGGCTTGGTTTTGATGAAGTGTGTGTGTAGGTTGTTTTGTTGGTTTTTGTGCTGGATGGGAGAGATGGTGATTAATGAGTTGAGTATATAGTTAGATAGATTAGGTGGCTGCTATGCCGGATCCATTCGGGGTTAGTTGTTGAGTTGAGTGAGTGAGAGGGTGAGAGTGAGAGTGAGTGAGTGTGGTTGTTGTTGTTGAGGATAGACTCGGTTGGTAGAGAAACTGCTGATCCCAGCACCATGACACTGGACTTTCAACCTCTGCTCCACCCCCCGACTAGCCCCTACACCCCCCGTCCCCGACCTCTAGCCCCGAGACTCAAACGATACCCTGATGGTGCAATCAATCAACTTAAAATGGATTGATCTCAACTGGAAGAATGTAAATATAAGAGAGACTCCCCTTGGCAACATCTTTCAATGTCAGTTGAAATCAACCAATTTTGAATAAGTTGAGTTCATCCTGGGATAAGCTCAAACCAGCCAAATATACTGGAACAAGTACACACATGAGTTGCATCAGATTTTTCTATCTGGAGAGGACATCAGGAAGAAAAAAATGTTGTAATGACTAGGGTTTTACTATTGCGCCTAGAGAAGATTTTTCAGGAATATCTCAGACTATCTAGGTGATAACAACAGGCAAACTCAATGTGAGAGTAATAGTTGTTTGATTTTATAAAAGTATTTGAAACAAGTTATTGTATTAAAGATTTTAATGAAAAACAAATGAACAGAAATATTGTGATGGGGAAAGGAATACAACATGGTGTGCGCATTGTTATTTATAGAATCTCCTAGCTTCTCTTGATCTCTTGTTGCTTTTCTTCTGTAATACCTTGGTTGGAATCTATTTACGCTTAATCTTTGCTTGCTAATCCTAATTGTGATTCTTCCTGAGCCTAATATAGTAGATTATTATTATTTCATGTAAAATTTGTTTCTTACCTAACTCCAATTCTTACAAATATGTCAGGTCTGACATAATTTCAGAATTCTACACATATAATTCAATATTTTAAGCCCTGTTCATGAACCTTGTGGTAAAAATCAATCCTCACAAATAATATAAGGTGCCTAAGCACTTTGGCTGTGCTAAGATGCTGGTAATTTAAAATACCAAACTAAAATAAATCTTTACACAGGAAGGGCTTCTTGAATATAAATTTTGGGCCTTTGAGGAAGAAGCAGGAACTCTCTTTTGCCCAGTCCAAGCTCCTGCTAAGCCCTAGTTACCTGTACAACTGGTTGGGTTACTGCAACGCTTGGTTAAATGTGCCACAAGGCCCAGAGTGGTTTATGGTTTTCAGTAAGGTGGTTATTTTGGTGTATTACTTCCTAAGACCCTTTAAAACTAACCAATTGGGCTGACTTGGCCGTAGTAGGAAAAGTGTGGCCACAGCATTGATCTATGGCTTTTATTACAGGTGCCATGTCAATTTAATTATAGAACTGATTATGTAAACCTCATTTATGCATCATAAACAAACTTTATTAAACTTAATCACAAAGTTCACTAGCACACATCTAGAGGTGTGTAGGTTATAAGGGAGGTAAAAAGTCTGAAGGCCTGTGAAGGGATGTGAAGGAGTAATAATTAAGGGGTGCCTTTGGTGATCTACCTCAGGTGAATTCACATTGAGATTTAGAATCTGAGATAGCGATCCAAGTCTTCCTTACTTTCTAGAATCTATATGTAAATTCTGTTTAATATGTTTTAATAATTTCTTTTGAAACAAAAATACATAAGGTGTGAATTTTTTTGAAACAAAGAAGATAAGGTGTAATTTGTCATGAATTTATATAATTTGCTACAGTCAGGATTGCTCTGAATTAGGAGCAGGCTGACAATATGACCAGACATATGACTATACATGTGGCTATACACATGACTATACATGAAACTATACATATGACTATACTTGTGGATATAAATTTGACTATACATTTGATTATACATGTTACTACACATGTGACCATACCCTAAGCTCTCCACCACATACATTTCTCCACTCCTATATTATTTACTATTGGTGTACTGGAACTACTATGTACTTGTGCTTTTCAAAAGCAGTTTGATCTGAATAACGTTTTTCTGAGTGCAGCTGGCCTAGTGGTTTCAGAGAGTGAATACTGGTTAAATAACATGTAGAATCCAAAATATGCAATTAATTACTAATAGTATCCCTCCTTTTGATGTAAAACTATACCTGTATGTAACCTTGATACCTGAAACATGTTTAGCAGCCCCCACCTTTGATTAGATGATTGTGGATTTTTTCATATTTGATATTAACTATGATTTGTTTTAGATTGAGAATCTATCCCAGTTAGAAATACAATAATTGTTACTTGTTCAATTCAGAAAGGTTTTCCCTGATGGGAGTCAAGCCTGGGGGGCCTTTCCAGAGGTTCCTGGACTATTTATTTGTGTCTTATTCCTCTCACTCTGATATTCAAAAATAACCAAGTTATTTGGTGTAATATCCACTGAAAAATACTAGCAAACAATCAAATTCAATCCAATTTTTTGAATTCAAGACATTCACACAAATACAAATTAATTGTCCCAAATCTTTTTTAACATGTTGATTTTATACACAACATTCCTTGGATTCTCTTTTCTCAATATTGTGTTTGCTTCTTTTTCTAAAACTGGGGTCTTAAAACACTCCGATGAAGCTGTTCAAGTTGAAAATATCCCAGATCACAACATGGAAGTTGAAACAATTCCAGTAACTCATTTCCAAAATCATGTTACTAGTACAGAAGTTTTGCCAATAAAAACTATGCAACATATGGAGGACAAAAAAACCGGAAATATTAAACACAAATTGCCAGAAATAAGAACAAAACAGTCATGGCCTATGATTATTCTTGTGGTAGGGGTGTGGCTTAATCTTGCAATGGCTGCAATTATAGCTGCTATGAAGGGTCAGTTCATAATCCTAATATTTCTCCCCTCCAAATAATACATTCAGTCAGCTGAAAGTTTATTTTGATTTGAATTATGCAGATAATCGCCATGTACCAAATGGGGCTTGATTGTGATCACTTTTTTTTCAAAACAAATTCCTCCACAAATAAAATTTCAATGATTAATTATAGAGCATCTCTATTTGTATGGGTTCACCATTCTCTTTAGCCATCAGCCATTATCCAATAATCCATATTCAGAGTCTCACATACTTTGAAATCTGATTTTATTAAAAAAATTCATTTTATTGAATGATTTTTCTTTCAATCACTTGGGTTTCTGAAATATGAGTTAAATCTCAGGAAATGAAATTCTTCCAACTTTCAGAATTCACAGCTATCAATGTGGGTTATAAAAGACATAAATTTTTCTCAGAGCCAATGGTTTTCCCACTACACCAACATTAGCTTTAGCATGACATAGAATAGCATAGCATAGTGTTAGTTTCTTTTAGCTGGACTAGCCAGAAGTTACTGTGAGCTGGAGATTTTTGGAGCTAATAAGAATAGAAAAAAACATTTCCAGAAAAACTAGCAGTTAGCATGTTTTTAGCGCCATTGAAGAACAAAAATTCAATGTTACAGAAATCTCCTGTTAGCTGAATTTTAGCAGTGTTAGCTGGAACAAAAGCTATGCAAACTGTTAGAGTAGTGTTAGGACTTCAGCTCCAGAAGATGAGAGAAGAGGAAGGGGACATTCTTGAGAGAAACAGAATGGACCAAGGAGCAAGGAACCAAGGATAGTTCTGGTTGAGAAAAGCTCTGACTTGATCATTCATTTTATAAGACAGGAACAGGGTTTTTAATCACAACTAGAGAGCCCCCCTACAAGATCCAAGGGGGCCTAGATGATTAAAACAAACAAAACAATAATTTTGGACTGACATATGGAAGTTATGCAGCATTGTAACTTAACAATGGAATAGAGAGGGAGAGAGCATTACACCTGTAATGGATGAGAATATGAGCATCAGGACATCCTGATGGATTAAAAAGGCATCACACTTGTGATGGATAAAAAGGTAAAAAGCATCACATATTGTGTGATGGAAGAATAAAATGGAGGGTGTGAGCGGACAATAATTTGATGTTCTGACAAGTAGCACTCTTATCAGCTACACTAACTATGAGTGTAGTACTCTTCTCAGCTACATTACTAATGTCACGCTCTGTGATGCCAAGGACTGATATCCTTCTAGCTACACAAGGTGCAAGGCAAAAAATATGGGCAAAAAAGGGGTTTTTGATCTTTTATATTAATATTTAAAAGATCAAAGATTTATGGAGGGGCCAGCAAGCTGGGGTGTTTAGTTCCCTCCAAAGGTGTTCGTGCTAAAAGCAGAGAACTGAACCTTTAAAACTGGGGCCTGCAAGCAGGGGTGTTTAGTCCCAGTGAAATAGTGGCTAAGAAAGGGCCACAACTCCTAGTAGGAAAAGACTTACTGTAGTAGGCTTTGAGGGAAGGAGGTGGGGGGCTTTCTTATGGTAAACTGAGCAGCTGGAAGCGGTTGGAAAGGTGGGCTGGAAGGCTGGACAGAGTTGGGGTTGAGGACAAGAGGCTTTGAAGTCTTGAAGACTGATTTACTGGGCAGGACACTAGTATGATGGACTGATGGAATGCTGGGTGTAAATATGATAAAAGCTGGGGAATCAAAATAAAGGGGGAAGAAAGGGCCTCTTAAATGCCTTTCTGGAGCCCTGATGGCGAAACACCAAGTGGTATTTTGGCTATGGGAATACAACAAGGAAGGAGTTATCCTTAGTAGAAATAAATGATGTAATTTATCAAATTATTACATGTACAGGCTGTCCATAATTGATACAGTCTGTCAATCATCTGTAGACATCATCTAATGGCGCTTCAAGAGCTCTTAGTTTGATGTACAATATGTATTGATCACTTGATCAATAGAATAAAAAAGAAATAATCAAATTATAATACAGAATCTTATTTCTGTTTAATTTGGTTATTTCATATGTAAGGTTCTGTACCATGAGAGTTCTTGTCATACTTGCATGGAGGGCGCTTTTACAGCTCTCCATTCAATTATTTGACAAGCAAACATCATGGGAAAAGTGTCAACATTTATTGTTTTCCCGTGATTAAATAAGCTTGTCATTTAGTTTAATTGTACAAGTTCTTTTAGATTTATTTGAAGTATTCTTATGTTTCCTTTATCCCCTGTTTCGTGTCTTTCATGTGTTATTATATTATTTAACTTATACTGTATGTATTTGTATAAGTTAATAATAATACAAAGACTATAAAACAGCGTGATATTTATGTCAAATGTTATTTAATATTTTATTTATGTGTTCAAAGAATAATTACATAGTTTATTTAAGTAATTATCCCGTATTTTGAGGACTTCTACTTATTAGAATACTCTCATATTACATATGTTTATACTTAGTAAGTATTTTTAGCGCTTAGTAGGAGTATTCTTTAAGTTAATTTTATTATTAGAAGGAGTAAGTTTTCTAGGGTACTTTGGCTGAGGTACCCTAGGTTATTTTACTTGCTCTTTCAGAATATGAAATAATATTCTCACTTATCTCAAAGGTTAATGAGTTATTATTTATTTTATTATTTATTTATTTATTATATTTGTTTCTAGCATTATTACTACTTAATAATGTTTCTTATTTTAACATTTTTTCTTATGTTTATTATAATTTATGTTGTATTATTACTTATGTAATAATGTCTCTTTCATATGTATTTTTATTGATTATTATTACTTTATTTATTGTTCTAGTCAGGTTGTCTCTGAACTAGTAGCAAGCTGACATTCCCTACCTTTAAGATGATTCTTCTAAGAATTAAAGTTTTTGTTCCTCCTGATCATTTTCTCCTTGAAACTCTAAAGTTCCTCAAGTGTATAGGACCATCAGGTATATTATTTTCAGGTAACCATTCATCTTTGTCCGCAGAAGTGTTTTTATATCTAACAAGGTAAAGTCTGGTATCTTTGCCATTAATTATTTCTTTCTTTTCTTTTAGTATTTTCAATACTTTAAGTTTATTGTTAGCCTCAGGTTCTGCTAACAAAGGTATAGGTTCTTGTACCACTATGGGCTCTTCACTGTTTCTCTGATTAAAAGGTTTCACCAAACTTACTGGGAAAACTGGGTGTTTTCTGGACAGCTCTTCACTTAATATCACTTCCACAGCATTTTTTCCATGCAGTTGTTTAATAGTAAAAGGGCCTACAAAAGAAGGTTTAAGTTTCTTATTTCCCCCTAGGTTGTTAAAATTTACGGTAGATAATAACACTTTATCCCCTATACTGAAAGAAGGTTCTTTGTGGCTTTTATCCCACCTAGTTTTGTTATATTCTACTTCTTCTTGTACACATTTATTAGCGTGATCATGAGTTATGTCTAACATATTTTTGAAATCAGCAGCTGTTGGGTGTACGTGTGGTAATTTGGAGTTAACATGATCTTTTGGTACTCTAGGTATCCATCCTCTTTCCAAGATGTATGGTACTTCCTTAGTAGAAGAATGTTTACTACTATTATAAGCTATTTCTAAAGCAGGTAATAGGCTGACCCAATCATGAGTATATCCATCATGATTTTTGAATTCTAATCCAAATGCGCAAAATCTTCTCAGCATATCTTCCAGAGTTTGGATCATTCTTTCAGCCAATCCGTCAGTCTGAGGATGATATGCTGTTGAAAAGGCTAATTTAGTCCCCAACATGTCATATAAGTTGCGCCAAAATTCAGAAGTGAACTTGGGATCTCTATCACTGATAATAATTTTTGGTATTCCTACGTCAGACATTATTCTGTTCCAGAAAAGCATGGCTACTTCCATAGCTGTATCATCTTTATGGTTTGGTATAAACCTGGCTCTCTTAGAATATCTATCTACTACAACTAAGACAGAGTTATAAGAATAAGATCCTCCTGGAGGTAGTCCTGTCACAAAGTCCATGTTAATGATTTCCCATCTAGAAGTAGGTTCTTTAAGAGTTTGAAGTAATCCAAATCTCTTTCCTGTTTGTTTGTTAGATTTTTGGCAAATTATACAGCTTTTTATATGTTCTGTGGTTTGGTTTTTCCAATCAACCCACCAAGCTGTATTCTTAATTCTGTCCATAGTCCTTTCTTCTGAAAAATGGCCTGAACCTATCACGTCATGACATTCCGCTAGCATATTCTTAATTTGGGAATTATCACAAATCACTAATACGCTAGAATGTCTATGTCTGTAGTATATGAGACCATCTAAAAGTGTAAATTTTCCTTCAGAATATGGTTTATGAAGGGAAATAGGTAAACTAGCAATCAACTCAGGGGAACTATTCTGATTACTAAGGATTTCAATTAATTTGACCATTTCAGCATCTTTTTGGTAACTCTGTTCTACTAGGTCAAAATAAGCTTGATCCAAGTCACAAGCATGAATTCCCAAAATGGGAAATATATCTTCATCTTCTGGATCATATGCAGGGTTGTCTGGCGTATTAGGTAAAGCCCATCTACTAAGTCCATCTGCATTCTTATGCTTAGCTCCTGCTTTGTGTACTATAGTCATATGCCCTCGATATTGCTGAATAGCAATCTGCCATCTTAACATGTGTCTGTTAGGAGTTTTCATATTCATAAGAGTTTTGACTGCAGTACAATCAGTGACTACCACTACTTTGCAACCTTCCAAATAATAATGTAGTTTGTCTAGAGCCCAAACCAGAGCCAAACATTCCATCTGGCTGGCGCCATATTTCTTCTCAGTCATTTTTATTTGTCTAGAGATGAATAAAATGGGTTTTTCTATTGGTTTATCATCAATTTGGAACTCTTGATGTAAGGCAGCTCCTAAACCATCTAGACACGCATCAATGTATAAAATGAAAGGTAATGTATAATCTGGTTGAGCTAAAACAGGTGCTGTAGTTAGAGCTTCTTTGAGGGATTCATAATCTTTCACTCTGGCGTAAGTCATTTCAAAAATTGTGTCTTTGCTACATACTTCATACAAGCTTTTAGACATATTGGCAAATTGTTGAATGTGTTGTCTATAATAACTGCAGAAACCAAGAAAGGATTGCATCTCAGTAATATTCTGTGGCATTGCTTTCAGCATTACAGCAGCTACTTTATTTTGATCAATAGCCAAAGATAATCCTGAAACTATATGTCCCAGTGCTTTCAATTCCATAAATCCAAAATTACACTTTTTAATAGACATCTTGAGTCCAGCTTTAATAGCTGTTTGAAGTACTAAATTAATTTTTTCTTTATGGGAATCCCAATTCTCAGAATATATGATTATATCATCAATGTATATCATCATCCAACATTGGCGGATAAATGGCCCAAATATGGAATCCATCATTCTTTGAAAATGGGATGGAGCATTTTTTATCCCAAAAGGCATCCTCAAATACTCATACACTCCAAGATGACAAATAATCCTCATGAACTGTCTGCTTTCTACGTCAATGGGAATTTGATGGAAACCTTTAAGCACGTCCATACAAGTAATATACTTTGCTTTGGATAAATTATGTAAAGAGTGATCTATCCTAGGTATGGGGGAATTATCAGCTTTAGTATAATTGGTTAGAGCTCTAAAATCTCCTACCATTCTAGACTTCTCATTATGCCAAGCTATGATAACAGGTGTGGTGATCTCTACCTGCTCATTGTGTCCCACTTTTCTAATTACTTTTAGGTCTAGCAATTCTTTAATGTGAGTTTCTAAAGCCATCCTAGACTTTGGACTAGAGGGGTAAGGGGGTCTTCTTAAAATTGGCGGATACGGCTCAGTACAAGTCAATTCAAGTTTAATATCATGACCTTTCACATTACCTATTGGTTCTTCTGTAGTACAGAAGGCTTCTTTGTTATTATAGCATATTTTTAGTATATCTAGTTGTTGTTCATTATCTAGTTTTTCACTAATAGCAGCTTGTGAAAGATATTCTTTATTAAAGGATTCCAGTTGTGCATTCTCTATTTCCTCATATTTGTTAATAGGTGATGGTAATCTTATATTGATATTACAGATTTGGAATTTCTTTTTCCAGTCAGCTCCAATGGTGAAGTATCTGTCTTTACTTTGGAAAATATCAAACCCATACATACAGAAAGTATCATTACCTAATATAAGATAATCACAAATGGCATCCTGTAGTACTACAAACTCAATGTTCAATCTAAGAGATCCTTTAGAATGAGGGAATATGAGAGGCATGGGTATAATTCCTACAGGTTTCATGGAGGAATTACAACTACTAAACTTTGCCTTAGGTACTGGTAATAAATGTTGTTTCCACTCAGGGTAGTTATTATCTAAAAATTCAACACTTGTACAGGAACAGAAGGCACCAATATCTAGAAGTACCTTCAATTGTTTATCATTAAATATTACTGTAGAGTAACTTGTTTTCCCTAGAGTATAATTCATTCCAGAATCAGGTTTGTTGGTAAGCAATTTGGCATCAGAAATGTGTCCTACATCCAGAGATTCATCCCATTTTTGAGGAAGGTGTGATTCACCATGTATCTCATTAATAGAAATGGGGTCTCCTATGTCAGCCTGGATAACAACTATTCTATGGTCTCTGTCATCTTCTGATTCTGGATCATAGTAAGAAGATCTATTTTGTTCTATTGAAACTATGTTGAATTCATTCTGAGAAACTGTATCACCTTCATTATCATCAGATTCTACTTGGACATTATTTATCTTTTTGCGGGGTTTGGTACAATCAGGCTTTTTGTGTCCTATTTCTCCACAGTTGTAACATTCAGGTATCTTAGTCTTTTTGGTAACAGTGAGTGCTAATTTATCTTTAGAATCCTCTTTGTTCTCATAATTATTTCTATCAAAATTGTTCACTTTCTTGTTAAGACCCTTCATTTCTACAACTTCTTCCATGACAGCAATAAGGTATGCAAAATCATGAGTTCCTTCTTTCATTCTACATCTCACAGAATGTTGGAAGTTACCTCTACATTGGCGTAGAAGTTTCTCTACTACTTCTTGACTAGATGGATTATCATATATGCAATCAATTCTTTTCTTCTGTTTCACACACCATCTATGAGGGGTGTGTTTTTGGGGATCAAAGTAATCAGTTTCATATAATTTACGCATTTTTTCTTCCCACATTCTAGTACCAAATTTAGCCTTGATAAGTTGTTTCCAAGTATCCCATGTCTGTAAGCCAATTTCTTCTTGGGTAGCCACATGCCATTCTTGAGCTACACCTTCAAACAATCTTGGTAATCTGGTAGTAATGAGATCTTCTATACCTCCATAAGTTGCAATAATATGATCAATATATCTAATGAAACTAATATGGTCATATTCTCCTTGTCCTGAGAATTTAGGCCAGTCAGCTAATGGGGGCATCAACTTATTAATAGTGGCTAAATCTAAGCTGTGATTTATCACAGTTGGTTTTCTAGAAGGTTCTCTTTTATCTTCATTAAAGCTTCTCATAAAGGATTATTGAATTTATGAGCAAATTCAGGGGTATTATGTGATATCTTGGGCGTCACAAATTCCTTTGTAATTATATTGTGATTTTGGTTAATTTTAATATCTCTTAAATCATTTTTAATCATATGAATTTCAGAGTTAAAATGATTAGTAAGTTGACCAATAGAAGAATTAACACTTTCTATATTATTATTCATTCTTACATTCATTTGTATTAATAAATCTTTGATCTCATCTAAAGAATTATTATTAACATTGTTATTCACATTCTCCTTTTTGTGTTCTT
The DNA here is from genome assembly GCA_007896445.1 of Puccinia hordei. Taxonomy (NCBI): domain Eukaryota; kingdom Fungi; phylum Basidiomycota; class Pucciniomycetes; order Pucciniales; family Pucciniaceae; genus Puccinia; species Puccinia hordei. Next base: position 9,520 of record RDRW01000164.1, on the reverse strand, counting down.
TAATGATGTCTTGTTTAAGAGTTGAAGCCAAGTAATCAACATTACCATTTGATACTTCTTCTAACCTTTGTATTCTCTCATTTAAAACTTCATTGTTTATTTTATTGTTCTCAGAAATATTTAGCACTTCTTCTTTAATATCTTTAAAGATATTACTCTCACTAAGATCAAGAGGTAATTTGGTTAAAGTTTTTATCAGTAAAGAAAATCTATTTTCCATATCATTGTTAATCAAAGCAGAAGAGGTGGTAATTCTGTGTATTATATTATTGTAATTTACTTCGAAATTACTATCTAAATTTGTAAGGTTACTATTTACAAGATCTAGATTGTCTAATACAGCTCTAAAATACTTAATGTCTTCTAGTCGGTGTTGTCGTGTAGACCTTTGGCCGCTTGAATCATCTCTGAGATCTGTTTCCACTTGCGTGGTGGATTGTTGTACGACTTTCGTTTGTCGGATTTGCTTTCTCTTCTTTCTTCGCTTTCCCGCTGTGTTTTTCGGGCTGTGGGAACTGCAGTCGCTTCTCCGTCCAAGGATTCCATCCTTGGACGTAACCTTCGATCTCTTTGTTGGGGATCAACTTCTGGAGAGCGCGTTGGGAGTCCTGAGCGTCGTTGAATAGCTGTCGAAGAGGATTCAAGTCTTCGGCGGTCGCAGCTTCCTTGCACTTCTTCCACAGCGCTACGTGTTGGCGGACGAGTACCTTGATCTTCTCCGGTTTGGAGAGCTCTTGGACGTCCTCCGATTGGTTCACGATTTCGATCTCCGGAGTCTTGGGGGGTACGGGGGTATCCGCCGACGAATTCGATGGAGGATCGATCTCCATTGCTTCGTTCGTCTCCTCCGTCTCCCTCGGATGTCTGCGAGGGACCTTCTTGAATTGCATCTTCCTGATGCGATCTTGAAGCTCTGCCTCTTCTGGAGACGCGAGTGGGGTCGGGGAGAAATCCGGCGAGAGGTGGTCGGTTTGATCTAGTCGACATTATGTAATAGATCGATCAGTTTCTTTTTTCTATTTATTTATTTTTTCCTTTTTTTTTATTTTTTATTTTTTTATTAATAAACAAGAAGGTAGACTAACCTGTAGTAGGGTTGTCTTTGACTATTGGTACTGTATTGGATCTAACGGCGGCTGGACCACTAGTATCCTCGGCGGAGTCGGCTCTATTAGAGTCAGGAAAGGCGGTGCTTTTTTCGGCGGTCACTAGATTCGAAGTGAGAAAAAAATTTAGTTAGTTTATATTTTTTAATTTTTAAATTTTTATTTTTATATGTATTTTTATAATGAAAAAAAATTAAGAAGAGCTTACTCCTAGCAATTCGTCTGGCCTTTTTATCAGCTCGATACTCTCTAAAGAGTTGATTAACGAGTAGGGCGGTTTCGAGATCCTTTTCCTCCTGTATTTGGAGGTGGTGCGTCGCGATTTGTAATTGCTCTTCTCGTGTAAGCAGCTCCCAAGGGTGCGGGATGTAGCGCGCTAAGGCTTCTTCTTTGCGGAGCTTCAAATATTTCAGATAGTAATTTATTAGTTTGGCGTTTTCTTTCAGATTCACTAAAAAAATATGATCAGAAAAAAAAAAAACAGATTGTGTTTTTATAAGTAATTTTTCGAAAAATTTTTTTTGTAATAGGGGGTATCAAATATGACCAAATCCACCATTATTAATCAACTGGTTTTGAAATCCACCATTTTTAAAAACAATGGATATAATACAAAATGATTCAAATTCTCAAAGTGAAATTTTATTTAAAAACTTAATCCACTGGTTTCAATTGTGGATTTGGTCATATTTGATACCCCCTAATTTCATGTATTTTTTATTTTTGATAAGGCAATTATTAATACTTTTTAAGGATATTTTTATATGTAAAAATATAGTAAAAAATAGGTAAATTTTGGAGTATGTCACGAATTTTAAGAGGTATTTATTCTGGGAAGAATAAGTAATAAAAGAAGGGTTGGTTTGGTGTGATATAAGGGATATTTTTACGGTAAAAATAGTTAGTAGGAAAGGTGAGGAATTTTTATCAAAGATAAAAAAGGTTAATTCCCGGCCAGACCCCCAATTGTCACGCTCTGTGATGCCAAGGACTGATATCCTTCTAGCTACACAAGGTGCAAGGCAAAAAATATGGGCAAAAAAGGGTTTTTTGATCTTTTATATTAATATTTAAAAGATCAAAGATTTATGGAGGGGCCAGCAAGCTGGGGTGTTTAGTTCCCTCCAAAGGTGTTCGTGCTAAAAGCAGAGAACTGAACCTTTAAAACTGGGGCCTGCAAGCAGGGGTGTTTAGTCCCAGTGAAATAGTGGCTAAGAAAGGGCCACAACTCCTAGTAGGAAAAGACTTACTGTAGTAGGCTTTGAGGGAAGGAGGTGGGGGGCTTTCTTATGGTAAACTGAGCAGCTGGAAGCAGTTGGAAGGGTGGGCTGGAAGGCTGGACAGAGTTGGGGTTGAGGACAAGAGGCTTTGAAGTCTTGAAGACTGATTTACTGGGCAGGACACTAGTATGATGGACTGATGGAATGCTGGGTGTAAATATGATAAAAGCTGGGGAATCAAAATAAAGGGGGAAGAAAGGGCCTCTTAAATGCCTTTCTGGAGCCCTGATGGCGAAACACCAAGTGGTATTTTGGCTATGGGAATACAACAAGGAAGGAGTTATCCTTAGTAGAAATAAATGATGTAATTTATCAAATTATTACATGTACAGGCTGTCCATAATTGATACAGTCTGTCAATCATCTGTAGACATCATCTGAGGGCGCTTCAAGAGCTCTTAGTTTGATGTACAATATGTATTGATCACTTGATCAATAGAATAAAAAAGAAATAATCAAATTATAATACAGAATCTTATTTCTGTTTAATTTGGTTATTTCAAATGTAAGGTTCTGACTTCAGCTCAAGAAGATGACAGAAGAGGAAGGGGACATTCTTGAGAGAAAAAGAATGGACCAAGGAGCAAGGAACCAAGGATAGTTCTGGTTGAGAAAAGCTCTGACTTGATCATTCATTTTATAAGACAGGAACAGGGTTTTTAATCACAACTAGAGAGCCCCCCTACAAGATCCAAGGGGGCCTAGATGATTAAAACAAACAAAAACAACAATTTTGGACTGACATATGGAAGTTATGCAGCATTGTAACTTAACAATGGAATAGAGAGGGAGAGAGCATTACACCTGTAATGGATGAGAATATGAGCATCAGGACATCCTGATGGATTAAAAAGGCATCACACTTGTGGGATGGATAAAAAGGTAAAAAGCATCACATATTGTGTGATGGAAGAATAAAATGGAGGGTGTGAGCGGACAATAATTTGATGTTCTGACAAGTAGCACTCTTATCAGCTACACTAACTATGAGTGTAGTACTCTTCTCAGCTACATTACTAATGTCACGCTCTGTGATGCCAAGGACTGATATCCTTCTAGCTACACAAGGTGCAAGGCAAAAAATATGGGCAAAAAAGGGGTTTTTGATCTTTTATATTAATATTTAAAAGATCAAAGATTTATGGAGGGGCCAGCAAGCTGGGGTGTTTAGTTCCCTCCAAAGGTGTTCGTGCTAAAAGCAGAGAACTGAAACTTTAAAACTGGGGCCTGCAAGCAGGGGGTGTTTAGTCCCAGTGAAATAGTGGCTAAGAAAGGGCCACAACTCCTAGTAGGAAAAGACTTACTGTAGTAGGCTTTGAGGAAGGAGGTGGGGGGCTTTCTTATGGTAAACTGAGCAGCTGGAAGCAGTTGGAAGGGTGGGCTGGAAGGCTGGACAGAGTTGGGGTTGAGGACAAGAGGCTTTGAAGTCTTGAAGACTGATTTACTGGGCAGGACACTAGTATGATGGACTGGTGGAATGCTGGGTGTAAATATGATAAAAGCTGGGGAATCAAAATAAAGGGGAAGAAAGGGCCTCTTAAATGCCTTTCTGGAGCCCTGATGGCGAACCACCAAGTGGTATTTTGGCTATGGGAATACAACAAGGAAGGAGTTATCCTTAGTAGAAATAAATGATGTAATTTATCAAATTATTACATGTACAGGCTGTCCATAATTGATACAGTCTGTCAATCATCTGTAGACATCATCTAATGGCGCTTCAAGAGCTCTTAGTTTGATGTACAATATGTATTGATCACTTGATCAATAGAATAAAAAAGAAATAATCAAATTATAATACAGAATTATTTCTGTTTAATTGGTTATTTCATATGTAAGGTTCTGTACCATGAGAGTTCTTGTCATACTTGCATGGAGGGCGCTTTTACAGCTCTCCATTCAATTATTTGACAAGCAAACATCATGGGAAAAGTGTCAACATTTATTGTTTCCCGTGATTAAATAAGCTTGTCATTTAGTTTAATTGTACAAGTTCTTTTAGATTTATTTGAAGTATTCTTATGTTTCCTTTATCCCCTGTTTCGTGTCTTTCATGTGTTATTATATTATTTAACTTATACTGTATGTATTTGTATAAGTAATAATAATACAAAGACTATAAAACAGCGTGATATTTATGTCAAATGTTATTTAATATTTTATTTATGTGTTCAAAGAATAATTACATAGTTTATTTAAGTAATTATCCCGTATTTTGAGGACTTCTACTTATTAGAATACTCTCATATTACATATTTATACTTAGTAAGTATTTTTAGCGCTTAGTAGGAGTATTCTTTAAGTTAATTTTATTATTAGAAGGAGTAAGTTTTCTAGGGTACTTTGGCTGAGGTACCCTAGGTTATTTTACTTGCTCTTTCAGAATATGAAATAATATTCTCACTTATCTCAAAGGTTAATGAGTTATTATTTTATTTTATTATTTATTTATTGATTATATTTGTTTCTAGCATATTACTACTTAATAATGTTTCTTATTTTAACATGTTTTTCTTATGTTATTATAATTTATGTTGTATTATTACTTATGTAATAATGTCTCTTTATATGTATTTTTATTGATTAATTATTACTTTATTTATTGTTCTAGTCAGGTTGTCTCTGAACTAGTAGCAAGCTGACAACTAAACAGTAGTTGACCAGAAGAACCTCTCATAAATCAATGTTAAAGAGTAAAAAGAAAACACCAGTCCAGGGAATAAGGATTTCAAACATCATGTACTCTTCTTTTTTACTGATCTCTTCAAGAATCATTGTATCTCTCATCTCAATGGGATTCTCTTTGGAGATTTTGACTCAATATGCTCCTCAGCCGCCCTGAGAGAGAGAGAGAGAGAGTTGTGTGTGGTTTTGTACTTGAGGATAGACCTGGTTGGTGGAGAAACTGCTTATCCCATCACCATGTACATTGTGGAACTACTCTAAGGTTGGAATAGAGCTTGGAAAGGATATGTATAACTGTTGAGTTTTTCTGTTCCTCCTCAAAAGTATCTTCCCTCCATTAAAGTTTCAGAGAATCAACTTGTTTTTTCAGACTAAAATACATCATAAATGTTAAGCTATTTGTAATTACAATCCTTAATTTAATTGATTGTTATTTCTTTTTTCTGAACTCATTTTATGATATTAAAAACTGATTACTAGAATTAACGCCTCTTAGTATTGTGGTTTTTGTAATATGTTTTTCTTGATTAATATACTAGCTTCACTAAAAGAGACTGAGAAGGCCTGACTAGTTATTCTTCCAAGTACTCATATTATACTCCTCTCAGTTTTTATTCAAATTACTCTTTATTCATTGTCATTTCTCAACCACAAATTAACCACTTGTAACTAGTCTATAAAAACTTAGCCTAGTCCAAGCAATAACAATCATCAGTTCTCCTGAAAAATCAAGTCCCCATCTTTTGAGTCTCCCCAGAGTCTGTTCAAAAATCCTCCTCTCCTCTTTTCTCTTTGCCAAAACTCCAACAATAACTACACTAGTACTAATTTAGATTATGACAAAGGGTGATGATATAAGAGCTGCCTTCCTGACTGACTAATGCTGGTGGGAAGAGTGTAACACTAAGAATGAAATAAAAGGTGTGGCTTTCTACTTTGATCTGAGGCTGACTGTATATGAGCTGACTACTTTTATCTCTAACGTATGGGAGTTCAGGAGGAGTTTTGAGGGGAAAAGGGTTTGTGTAAAAGGGTAAATGGAAAATGTATCTAAATTGTCTGGTTTAAAAAAAAAATCTTTTGAAAAAAAATGAATCTAATATTGGGTGTAAAAGGTCATACAGGTTGCGTGGGGTAGAAAATGCATGAGGGGATAAACAAAAGTCAGAGTGTGAGTGTATATATGTGAAGGCCCTTCAAGAGGGGAAAAAATGATGAGCACTGTGTTACCAGATATGATGATGAGCAATGGCCACAATAGTAATAGTGATGTGCAAACGACTACAACTGTAATAGGGAAGTGACAGTATATAGTAATGATGAGCTTTTGTTGTAGATTATGTCAGATGTTTTACTTACCAAATAATAATGACTTGGATGATGTAAGCCAAAAGGAAAAGAAAAGAAAAGAATGTACCAATGAAATCTATGAAGGCTAATAACTTCTGATCCAAAAGGAAATCAAGGGTGGTTTGAGTGTAAGACAAATAAGGTTTAGAATCTGAATCTGAAATAATAAGGATGATTATATGGAAGGTTTATATGATATAGAAGATTGATGTGAGTGGGAACAGGGTTACCACAAAATACATACACTTGACACTGGAGTTTCAATCTCAGCTTCCCCCAGATGCCCCTTAATCCCCCATCCCCACCCTATAGCCCCAAGACTGATAGTAATATAATGTGCCTAAGCACTTTGACTGTGCTAAGACACTGGTGATTTAAATTACCAAGCTGAAATAAATCTTTGTGAAGGAAGGGCTGTTTATATATAATTATTGGGCCTTTGGGGTCAAAGAAGAAACTCTCTTTCCCAGTCCAAGCTCTTATGGATTTTTGAGGTGAGACAAGTGGACTGAGGAGTTTTGACCGGGGGGAAACAAATCTTGATGCAAAAAGACTCAAGATGAAAAAAGGTGGCCGAAGATGCCCAAGAAGGGGCTAATAGCTGATAGCTTGTGTGGCAGAAAAGTGCACACACTACAAGTGGTTTTATACTATAGAGACCACAGGGATCAGGGCACAGAGAGAAGATGGTCTCATTATCTACTCAGAAGCATGATTATTTATCTACATACAGGCTATGGCTGAGTGGGACAGAAGGTGAGAATGGATATTCATCTGGGAATGAGAGACAACAGAGTGACAGATGTGTGAAAGAGGAAGAGAAGGAAGACACATTGATGAAATTCCAACAAGCTCCTACTAAGCCCTACTTACCTGTACAAGTGTTGGGTTACTTTAGTGCTTGGGTACATGTTTCACAAGGCCCGGAGTGCTTTGTTATTTTCCGTAAGGTGATAAAATTTCTTTATTTTCCTACTTTTTAACCATTAAGACCCTGTAAAACTAACCAATTGAGATGACTTGGCCTTAGTAGGAAAAGTGTGGCCACAGAATTGGTCTATGGATTTTATTACAGGTGCCATGTACATGTAAATATAGAACCAATGATGTAAACCTTTTTTATGCATCACAACCAAACTTGATTAAAATTAATCACATAGTTTACTAGCACACATCTGGAGTTGTGTAGATTCTAAGGGAGGTAAAAAGCCTGAAGGCCTATGAAGGGACGTGAAGGAGTAATGATTAAGGGGTGCCTTTGGTGAGATACATCAGAAGAATTCACATTTAGATTCAGAATCTGAAAAATATTCCAAGTTTTCCTTAGTTTCTAGAATTTCTATGTAGATTCTGTGACATGTGTTCAGTATAATATGTTTCAATACTTTGTATTGAAACAGAAATACATAAGATGTGAACCATTTGAGCAGCAGCACAGAGAATAAGGTGTACTGTGTACTGAACTTATATACTTTTGTATTTTCAGTATTTCTCTGAATTAGTAGTAGGCTGAAAATGTGACCAGACATTTGACTATACATTACATGTGACTATTCATGTGACTATACATGTGGATATACATGTCAATATACATGTGACTATACATGCGACTATGAATGTGAACTACATGTGACAATATTACATGTGACTATACATGTGACTATATTTTAAATAAAAATTTGAATTTACATGTGACTATACCCTAAGCTTGCCACCACATAATATTCTCCACTCCTATATTATTTACTATTGCTTACTAAATCTACTATGTACTTGTGCTTTCAAAAGAATTTTCATCTGAACAAAGTTTTTCTGAGTCCAGCTGGCTTAGTTGGTTCACAGAGTGACTATATGGTTTAAACAACTTGTAGAATCCAAAAATGCAATGGAATACTAATATTGTCCCTACTTTTGATATAAAACTATACCTTTATGTAATTTTGATACCTGAAACATATTTAGCAACCCAAAACTTTGTTGAGATGATTGTAGATTTGGTCATGTTTGATACTACCTGTGATTGGTTTTAGATTCAGAATCTATACCAGCTAGAACATACAATCATTTTTACTTGTCCAATTCATAAAAGTTTCCCCTGATGGGAGTCAAGCCTAGGGGATCTCTCCAGAGGTTACTGGACTTTCTGTTTGTGTCTTATTCCTCTCACTCTGATTTTCAACAAAACCAAGTTATTTGGGTGTAATCCTCACAGAAAAATACTTATAGCAAACAATCAAATTCAAATTCAAACCAATTTTTGAATTCAAGACATTCACACAAATACAAAAAAACTGTCTCAATCTTTAACATGTGATTTTATACACAACTGTCCTCAAATTCTCCTCTCTGAATATTGTATTGCTTTGTTTTCTAAAATGGGGTCTTTAACCACTCCAATTGAACCTGTTCACATGTAAATATCCCATATCTCAACATGGAAGTTGAGACAATCCAGTAACTCAATTCAAAAATCGTGTTACTGGTTTAGCAATTTTTAAGCAAATATATGCAACATATGGAGGACAACACAACTGCAAATATCAAACACAAATTGCCAAAATAAGAACAAAACAGTCATGGCCTATGGTTTTGTGTGTGTGTATGGATGTGGCTTCATCTTGCAGTGACTGCAATGATACCTGCTATGCAAGGTCAGTTCATAATCCTAGTATTTTCCCCTCAAATTAATACATTCAGTCAGCTCTAAATTTCATTTTGTTGGAATTCTTCAGAGTATCACCATGTACCAAATGTGGTTTGATTGTTATCACATTGGTTATCTTTTGAAAAAAGCTTGCTCCAAAAATAGAATTTCAATGATTAATTATAACACATCTCTATTCATATGAGTACACCATACTCTTTAGCATTCAGCCATTATCAAGATTCCATATTCAGAGTCTCAACATGTGTTGAAATCTATTTTATTGAAAAATTATTTTTAATAATTGCCTTTCTTCAATCACTTGGTTTCTGCAATATGATTAAATCTCAGGAAATGAAATTTTCCAAAGTTTTCAGAATTCAACATTATCAATGTGGGGTATATATACGTACAAATTTTGCTCAGAGCCAATGGTTTGCAGCTCCATAAATTAG